>CM076581.1:1000551071-1000872195 GCA_034641835.2 Pinus albicaulis
ATTGTCTACTCAACTTAGTGTTCCTAAATTGATGTCATAAATTGTCAACCAGGGCTAGTAAACTGTTGAAGTGAAATGCACTACATGTGCCTAGGTATCTTCTTCCTACTTCGTTGTGCTTTTTTTTTTCTAGTGTTTTTAGTTTTGTATTTTTATGCTAAGAGGAAAAGAACTAAATTGTTGGAAAAGAGAAGTTACTGATCACACTAAAACAAAACAAAATCTACTCTAAACTATATATGGCACCTAAGAATAGAAAATGCTAATCCACAGATTGTAAAGCTGATAAGAAAAGTAACTCATAAAATTAAACTCAGTCCAATTCATTTCATTAGAGGTATGTTGGAACAACTTGAGAAAAGGGATAAGTTTGATGTAATGAGGTTCTCTTTAGTAAACAACAACTTAAAATATCACAGAAAAAATCTCATCCATTGTTAGAAATTTGTTGGAACATTTTGAGAAAAGATTATCTGCAACATAGTAAGGAATCCTATGCTAAAATAACTTATGACACTAGAATTAACTCATTCTGCAACTCAAAATGTTACTATTAGGCCTCATTCAAGGATTAGAGATCTCTTGGAATACTTTCGAAAGAGGTTGTTTATAAAATTATGAGAAATTGCAGAACAGTCAAGAACTCAAAATGATATAAATAATTCTTTTTCATATGATAATGATGTGTTAGAAGAAGTTAAGAACAAGAATAGCTTATAAAATAATGAGGGTCTTTTAAGTCTAATTAACAGGACTAGAATGCAATTAACTAATAAAACTGAAATACAATGAACAGAACTGAACTAAAGTGGAATTAACTCAAGAATAATACAGCTATATCTCATTCGCGCATTAGTGATATATTGTAACAGCTCATGAGAACAAGATTGACTGTAATATTCGATATAAGTAAATGACATAAGCTTGATGCAAGAGGATAAACTCATAAAACTGCCTAAGTTAAGAACAAAACAGAGTTAAAGGTCACTTATCTAGAAAATATGCACAAAGCCTTTTGGACAGTAGGGGCCCTCTACCATCAGATTGGCACACGAATCCTTAACTCCTTAAAATTGCTTCAGATCATGCATCAAATTTGTACTTCTTTCATTAAAATAAAAATGCTCAGAAACAGAGTATCACAATCTTTTAAGAACTAACAACAAAACATCAATTAACTGTTTCTCGGTTCACCGAGTTATTCTTATAAGAAAATACATAACTTTCATTGAGTAGAAATAGGCATAGGTGTCTTTTATAATCAAAATTGAACTAGAACTCCTGTTGAGGACTCGTATTTTGTTGAAGACACCTGCATAATCCTTATCCTTGTAAAAGTCTGCTTCTTAGTTTTGGCTTTATCCACGTGCATAACCACTTTCAAATTTTTGCTCAGCCTTCGTGGAGGACAAGTAATGATGTAGGAGAGTTTTGGAATTTAACCATATGCGTCTTTCCCTCAAATGACACCTGTAACCTGTGTGAACATAAAGATGGTTGCAGAATATGCGACTAGCTACAGGATGGTTGCATTCTGTAGCTAAGTCTGATCAAAGACCACTATGACAAAAAAACCACAAAAGTATAATAAGTCAGTCATTGCATGCATTCTTAAAGTGATTTTAATCATTCTTATTGATCTCTTAAGCCTATAACTGATAAAGGACAAATGGAATGAAGTGAAATTTGGTGAAATGAAAGGACATCTTTAGGGCTCAACATACCCCCACTGCAAAACTTTTGCATGTCCTCATGCAATTAATCCATATATTCTGAAACTTCTACTAGGACATCTAGCTTCTTTTTTCTTCTTTGCTTGGTGTTCAATGGCATCCTAGGCTTCCTTATGACCAATTTGAACCTCAGATTTATAAGAGCCCTGCTCAATTTCTTGTTTTTCTTCTTTAGCTTCTCACTAGCCTTGTACAATTTTTCCATTTGTAGAGAGAGAGTTGTGTTCATATCACTTTTCAGTTTGACTTGTTCCCTTAAAATTTCATTTTCATTTTTTATATGCCTATTGAGTACTTCCAATTCATATTTGTCTCTTCTCAGCACTTCAATTGAAGATTCTTGTGGGCTAGGAGTTCTTTCTTTGTTTTCTGAGGCTCTTTTTTCTAATGACTCAACATAATTATAGATCTGTTGTTGGGCTGGGTCTACCTTCGGAGTTCCTCTATCAAGATCTTCTTCGTACTGGTACTCAGGAGATCTTTCAGTTGGTGTCTCTTCATCTTCAATATCTATGATTCATGTTTGCTTAACTTTTGTTTTCTTCAATATGCCTCTAAGTCTATGACTTCTTCTCAGTTTATATGGTCCCTCACCTCTCTCCTTAGCATACTTTCTTATTATCTTTTCCTTTTTGAGTTGTTTCTTGATTTTGGCCAATTTTTCAAAGATAATCTCCTCACTATCTTCTTGTATGGATTTATCAGTTTTAATTTCAACATATTTGGCAAATTTTCCCCTCTTGCTTCTCCTTACAAGTTTTCCTTCAGATGGAGTTTCTTTAGGTTATTCAAAATGATTCCTCAAGAGGAACTCATCCCAACTGTCTCCTATATTTTTCAAATGATGCTCAATTAAAATTTTGACTAGGCCATGATGATATAAGGTGGTTTCTAAGAACTGAACCCTTTTTTGGACATTAGAAGCCATCCTCTTTAGGCTATGGAGTAAGAAAAAGGGTAAATTTATCTCTTCATCTAGGAAATTCATCATAAGTCAAATGTGATAAACATATAGGGTGCCAAACCTTCTCTCACAAGTTATAAAATTTTGCAGAATTAGCAACATATTTCGCCATTTATTCTTCAATGCTAAAATAGGAATGCCTTTCCATACCTGGTGTTTTTAGCATCTGCTTCCATGCTTCATTGTGAAATTCTTTGTTTTTGAACCATCGTTCACCTTGCCTTGGTAACTCTACTGCTTCTGCTATAAAGGATTCTGTGCTAATGAACTTGACATCACCTATTTCAACTTCTAACCCATTGAATGACCGGGAAAATGACTTGGTGACCTCTTTATGAAATCCATTGAACTTCTCCAAAAACTGTAGCCATCCAGCCTGCTGTAACATCTCTTTAATCTATGGGTAACCTTCTAGATATTTGGTTCTGACTGGTTCGGACCTTAAAATAAGTCCCATGGATTCTTTTCCTCAATTTCAATTTACTGTTATGTTACTGCTCTCCTATTCGAGGTAAAAATGGTTTTAGAGGGTTGTTTTCACCCTAAAGATGACTTCTATATTTCTGCAGATAGGAATGGGCTACGGAAAAATGACATGCAGTGGATATGAGATGAGTGAAATACGGTGAGGGTAAATCACATGAATAAATGAGTTTGAGAGTTGTTATGCAGTAAAAGACCGTGGCGAAATTCCATTAGGATTTCAAAATCATCAATGAATATTTCGGGTTAGTGACATGACCTAATAGGTCACTTCAAGTATTGACCGTCAACTTTTAATAAATGATGATTTGATATGGGGGAATGGAAGGGATTTGTTCAAGGATTTTATGATAGGCTTGATCAATACGAATAATCAAAATAACTTTATGAAACATACATATGACTTAACCATACTATATCTTTCATAATCTGCTATCATAATAATTTCACACAATTTTACCTTAGCCCTTCTTTTTATTTTTGTTGTTTTAATATGCTTTGTCTTTCCTTTGGAAATTATTGATCTTTTAGTCTTCATAATCCTTTTGATTTTGCTTGTTGAAGTAGGTGTGCAGGACCAATTTGCTGCTGAACAAGTGGTTGCTGGATAGTTGGCTGCAGAGTATCTGGCTACAGAATGTGTGGCTGCAGAATGTCTAGCTGCAGAATATTTGGCTGCAGAATGTACCTGTAAAAGCTTTGAGACATGGAATGAAATGATTTGAAATATGGATGGAATGAAGTATGAGATGAAATAAAATGGATCATGAAATATAGTGGAATGTAGCATGAATGAAGTGAAATATGATGGAATGAAATGGATCATAAATGTGGAGTGGAATGAAATATGAAAAGTGGCCTGCAACTTGTGATTTGTAATATTCAATTGTAGAAAAAGATCAATTTTGAAAATCTGAAATGAAAATGAGATGGATCATGAAATGGAGTGAATGAAGTATGGATGAATAGAGTGAATGAAATATGAATGAAGTGAGATATGATCAAGTGAAATGGTTCATAAGTGGAATGTGATATGTAAAGTGAGCTTGCACTTATGATTTTATGATAGTTGTTTGCATGAAAAGAAAATTTTTGAAAAGCTAAAGTGTCAGAAGGATTCTGATTTTCACCTTATACTTTATGTATAAACATGCTAATCAATGATTAGTTTTCATGTTTATACTTCTTTTTTTTAAATCTGTCATCTGGTTTCAAAAAATACGATTAAGTTGATGAAGAAGAAGGATTCTTCTTCATTAAATTCACATCATTTTTCTCTTGAAATCTCTTGAAAAATTCTTCTCTTGAAAGTGGCTTATGATACAGTTTCAATCTATGACCATTTACAAGAAAAGTGACCTTATCTTCATCTATTTTCCTGATTTTTATTGCTCCATTGTCAAAAAATTTCACAATTTCATATGGCCCAAGCCAATGTGTTTGGAATTTACCTTGAAAATCTTTGAACTTTGAATCAAACAAGAGGGTCCAATCACCTTCTTTGAATTTCTTTTCCTTAATGTACTTATCATGCCATCTAGTCCTTTGTTGTTGGACTATATTTTTTCTCTGGACTGCATCCTATCTGATCTCATCCAATTCATTAATCTGCTCCAATCTGTGCTTTTGTGCTTCTGTTAGATCAAGTCCTAGCTGGACTGCCATTTTAAAAGATTGAATCTGAAGCTCTGTGGGAAACAAGACTTGTTTTCCATAAACAATTTCATAAGGGGTATGACCTGTTGTGCTTCTCCATGTAGTTCTATAGGCCCACAAGGCTTCAGGAAGCCTGCCTGCCCAATTTCTTCTATGTAAATGAACAGTATTTGTTAGGATCCCTTCAATGAACTTATTAGTAGATTCCACTTGGCCATTTGCTTGTGGATGATAGGGAGTAGATTTTCTGTGTCTGATTTTGTACCTCTCCACCATTTTTTCCACTAGCCTTGATGTGAATTGAGCTCCTTGATCTGTAACAATTTCTCTTGGGACACCAAAACGAGTAAAAATATCCTCAAAAATAAAATTAACTACAGATGCTTCAGTAGCATAAAGTAATGGCTTGGCCTCTACCCATTTGGTAACATAATCAGTGCAAACTAATATATATTTCTTTTGTCTTGATGGAGGACTAATAGGTCCTACAAAATCTAAAGCCCGTTTCTCAAAAGGTTCAATATGTACCTGAGGCTGCAATGGCATCTCACCTGAAGGAGAAGGTTTCCCTACCCTTTGGTAGTTGTCACACCTTTTGACATACTCTTTATCATCTTTAAAAAGGGATGGCAAATAGTATCCTAAATGAAGGATCTTATAACATGTCCTTTTATCAGCAAAGTGTCCACCGCAAGGTTCATCATGACATGCCTTGAGAATCTCAGGCATCTCATCTTCTCGAACACATCTCCTAATGATAAAGTCTGGACCTGTTTTGTATAACTCATTAGAAACCCATGAATATTTTGCACTGTCATAAATGATCTTTCTTTTGTATCTTGCATTCATTATTGAAGGAAATTTCCCTGAAACTAGATAATTAGCAATGTCAGAAAACCAAGGATTTTGAGTAGAAATTGCAAAAAGATATTCATCAGGGAATTGATCTTCAACTGGAGTATTGCATTTAATGTTTTGGATTCTAGATAGGAAATCAGCTACTGTATTTTGTTTCCCATGCCTATCTAGAATGGTGATGTTGAATTCCTGTAAAAGCAATAACCATATTATTACTTTGCCATTAGTAATTGATTTGTTCATTAGATATTTAATTGCAGAGTGATCTGTGTGAACAAAAGTTTCATAGCCTATTATATAGTGTCTGAATTTATTTATGGCATGAACAACAGCTAAGAACTCTTTTTTAGTTACAGTATAATTTAACTCCGAAGGAGTCAAATTTTTAATGGTATAGTAGATGGCATAAGGAATCAGGTCTTTTTGTCCCAATACAGCTCCTAAAGTTGTATCCGAGGCATCTGTTGAAATATGAAAAGGTAATTTCCAGTTAGGTCCCCTTAAAATAGGTGATTCAGATATTTTTGTTTTCAGGGTATCAAAGGCTAACTGGCAATCAGGATTCCACTTGAATTCACGGTCCTTGGTGAGTAATTTGAAAAGTGGAGATGCTATCTTGGTGAAGTTTTCTATAAACCTTCGATAATATCCTGTAAATCCTAGAAAACTCCTAACATATTTTTGACAACTTGGAACAGATAAGTTAGAGATGACTTCAACTTTTGATTCATCAACTCTAATCCCATCCCCTGAAATGTGATGCCCCAAAACAATTCCTTCAATAAACATCATAAAACACTTCTCATGACTTAGTGAAAGATTTGCTTCTTTACATCTCTTTAAAACTTTTTCCAAGTTTGCTAAGGCTTCTTCAAATGTGTTTCCATAAACTGTGAAATCATCCATATATACCTCTACACAATCATGTATTAGATCTGAAAAGATTCCTAGTATTGCCCTTTGAAATGTTGCAGGTGCATTGCATAGTCCAAATGGCAATACTCGGTAAGCATAGGTACCCCAAGGACAGGTAAATGTGGTTTTGTCTTGATCTTCAAGTGCTACTTGAATTTGATTATAACCACTAAACCCATCTAAAAATGAGAAGTACTTTTTGCTAGCTAATGTATCTAACACTTGATCTATGAAAGGTAGGGGAAAATGATCTTTAAGAGTAGCTTTGTTTAATTCTCGGTAGTCAATACATACCCTCCATTTACCATTTTTCTTTGGCACAATTACCAAAGGAGAAACCCACTGACTATCTGAAATAAGATAGATAAAGTTGACATTTAACAATTTCTGCAATTCTTCTTTAACAATCTCCCTAAGGTTTGGATTCATCTGTCTCTGAGGTTGTCTGATTGGTTTAAAATTTTCCTCTATGTAGATGTGATGAGTGCAATTCTTAGGGCTTATCCCTTTCATATCAGTGTACTCCCATGCATATGCAGAAGAATGTCTCTGTAATATCTTGACTAGTTTTTCTTGTTGAGATTTCTCTAGGTTCTTGCTTATGTTTAAAGTTTTACCTGGAAATATCTCAATTGTAGAGCTACCAAATTTATCCATGGAGTAAAGAGACATCTGTCTTGATGATAAAAACTCAATGTTGGATTCTTCTTGAAATTGTTCATGTTTGTATTCCGAAGAGGATTCAAAATTTTCTAAGGTATTTAGAATTTGGATATCTTCACTAATTTTTGAAATTGTGAAGAGAGGTTGTATGTCTTCTTCATCCTCAATCCATTAAGTATCATCTAACTCTGTAATTGTTTTTGCTAGAGGATACAAGGTAAATTTCTTGGTTGAACTACCATCAGAGATGTACATATCACCGGATCTACAACTAATGAAAGCATCAGCTGTAGCTAACCAAGGTCTTCCTAATATAATAGGATGCCCTCCTAGATTATTTTTAGGAGTTAGGATCATAAAATCCACAGGATACTCCCAAGAATCTAGAAACACTAGAATGTCTTCTATTACCCCATCAGGTTTGATCAGAGATCTGTCTGCTAATTGCAATAATGTGGGTGTAAAAAGAAGATTAGGAAGTTTTAGTTTTTCCATTATTTGTCTACTCATGATATTTATTGCTGCCCCTAAATCAATCAGCTTGTTTTGGATCTCAGTTCCATTGATGTGTATTTTAACAACTGGATTTCCTGGGTCTAGATACTTTGGAATAGCAATCTTACCCATCATAATGTCTGTTATTTTTCCTGCCAGTTGAATTTTCTTTGTCTCTATTATTCTTTTTCCTGTTTTTTTCATGCTCAACTCCTTTATTTTCTTTGCTAAGATTGGAATTTCCTTGATAGCTTGTAAAAATGGGATCTTAATGCAAACATTCCTTAGCTCATCTAGGAAATCATAATTAGGCACCATAATTTGTTTTTCTACACCCCTATCAATTTGTAATCTTTCCGGAAAGAGAGGTGTAGAGGTGGATGTTGATGGCTGCTCTAATATAGGAGTTGAAATTATGCATTATTTTTGTTTTGATTTTTCAATGTTTGGGTTTTGAAAAGATCTATTCTCTTCAAGACTTTTATTTACCCATAGAGAATCTTCCTCAGAGTTGTTTTACTCTTTTATGATTACAGAAGGTTTCTTTTTTTCAAGTATTCTTCTAGACCTAAGTTGAACATCATTAAGGTCTAAAGGAGTAATCAAATAGGTTGGGAATTGTTGGCCTTCTATCATGTATGTGTTCTTATGGCTTTTATTGTTTGGGTTTGGTATGGGTTGGGAAGGTAACTGATTTTCTTTCTTTGGAAATGGTAATGGAAGTGGTGGATTTTGATGTTGTGGATTTTGAGGATTTTTTTGAGGATTTTTTTGAGGATTCTATTAAGGAGGGAAATTTGGATATTGTGGATAAGATGGTTGATATTGATAATACTAAGAGTATCTTCCATAGGGATTCTGTGCTCCTTGTGCCCAATTTTGAGATTGATTTTGGAATTGGGGCCAAGGTTTCTGCCAAGAATTCCAATTTTTTGGGGGTTGATTATACAGCTGATCATGGAATCCTTGTGTTTGAGGTCCCTGCCAAGGTCTCCTAGAGACAAAATTGAGAGATTCTGTGGAATTTGTAGGGGTTTCTTCTTGAAAGACAGCTTTAAGACCAGGAAGTGAAGGACAACTCTTGGTCTCATGTTTTTCTGAACAAATTACACAAGTCTCTACTATTTTTGCATCTAAAGGGCACTCTCTCAAGGCATGCTTATTTCTACATTTGGGACAAAAGATTGCTAAGGCATCAGATTCAGCTTTTTGCTTGTTTTGTAACTTAAGGGTGTCTATTTGTTCACTAAGACTCCCTAAAATATCATATTTGAATTCATCAAGCATATGTCCTATTTCTACCCTACTTACTGTCCCAGAAGCAGACTTACTTGCCCTTGCAAGAGCAGGGTCTCTTGGTCTTATTACAGTTTTAGATTTCCCTCTTCAAAGGTTGATAAATAATTCAGCTATTTCAGGTAATGTGAGCTGAGATATATCCCCTTTTCCCATCATATTAATGATATCTAGCCATTCATCCCTAATTTTCTTCAACAAGAGAGCTTACAAAGTATCTTGGTCTAAGTTTTCCATTTTTTCTGTTTTGATGTTATAGTTAAACCTTTCCAACAAATCTTCCAGATTTTCATCCTCTTTTTGTAGCATTTTAAACACTTCCTCCTTATGGTTAACTGGCATACATTAATCCAAATACCTCTCTAGAAATGCATGTTTCATGTTTTCCCATGTCCTAATAGAACTGTTGATCAAACTCATAAAGCATTTTAATGCTGCTCCTTTCAATGTTGAAGGGAATAGTTTAAGTTTTTGGGCATCTTGTAAGTAATCATAGGTTCTACATAGGACTTCAAATTCAAATAGGAAGGTTTTAGGATCTTCACTTTTGAGTCCATAAAAGTTTGGAAGGACAAAGGGTGAAATATTTTTCATAGTTGCATTGGTTTCTTCATCAACTATAGGAAACCCAAAAGAGCTTCCCATTCCCCTTCTACCTGTTCCTCTGCCTCCTTCTCCTTCTGCACCTCTACCTCCTTCTCCTCTACATATACCTCTACCTCCTCCAAATAGTGTATGTTCTCCATTAAAGACTCCTCCCCCCCCTTCTTCTACCATGGTTGATTCTCCTTTGGAAGTGGAAAATTTTATGTCTCTAGCAGGGGTCCTTGAATCTTCTTCTAAGACAGGTTCAGTGGATGAAGTGGAAGGTCTTTTTGATGGAATATCTAATCTTAAGTCTTCTATAAGTCTATGATCAGTCAAATATGGGATGTGGGTTTGAGTTGGAGGTGTGCTGCCTCTTGGTCTTGGTGGAACAATTGGTGTTCTAGGAATCAAGCTTCTGCTTCTTATGAATCTATCGCTTGAGTCACTTTCTCTACGCATATCATTGTTTTTGGGAGGTAAGAAATAAGGCTACCTAGTTACACTTCCCTGGAAACGACGCCAAAATGTCTACTCAACTTAGTGTTCCTAAATTGATGTCATAAATTGTCAACCAGGGCTAGTAAACAGTTCAAGTGAAATGAACTATATGTGCCTAGATATCTTCCTCCTACTTCGTTACGCTTAGTGTTTTTCTAGTGTTTTTGTTTTGTATTTTTATGCTAAGAGGAAAAGAAATAAATTGTTGGCAAAGAGAAGTTACTGATCACACTAAAATAGAACAAAATATACTCTAAACTATGTATGGCACCTAAGAACAGAAAATGCTAATCCACAAATTGTAAAGCTGATAAGAAAAGTAAATCATAACATTAAACTCAGTCCAATTCATTTCATTAGAGGTATGTTGGAACAACTTGAGAAAAGGGATAAGTTTGATGTAATGAGGTTCTCTTTAGTAAACAACAACTTAAAATATCATAGAGAAAATCTCATCCATTGTTAGAAATTTGTTGGAACATTTTGAGAAAATATTTTCTGCAACATAGTAAGGAATCCTATGCTAAAATAACTTATGACACTAGAATTAACTCATTCTGCAACTCAAAATGTTACTATTAGGCCTCATTCAAGGATTAGAGATCTCCTGGAATAACTTTGAAAAGAGACTGTTTGTAAAATTATGAGAAATTGCAGAACAATCAAGAACTCAAAATGATATAGCTAATTCTTGTTCATATGATAATGATGTGTTAGAAGAAGTTAAGAACAAGAACAACTTATAAAATAATGAGGGTATTTTAAGTCTAATTAACAGGACTAGAATGCAACTAACTAATAAAAATTGAAATACAATGAACATAATTGAACTAAAGTGCAATTAACTCAAGAGTACTACAGATATAGCTCATTCACGCATTAGTGATATATTGGAACAACTCATGAGAACAAGATTGACTGTAATATTCGATATAAGTAAATGAAATAAGCATGATGCAAGAGGATAAACTCAGAAAACTGCCTAAGTTAAGAACAAAATAGAGTTAAAGGTCACTTATCTAGAAAATATGCACAAAGCCTTTCGGATAGTAGGGGCCCTCTACCATCAGATTGGCACACGAATCCTTAACTCCTTAAAATTTCTTCAGATCATGCATCAAAGTTGTACTTCTTTCATTAAAGGAAAAACGCTCAGAAACAGAGTGTCACAGCCTTTTAAGAACTAACAACAAAACATCAACTAATTGTTTCTCGGTTCACCGAGTTATTCTTATAAGCAAATACATAACTGTCATTGAGTAGAAATAGGCATAGGTGTCTTTTATAATCAAAATTGAACTAGAACTCCTGTTGAGGACTCGTATTTTGCTGAAGACACCTACAGAGTCCTTATCCTTGTAGAAGTCTGCTGCTTAGTTTTAGCTTTATCCACGTGCATAACCACTTTCAGATTTTTGCTTAGCCTTCGTAGAGGACAAGGAATGATGTAGGAGAGTTCTGGAATTTAACCATATGCGTCTTTCCCTCAAATGACACATGTAACCTATGTGAACATAAAGATGGCTGCAGAATATGTGACTAGCTACAGAATGGTTGCATTTTGTAGCTAAGTCTGATCAAAGACCACTATGACAACAAAACCACAAAAGTATAATAACTCATTCATTGCATGCATTCTTAAAGTGATTTTAATCATTCCTATTGGTATTTTAAGCCTATAAATGATAAAGGACAAATGGAATGAAGTGAAATTTGGTGAAAGGAAAGGACATCTTTAGGGCTCAACAATTATGATATTACGATTTTCAAATTTATTTTATATTTAAATTGTATTTTCAAATATATTTTGTTTTAAAATAAAAATAAATTAATGATTTAAATCTTACAATTTAAAAATTATAATAAAATTAGTGCAAGGTTAATAAAATTAAGGTAAATATATAAATTAAATATTATTAATCTATAATAAACATTAAAAAAAAATTCCATATATCTCAATTTCTTAAAATTGAAAAAATCATAAATCAACTAAATTTATTTTTTATTTAAAATAATAATGATAATTACTATTGATAAAAAATAATTAATATAGAAGTAAAACATTTATTTCTTAAAAAAAAATGTAACGAGATTGCAAAAAAATGAAACAAGATTTACGCCTAAAACTAGGCAAAGGTAATCTTTACCTATTGTTTCATCTTAGTATAAATTTCCCATTCTAGAAATTCAATATTTCTTCACAATGATTTTAAATATGTCATTGATAAAATAGGTAGTAAATTATATGTTAGTCAACTTTCATCATCTCAATATTTCAAATATTATTTTAATTGTGTGTTAGCAACTTAATACAAATATGATAAAAAACATAAATCTAATGCAACAATTATTATTTCAAATAAAAGTACAACTTTTCTAATTCAACAATTCTAATTTAACAATCCTATCGGCCTCTCTTTGCACCTTTTGGGGCAGTTGATAGTTATTAGCTTCTTCTTTCACTTTAATATTATTGTGTTCTTTATCATCAAACAACTACCAAACAATGAATATCAATGAGACATAAGGACACAAAATGTAGGCTGCAATCCAAGGCCAAAACCTATTCTCTTAAGAGGAAAACTGATCTGAAATGTGAGAACTTCTTATTTCTAATACAGAGATTGACTATAGGGGCATTTACTGGATATGTCACCTTTAAAAAAAGGATGAGATCCAAAAGCTATCTGGCCCTCTACAAACTCTGCCTAAACAAATAATAGAAGCAATCACTAATGATCTAGAAATGAAACTACTTGTTTGTTGGTGCAAGGTATTCATTATCCATAAACTTATGTGTGCAAACTATTTAATATGTTTTGCAATTGGAACAAAATTCTTTTGGTGAATTTATGAGTCTTTTTTTGGGTAGGAGGCTTATTTATTTTTATTTTTTAACATCTTTGACTCTGTAAAAACACAGCATATGATAAGGCAGTTCACCCCTCCTGGGCTACATCTGTCGGGTCCAAGGCCCCCAAATGGGCATGTCCTTGCTCTTATTATGCTCAGAAAATGGTTATACAGTGATAAGAAAGCCTAAACAGGAAACAATAGTTGTAGAAATGAGTTCATAACACAGAAAAATGTAAGGAATGACTATAGTTTCACCTCCAATGGTTAACCACAACTCAACACCGCTCCAACCCCAAAATGGCCCTAGTGGCCCTAAAAACTCTCCTGAAGGTTTTCGGCCTCGAAATGTCTTCAAACAGAACTAAAACCTATCCCAATGGCTCTGGAATGTTGTAAATAGTCAAAAATGACTTTTGGTTCACCTAAAATGGTTAACCACAGCTTAACACAGCTCCAAACCCAAAATGGCCCTAGTGGCTCAAAAAGCTAATTCGAAGCTAAACAGACTGAAGATCAGCTCCAATGGCTCTAAAACCTGTACCATTAGCTTCTGAATGCTGAGAAGATATGAAATCAAAAAAAAAAAATGTTCAAAAAGGATCTCCCTATCCAAAGTTATGATCCAAACAATATTTGCCCAATGTTAGGTAAAAATCCCACTAAATGTGGGCTAACTGTAGTTAACTGGAGACAAATTTGGTGAATGGCACCTAATCTGGGTTGCACACTCCAAAATTGGTGGAAGAATATGTTGGCATTTATTGTGAGGTGGGGTGGTCACATGACCTATCCACCCAAACCTCCACATTTCTTGTTAAAACAACCATGGAATTAATATAACTTAACCTCTGGCCTAAAAACATGTGATCACCGTTATGCATAACTGTTAACCGTGAGGAACATTAACCATCAGGGGTATGGCCCTTGATTCCAGGCATGTGGTCATTTTTTAAGGTCATTTGAATGGGGGCTAACTCTAAGGGCTAGCCCCTTTAACCTCCGCCAAAAACATTTACACGGTATAAAATAAAATTGTTTTCCCTATGAGTTAAGAACTAAATCATGTGACTCAATGGTAAATCGTGGTGTTGTTTGCCAAGAGGTCACTGGTTTGATCCACAGAACTTGAAAAAATTTTATCACGCCACATTTCACCGACCAGGGGGCCATGTGGCGCCCTCTGGGCCTGCCACGTGGCAGCCCAGAATTGGTCTAAAATTTCAAAGTCAACCAAATGACAAATCCAATGCTCCCAAGTGTCAAAATCGTATTGGCCCAAATGGATTATTCTGAGGAATATTCCTTGGAATATTATTTTTTTTATTTTTTAAATATTGAAAGTCAAGCCTGGTCAAACTGATTTTTGGAGGAAATTGTAAACTTCAAACCTTCATAACTTTCTCATGTGAAGTCAGATTTAAGTGTCGTTCACAGCGTTAGGTTCGTATCATTGAGGCCTATTCGGCCGCTCAAGTCGCAAGTGATTTTGAACACTTTCAATTTTGAGCTTTTTCCATGGCTTAGACCTGAGCTCCTGATCACACCTCCCAAATTAGAAGCTTTTGGACCCCAAAAGCTCACTGAAATGAAGAAACTGAACTGTAGTACAGAAAATGAGAGAATAACAACATCCTCTTCTCTTCAGCCTCCAAAAATTTTCCTGAATTTCCAACTGTTCACATGGCAAATTTTGCTGAATGAGCCATGTACTTGTGCCGAATCCCAACCAAGTTTTCTCGCCATACCAATCAAACATACTAAAACCAGCAATGACCCTTGCTGAAATTTGTGCCCTCTTTGCTTGCCTGCCTTTCCATCTCATGGAATCTCACATTTCTTTGCACTGACAATTTGTTCTTGCATTAGGAAGTTAATCCACTTCCTACCAAGCCAACTCCATGGCATCTTTTGCTACAACCGCAATTCTTCATGTGAATCTTCCATTTCCACATCGATAATGGACTCCATAGATCCACTTGCGCCAAACTATTTGTCCCTTAGCTGTATATGCTTTGGACGATAATTTGGATGCAAGGTCCAATAATGAGAGACATCATGTCCCTTCTTTTGAAAAAATGTGCAACTTTTAAGCACTTTCTGAGAAAGCTTTATTTCATGTTTATGCTTCCTGTGTGCTTTATTTTTCAACCAGCATCTTGAAGAAACATGGTTAACTTCACCAAAAAATGTGCAACAAAATTTTCTTTCAATTGAACAAGAAAAATGATCATTCTTTGCTGAAACATAATCAAATTGATCATGTGAATGATTATACCTCTTTTGCTGCATATAATGTCCATCCTTTTTGTCTTCGAAAGATGATGAACTAGTAGAGGAAATAGCTTTCCTTTTCAGACTTTCATCAATGTTCATCTTGTAAACTGCTTACATTTTCATGCTCGCCATAAGCGACATGTTTACCTACTACTTTCTGCAATGATGGCTTCAAATAATGGCAATCATCCTTAAAACAATTTTGACATATATGTATTTGAGAACTTGGGATAAAGGTTCTCTTAAAATTTGCATTACATGCATTCAAGGATTTGAATTCTTTGCCATAAAACTACTCATATCCAAGACCAACATTCTTGGGATGCTCCACCACCGAAATAGGGTCAACCATGCCTTGTGCATGCTTGCCCAAACCTTTGCCTTCATGATAGCCCATATTAAACATTAATTTGGACCATATACCCCTTATATTTTTTTCAAAATAACCAACACACTTTTAAATAGAGGAAATTGAAGACAAGTTTGAATGGTTTACCTCTTTCTCGGGCATTTTCTTGGATAAAGCTTCTTGAGTGTTGGGGTTCCCATGTTTTGGCCAGGTTGGCAAGACCAAAAGATGAGACAACATAGAACCACTTTTAGACCTTAGGATCTAGCCCTCCTAGGTCCAGAGAGGGATCCCTCTATATGAGTCAAAGGGTATGTCTTTGAGGCTCTAAGTTATGATTTTAGGCTAGTTATATGCAGAAGGTTTGTTTGTTTGTTTATGTTTGGTTGTTGGGAATCAGGAAAGAAGGGTCCAATATAAGACAAGGATGAGCAAAGAGGGAATTAGGAAAAGGTATACAACTCAGAGAACATCGAGGCCATTGGGCAATGGAGTCAAGAAAGGATTTACTTGTGTTCAATGTGCAAGCTTTCAGTTGGGCTAGTCATCCAGAGCATTTGGATCTTGAAGATGATATTTGGAATGGGACATTAAGGACTGAAAATGAAAAGGAGAAGAACCGTCCACTTCTGTCTATAGATCAGGTCAGAGGTCATTTAACTCCAGACCTGCGTGGAAAAAATTAGAGGCAATACAAGGGATCTTAGAAAGGCTTAATTGAGATGGAAAGATCCTAGTGAGGCAGAGACGGGGTTCTAGACCTCCTAGTGTTCTCAACTCATCCAACTAAATCCTAGCAAGAACATCCAAACATAGATTTCTTCAATTCATATATCAGAAAGCAAGAAATGACATCCACTACACTGGTTAAATAAATTGAAATCAATATTCAGATACATATATAAGCAGAAAACATAAAAGGCTGGGAGGGCAGCAACATAAGGTACCTATCAAGGGTAAATCTTATGCCAAACTTCTGATGCGAGCCAGTAGAAATGGAATGAAATCAAATCAAACACACAGATAGGAAAACATCACTAGCTGCTTTAGATCAAGATCCAAAGAAACATGCTTGTCATATTAAAAACAACACCAATCAGGTACATCATTGCCCACAGCTTGAACATTCAGTCTGAATACATCAAATCTCAACCTATCTTACAATATTACACAGAGAACTTGTCTCAAGAGGAAAATACTTGCATTTCTCTGATATCCAATCAACAACCCATACAATAAGTTCCTTCTGTGTTTTATAGCAGAGGATGGACAAAATATCGACTGAGGGGGTAGGTGAATACTAAAAGTAACATTAAACACAACAATGAATGCAGGGCCGAAACCCATTCTTTTTGACTGCTAAGTATTTGATCTCTGTCTTCTCTTTACGAAAGAGCGATCTTATTCAGATTTACCTTTCCTACTGATATGACTGTGATGCACTTAGGCTGCGGTGTTGTATTTGTGGTGGATAACTAAAGGCAAATGAACCACCGAGTAATCTGCTACATAAATGTTCTAATTGCTTTGAACTACTGTTAGGATGGAAAATCCTTCAGGGACATTGTGCATAATAAAAGATGTATGGGTACCCTGTACTTGATGAAGAAAAACATTCTGCTAATGAGAAACCCTTGATGTTGTCTTTTACTATGCATAGGACCTTTTGACTGACCCTCGGGGTCTTCAATCTGATGTTTTGCCTTCTAAACCACTGATTTAAGGTCCAAGATCTTCATTAGCGTGCCTTAATCTCCTTTGCTTTGTACTGAAACCCTCTACCACTTCATTTCTGCCTCTGACAGGTTAGCTCAAGCTTTAAATGGTGCTGGAAGGTCTTCCACAGAGTTTGAATCCTGTTCTTCCAAACGAGCGTCCTATCTTCACCTTCCCGGGTCTTTGCTCATAAATTCAGCCACTGAAGATGATCTTTCTTGATTTCTCTGTCACTGTAATAGAGGTTGCGCATTGTGGTGATATTTTATCATTTACAATCCTACAAAACACGAAAACTGTGAAGAACACACCATGGATGAACAATGGATGTAGTGGGGATGGAGGAAAAAGGCCGTGCAATTGGTGACATGGCGGAAAGAATGCGGAAGAACAATGGAGAATCGCTCTGGTGGAGGTTGGCGGAATACAGAGCGAATACATGTAAACAACATCAAACAACATGAAAAGAACCAGATATACATAATGGAATGGGAGAAAGTACAGAGGGCACACATGGAGATGACGTGGCAGAACTGGGAGACAATGGAAAAGTCAACAGTGTGGGAATGAACCCGGACCGTCGATCATGGTGGAGATCGACGGCGGAGGGCGACAGATGGTGGGCCAGTGGGTGCGGGGGTCATGAGTTAAGCGGTGCACAACTTTGTTGAATGATGACTGTAGGATGAAGATCTCAAGATCTGACGGTTGTCGTGGATTTCACTACGTGCCCTGGACCGAAAGATAATGCGTGGGGGATGGGCAGTTTTTCCATCGTACAGGGGACAGGTGGCAAGCATTGTATGGAATCGCTGGGTGCTCGGGGAAAACCACCAGCTGTGCATAAGCGGTGTGGAATAAACCAGCGGGTTTGGAACAGTGCACAGGCGGGGACCACCAGTGGGAGGACTATGGACCGTTGATCTGTCGGGGGAATGAACGGTGATTGCGCGATAAGAAAATGGACGGGGGGGAAACGGAGGGCATTAGGATTCACACTCACCGTCCGATCAACCAAGATCGACGGATGGAACTTCACCCAATAAACTCAGTGGATAGGCACCTTTTGCTTCAGTGGGTGGTTCGGGCACTAGATCATGTGGAGGGAAAAAGTGTGGGTGCATACGCCGAGAGGGGCTAGTGCTCGATATACAAAATGTATGATTTTTGCACATTTTTAATGCATTTTTGGGCCATTAAGGGTTAATGATAGGGGAATAATGGGGGGAATTCGGCCAAACAACGGGTGTAGGAGTGATTTAGGAGGGTAAAGGTGTAATTTACTAAGGTTCGAAGGGAATTTGGGCAAACAGAAGAAAGGTCAAAAAGGGGATGTTTGCAGGGGTACATGGGACAGAAACTTATAATCAGAGAGGCTTTGAGAAGTGAATCATCAGAGGGGATCTATATTAGGCATAACACAAAGAGACTTCAAGGAGGATGGGTTTTCAGGGAGAAGGCATTCCTTGAAGGCTCCAAAACCACCTAGCCCCCAGCTTGCTTGTCAAGAATTTCGTAGGGGGGCTAACAGTGGCTCCACATGGGGATGGCTTCTTCCTGAAGGAGTCAAGAAACCAGAAATAATCTTTGGAGTAGGCCAAATGCCTGCTGCTATAAGCCATCTTTCTTCTTTGATTTTCAGCTACTACAACATGTTAGATATACAAATCAGTAGAAACATTTTTCCCAACCAATCTACCTACCCAAAATACAGTCCTAACAATTTTCCCTTGAGTGCATTTGAACTAGCAGACCCTTTACATCACTTATTTTTGAAAACATAAAGCAAACCTATTCTAAATCCACCCTTATTACTCCATGAGACTAGGTTAGACCGTTGGTCTCATTTGATTCTCTACCTAATCTACTACCTGCTGGGATTAAACTGTCCAACAGGTTCCTTCACTATATTCTAAGACATAAATTGAAAAATGGCCAAGCCAAGATTAGACTGTCTAACTTGCTGTGAATACAAGGCATAAAAACAGTTGCACATGGACGAAATTTTGTAGAAAACAAAACTGTGAAGGCTTTCAATATGAAAATTGCAGTATCCTTCTTCTCATTGTGACTCAAGTTTTGAGATTGTTAGAGTCACTTCTTTTCCCTCTCAGTTCTAGTTTTAGGCCTGTTAGAGCTGATTCCTCTTTTTCCTTTGCTGGTCCAGGTTTTGAGTGTGTTAGGACCAGCTTCTTGGCTTCCTGTATGGACTGATACTGAGGTGGAATACCTTTTTGATCCCCATCTTGAGAATTTTTCTGAGCAAGAGCAAACTCTAGACCAAGTTCATCGTACATGTCTTGCTCATCCAATTGGTCTGGAGTAGGCCCTTACTCAGGAAAATACATGGGCTTATTAGGGCCTGTATTTTGCGCCTCAGAGGTTCATGTTTTGAGCATATCTGAACCTCACATTTTCTCTATTTTCTTGAAAGTAAAACTGCAATGGTATGTACAATGGAGATGGAAACTGGAAATGAAAATCAGCAGAAGTAATGTTTGAGCATCCTGCCATTGACAGGACCCCGAAACAGCTCTGTACCATCTAATTCCTAAAGAAAAAACGCATTTGGACCCACAGTGTCCTGGATGATGTATGGGCCCTGCCACAAACTATCAAAATTTCCATGTTTTCCTTTGTCCTCCCTCCTTGAGTCCCACTTCAGAACCTTGTCCCCAACTTTGAAATCTGAAGCTTTGGCTCTTTTTTCAAACCGCCTCTTTACGTTTTCCTGAACTCTGACAGCTCTGCTATAAACCTGCTCCCTCATTTGCTGAAGATGGATTGTTTCATTTATTCTCCTCACCATACTATCTTCCTCTATCTGAATTTTTTGGACCAGTTTGATTACTGGTACCCCAAGGCTGGTTGGAAATACTGCCTATGTACCATAAACAAACTGGAAAGGTGATGTGCCAATGGATTTCTTAGTTGTAAGCCTGTCAGCCCACAGAGCATGTACCAAATTATTGTGCCATGACTTCTTGTTCTCTTCCAACAGCTTTTTGATGATGATCACCAGGGTTTTGTTTGATGATTCAGCTAGTCCATTACCTTGAGGGTAATAGGCAGTTGAATGACCGAGTGTTATTCCATACCTGTGACAAAAATCAACCATTTTCTTGGATCCAAAAGCAGCAGCATTATCAGTGATTATTTTCTTTGGGCAGCCAAACCGAGAGAGGATATGACCCTCTAGGAACCTAATGATGACTGAATCTATGGCATTCCTAGTGGGTATGGCCTCTATCCACATAGTGAAGTAGTCTATGGCTGTTAAGATCCATTTGTTCTGTGCAAAAGAGGCAGGATGAATTTCCCCTATAAAATCTAGGCCCCATTACAGAAAGGGACCTTCAACAGTGATAGGTTGTAAAGGGAGGGGGAGGAGCTTTCTTTTGCCTTCAAAAATCTGGCATTTGTGGCAGGCAACTATCATTCTATGGACATCATTGAAGAGTGTGGGCCAATAATAACCAACCCTGAGTATCTTGTTTGCAGTGGCTTTCCAACTCAGGTGGCCTCCACACTCTCCAGCATGGGACTCTTGTTTAATTCTTTCAGCTTCAGACTCAGGCAAACATTTAAGCAATAGGCCATTTGGATTTTTCCAATATAAGATTTCATTCAAAATGCAGTAGTTTCTTGCTTTGAGTTTTAAGAATCTAGCCTTAGTTTTGGATAGTTCTGGAGGGGCATTGAGGTTGGTGAGAACATAAAGGATATCAGAATACCAGGGAGAGTTCTGAAACTTCTCTTCAACCGTTGGGTGGGGAAATCCTTCCTGCTCATATAAGGCGTTTACCATGTTGATGTCAAGGGCCTGCAGGTTAGATTCAGCCATTAATTGGGCCAGTCCTTGACCTTTGATCAGTTTGGTGGGCTTTATCTCAAGGTCATATTCTAATATAGTAGCAATCCATTTGCCCCTTTTCCCATCAGGGTCTTGGGACAAGATATCTTTGACCACTATATTTGGCACATAAGAAATGGTGTGAGAATGCAGAATGTACACCCTGAAGTATTTTAAGGCTTTTACCAGGGCATAGGCCTACTTTTCCATAATGTTGTACTTCAAGGGTGCATCTCTTAAGGCTTTGCTGAAGAAGGCAACTGGCTATTCCAGTCCCTCTGAATGTTTTTGCAGTAATACTGCAGCCACGGTATGCTGGGAGGCGAATGAAAAGATCAAAAAATCTTTTGAGAAATCTGGGCTGATCAGGACAGGGGCCTGTGTGAGTGCAAGTTTTACTGACTCAAAATATTTCTTGGCTTCAACAGTCCACTTAATTCCTGCACCTTTCTTTAGCATGTTAGTCATTTTCCTAAGGTGCTCAGCTAGGTTGGGAATGAATCTCCTAAGGAAATTGATCTTCCCAATGAAGGACTGTAATTCTTTGATGTTTCTCGAGTGTGTGATTTGAAGTATCCCCTCAACTCTTTGCGGGTCTATCCTAATCCATTTCTTAGATATAATATGACCAAGAAGTTTACCTTCTTACAACCCAAAAATAGTTTTCTTAGGATTCAGTGACAGACCATACCTTCTATATTTTTCGAAAACTTTCCTCAGATGTTTCAGGTGTTCTTCCTCGGTTTTAGAAAAGACAGTCAAGTCATCCAAGTAGATAACTATGAAGTGTCCTATCTCGTCTGAGAAGGCTATATCCATCGCTCTCTGGAAGGTGGTGCCAGCATTCATCAATCCAAAAGGCATTTTCACATACATGAAGGTGCCCCATGGAGTGGTAAAAGTTGTTTTGAGTTGATCCTCTGGGAGTACCAAGACTTTATTGTATCCAGAAAAACCATCAAGCAGGGAGATTCTTTTAGAGCCCACTACCTTTTGTAAGATATGTTCCATCCTGGGCAAAGGGTAGTTGTCTTTCAGGGAGGCTCTGTTGAGGTTTTTGAAGTCTATGCATAGTCTGATCTCCCCTGTTTTCTTTCTCACAACCACTAGATTTGATACCCAATCAAAGAACCTTACAGGAACTATTATGCCTGCCTCATACATCTTTTTAATCTCCTTTTCAACTGCAGGCAATTGTTTTGGATTGATTCTGTGGAGTTTTTGTCTAAAAGGTTTATGATTTTCCTTCAAGGGTATTTTGTGTTGTATGACGTTGGTGTCATAGGCCTTTAAGTCTTCATAATTCCATGCAAACACATCAATGAATTCCTTAAACAAGTCAATGTATTTCTCCTTCATGTTTACAGGTATAGACTTAGCCAGTTTGATCATTTTGGGTCTATCTTAAGTGCCTATGTTGCATTCTTCAACATCAGAATCTGTATGTTCTATAGTGGGCCTTTTTGCTACATCATCAAAGTCAAAAAGGTCTTCCAAGGGTGCTAGGCCTCTAGGTATATTATTGTCTTTGGCCTGCAGCACCTCTACCTCTTCGGTATCTGCGTTTTCACACTTTTCGGTTGGATTTCCAGTTTCTTCATTCAGGATGTTTACCTCTATGTTACAGGGTGTTGCTTGTTCATCTGGGGGGTCCTCACTTGGGCAGCTGTTATTAGATTTTGAGTCTGAGTCAGAAAATTCAAACTCATTTCTGCCCACCAGGAAATCTTTGATCTGTTTGTCTCCTTCAAAGACCTGCCAATATTTTTTGTTGTCTGGCACTGCAGGTCGGAATTTAGTCTGAATGATGATTTGTTGGTTAGCTGGAGTCTTAGGATATGAACTAGCTAGACAAGCTAATCCATTTGCAATGACATTTTGGCCCCTAGGGATAAACACCAAATCGTATTCTACAAAGGTTTTCAACAAATCCAGAGTGTCGTTCCGATATGCTCTTAACCTTGGGTGTTTTGCTGCGTATTCACCATTCACTTGTTTGATAACTAACTTGGAGTCTCCTAGCACAGTTATCCTACGGGCTCCTAATTTTTTCAACATATTTAAGCACAGGATAAGAGCCTCATACTCTGTAACATTATTTGTACATTTGAAGTGCAGATTGATAGCATGGCTCTCAGCGTAGTCATTTTTTGTGTTATGTAGCCACACCCCTGCTCCTGCAGTTTGCCTAGTACAGGACCCATTGAAATTCATTTCCCACAGGGGTTCACCATCATGTTGCATTACAGGGTCCGTGTTAGGTTGCGGGTTTTTTTGTTCTTCATGACATGCACGGAATTCAGAGAGTTGGCTATCTCGCTGTTTACATTCTATTTCCGCTGCTGGTTCACTCAGAGTTTCGTTTTCAATACCCTGCCCATGGTTTTCCATCGTACCCTTCTAGGGTAGCCATTATGCTGAAGTCCATGGGCTCTGTGCCCTTGCTTGTATCTCTACATTCAGATTTTGGCTCTCCTAAAGATCGATCATTATAAAGAATGAAAGAATCCAAGTCTGTGTGTACAGAGTATAATGGTGAATTTTCAGGTTTCTCGGGGCTACTCACTAGGAATTTCATCTGGGACTCTCTATACAGTCTTCTAAGTTGGCCAAATATAGGGATAGTGGCGTATGAGCCATCCATCTGCATCGTTCCTTGCAGCTTGGCTCCCCATGATCTAGATAGCAACATGCCATACTTAGGTGGCACATCTGCCACCACAACATCCATGACCATACACTTAGCAGGAATCTGGGTAAACCTCACACATAAGTCTTTGATTAGGCCTAGGCATTTTACTCTGCTAGAATCAAACGAATATAGATCTTTGTAAGGTCATGTTATCTCTAGGCCTAGATTTTCCATCACTACCTTAGGCATTAGATTGTGCGATGCTCTAGAATCGTGCATGGCATTGTGGAGTATTTTGTCATGAATGTTGAGACTGATATAGAAAGGTGGAACTACCCCTTCCTGAAAATTTCCCTCAATCTTTGGACAAACAGGAGGGCAGGTTGATCATCATTCAAATTCACAGTATCGTTGTTTTCCCCCAGGTTCAACGCTTTCAAAATTTGGCCTTTATATACATCCTGAGTAGCAATCTCAGTGAATTGGACAGAGATTTTAATTTTTGCAATCTCACTTTCCAAATTGAAAGTGGACTAACTCTTGGAAATGCTCGACTCTATTTTATTAGCCACCTTGGTGACCGAATCAGTTTGTAATCTCTCATTTTGTACAGGGTTAGAAACAATTGTATCAGGAGTACTAACTGAAATGCTAGTACTGCTAGCGGGCTCACCTTGTTTTTCATTCTTCTGGTTGTCTTTTTCTTTGTTTTTCCTAGAACTTTTAGCTGTTGATTTTCTATTTACAGTAGATGCTTTAGAAGTTTTATCAGGTATTTTCTTGGTGGTAACCTCAGGAGTCTCAGTTTTCTAATTTTCTTGGTTATTTTTTCTCCTAAGTTCATATTGTTCTCTGACCTGCATCATGGCATTTTCAAATCCTAATTTGTAATCTTTAGTTTCTAACCGTTCCTCATCCCAGTATGAAGGTGAGAGTTGGTCTTCCCCTAAGTCACAGTTAAGGACTGAGTCTTCTATTCCAAACATGTTTATCACATTCCCTTCAGACTCTTCTATGGTTCCCTCGTCGTCATCTAAAATTTTTTGGAAAGGGGGAATAACTTGCTGATCTGATTCTTTCTGTCTGTTGGGAGCATTATTGTTTCTTCTGAAGTTCTGGTTCTGATTTTGGTTCTCGTTTCTATTCTGATTGCTAACTGTGACAACCATTTTTTCCATCATTTGTTGCAGCTTGTCCACATTTTTAGACAGTCTGTCATAGTCTGGGTCTGATGCGGAGGCTATAGTGTCATCCCTATATGTTACCCTCTTCTCAGATCTCAGTCTTGCTCTTTTCTCAATCATGTTTGCCTCTATGTTCACTGCTCCTTTTTGCATGTCCTCCAATGTGGTGTACTCTTTATCCCTAAGCTCATAGGCCATGTCTACATCACACCCATCAGGGTATTTGGCCAGGGCCATACCTTGCGGAGGTTTCATGTGTGGAGGGAGGGCGTTGTAAATGCTATTGAATCTAGTGGTGTAATCATGGACACTCTCTCCCACATTTCTCTTAAGGCTCATGTATTCTGCTAGGAGTTGGCAAGGGTTTGCCCTAGTTTCCCTTTTGTTTATAAAGGTATGATATAATGCAGGAAGATCTTGGATACTGCCAGGGGGTAAAATTTTAAATGATTTCTTTACATCACCCCCTAAGCTTTGGGCAAAGATTCTCATTTTGATTGTTTCATCATCAATTTCCATATAGTCAAAAGAATCCTCCATCTTATCTACATGTTGTTGGGCTGTGTTGGATTCTTTAGCAGTGAAGTGTGGGATTTTTATTGATAATCATTGGGTAAGGTTAACAAGGGCTGAGGTAAAACCAGAGGTGCATACCAAGCTGCCATGATAATGTTCTGATGAGGTATAGGGTTGGCTTGAGCAGCTGGTATATGGATGACCAGGATATTAGGACCAGCAGAAGTTTGTTGAGCAGATCTAGGGTGCAAGAGCCCCAAGTTTTGAATGAAGTGGATATCAGGTGGTGTAGATGGAGGGGTTCCTATGTCCTTAGTTTTCTGACCACTATGAGATGGTGAACTGCGAAACTCAAGGTCTGGCTGGTCTAGATGGTTGAATGAGCTAGTACTTGGTATTCTATTAGGTAGGTCTAGGTCAGGGAGAGAATGTGATAGAGCTGCTAGGTCTTCTGGTGCAGAATTAGCTCTATGAATGTGACTGGAAATAGTTGGTCTTTTAGGTGTAGGAGCTCCCTTGAGGATACCCTCTGGATTGTCAGCTATTTCAGGTGGGTTAGGGTTGGGATAAGCTCTTGTGTGAATGGTTCTAGAAGCCGGAATGTTGTTTTCTAGCCAAGCAAATTAACCCTACTTGTTACTTCTATTGTGGTTAGATGTTGTTATGAAGGCAGGTCTCCTAGTGGAGTCTTATGTGAAACCAAGATAATCAGCAGGCCTACTGATCACCAGTGGAGTCTTTTGAACGTTAGGATCTATGGAGTCGCCAGGTGGAAGATTAAAGATGTTTCTAGGGGGTACACTGTCCACCACAGTGCTTCAGGAACTATCACCTTTCAGGAATCTCCTCAAAAACAGCAAACTCCAACCAGAGATTGACTCGGAGGGCATTTACCAGATATGTCACCTCCAAATAGGGTGAGATCGAGAGGCTACCTGGCCCTTTCCAGGCTTTGTCTAAGAGTATGGTTAAACACAACAAATGGTATAGAGATTGATGTGTGAATGGGCATGTTTAACTACCAACCTAACTAGAGATTCCAGGTTTTTCTGAGGGTTTGTGATGTAGCAAAGTGAGGAAAACTCAGAAACTCCCCAGCGGAGTCGCCATTATGTTGGGGTTCCCATGTTTTGGCCAAGTTGGCAAGACCAAAAGATGAGACAACATAGAACCACTTTCAGACCTTAGGATCTAGCCCTCCTAGGTCCAGAGAGGGATCTCTCTATATGAGTCAAAGGGTATGTCTTTGAGGCTCTAAGTTATGATTTTAGGCTAGTTATATGCACAAGGTTTGTTTGTTTGTTTATGTTTGGTTGTTTGGAATCAGGAAAGAAGGGTCCAATATAAGACAAGGATGAGAAAAGAGGGAATTAGGCAAAGGTAGATAACTCAGAGAACATTGAGGCCATTAGGCAATGGAGTCAAGAAAGGATTTACTTGTGTTCAATGTGCAAGCTTTCGGTTGGGCTAGTCATCCAGAGCATTTGGATCTTGAAGATGATATTTGGAACGGGACATTAAGGACTGAAAATGAAAAGGAGAAGAACCGTCCACTTCTGTCTATAGATCAGGTCAGAGGTCATTTAACTCCAGACTTGCGTGGACAAAATCAAAGGCAATACAAGGGATCTTAGAAAGGCTTAATTGAGATGGAAAGATCCTAGTGAGGCAGAGACGGGGTTCTAGACCTCCCAGTGTTCTCAACTCATCCAACTAAATCCTAGCAAGAACATCCAAACATAGATTTCTTCAATTCATACATCAGAGAGCGGGCAATGACATCCACTACACTGGTTAAATCAATTGAAATCAATATTCAGATACACATATAAGCAGAAAAAATAAAATGCTGGGAGGGCAGCAACATAAGGTACCTATCAAGGGTAAATCTTATGCCAAACTTCTGATGCGAGCCAATAGAAATGGAATGAAATGAAATCAAACACAAAGATAGGAAAACATCACCAGCTGCTTTAGATCAGGATCCAAAGAAACATGCTTGTCATATTAAAAACAACACCAATCAGGTACATCATTGCCCACATCTTGAACATTCAGTTTGAATACATCAAATCTCAGCCTATCTTACAATATTACACAGAGAACTTGTCTCAAGAGGAAAATACTTGCATTTCTCTGATATCCAATCAACAACCCATACAATAAATTCCTTCTGTGTTTTATAGTAGAGGATGGACAAAAGATCGACTGAGGGGTAGGTGAATACTAAACGTAACATTAAACACAAAAATGAATGCAGGACCGAAACACATTTTGTTTGACTGCTGAGTATTTAATCTCTGTCTTCTCTTTACGAAAGAGTGATCTTCTTCAGATTTACCTTTACTACTGATATGACTGTGATGCACTTAGGCTGCGGTGTTGTACTTGTGGTGGATAACCAAAGGCAAATGAACCACCGAGTAATCTGCTACATAAATGTTCTAATTGCTTTGAACTACTGTTAGGATGGAAACTCCTTCAGGGACATTGTGCATAATAAAAGTTGTATGGGCGCCCTGTACTTGATGAAGAAAAACATTCTGCTGATGAGAAACCCTTGATGTTGTCTTTTACTATTCATAGGATCTTTTGACTGATCCTCGGGGTCTTCAATCTGATGTTTTACCTTCTAAACCACTAATTTAAGGTTCAAGATATTCATTAGCGTGCCTTAATCTCCTTTTCTTTGTACTGAAACCCTCTGTCGCTTCATTTCTGCCTCTGACAGGTTAGCTCAAGCTTTAAATGGTGCTGGAAGGTCTTCCACAGAGTTTGAATCCTGTTCTTCCAAACGAACATCCTATCTTCACCTTCCTGGGTCTTTGCTCATAAATTCAGCCGCTGAAGATGATCTTTCTTGATTTCTCTGTCACTGTAACAGAGGTTGTGCATTATGGCGGTCTTTTATCATTTACAATCCTGAAAAACATGAAAAATATGAAGAACACACCATGGACGGACAATGGATGCAGTGGGGATGGAGGAAAAAGGCCGTGCATTTGGTGACATGGCAGAAAGAATGCGGAAGAACAATGGAGAATCGCTCTGGTGGAGGTTGGCGAAATACAGAGAGAATACATGTAAACAACATCAAACAACACAAAAAGAACCAGATATACATAATGGAATGGGAGAAAGTATGGAGGGCACATGTGGAGATGACGTGGCGGAACCGGGAGACAATGGAAAAGTCAACAGCGTGGGAACGAACCCGGACCGTCGATCATGGTGGAGATCGACGACAGAGGGCGACAGACGGTGGGCCAGCGGGTGCGAGGGTCATGAGTTAAGCGGTGCACAAATTTGTTGAATGATGACCGTAGGATGAATATCTCAAAATATGATGGCTGTCGTGGATTTCGCTATGCGCCCTGGACCGAAAGATAATGCGTGGGGGATGGGCAGTTTTTCCATCGTACAGGGGAAAGGTGGCGAGCGTTGTATGGAATTGCTGGGTGCTCGGGGAAAACCACCAGCTGCGCATAAGCGGTGTGGAATAAACCAGCGGGTTTGGAACAGTGCACGAGCGGGGACCACCGGCGGGAGGACTGTGGACTGTTGATCTGTCGGGGGAATGAACGGTGATCGTGCGATAAGAAAATGGATGGGGGGAAAATGGAGGGCATCGGGATTCATGCTCACCGTCTGATCAAACAAGATCGACGGATGGAATTTTTCCCAATAAAATCAGTGGATAGGCACCTTTTACTTTAGTGGGTGGTTCGAGCACTAGATCACGTGGAGGGAAAAAGCGTGGGTGCATACGCCGAGAGGGGCTAGGGCCCGATATACAAAATGTATGATTTTTGCACATTTTTAATGCATTTTGGGGCCATTAAGGGTTAACGATAGGGGAATAATGGGGGGAATTCGGCCAAACAACGGGTGTAGGAGTGATTTAGGAGGGTAAAGGTGTAATTTAGTAAGGTTCGAAGGGAATTTTGGCAAACAGAAGAAAGGTCAAAAAGGGGATGTTTGCAGGGGTACATGGGACAGAAGCTTATAATCAGAGAGGCTTTGAGAAGTGAATCATCAGAGGGGATCTGTATTAGGCATAGCACAAAGAGACTTCAAGGACGATGGGTTTTTAGGGAGAAGGCATTCCTTGAAGGCTCCAAAACCACCAAGCCCCCAGCTTGCTTGTCAAGAATTTCGTTGGGGGGCTAACATTGAGCATGGAGTTTTTTCTCCATGTCATGCAACCTTTGGAGGATAATTTCCTTCTCATCCTTCATAGCCAACAATTTTTCATGAAGCTTAACACTTTCTCTTTGATCCTCAATGAGAATTTGCACCATGTCCTTGACCTTAATGAACTCATTCTTCATGTCATCATTGAAGAATCTCATGAAGGAGGAAAATTCAATTGTAGAAGAATTTGACATTATGTAAATGGTAAAATTAACAAAAGGAAGTTCTAAAGAAAAGTTCTCAAAGCTTTCCAACAAATGACAAGATTTTAACCAAATGTCAGTAAAGACCCCTTCTTGTTCAAGTAGCCATAAAACACAAACTATTGGATTTTGTTTTCCAAAGATAATCTTGAGGTACTTTGGGGTAAGGAAATAGCCAACAACTCTTTTTTCCTTTCCAAGACTTAGCTATCAATAGTTATCTTTTCAACTCAAGAAAACTCATACAAGCAACCATTTTGCAACCAATAAAATAGTAAGATTGACTGTTTTAACACCTTTTGCGCAACAACAAATGCTCATTCAGTTCTCAACCTGAGCACAACCAAGCTTAACCAAAGCTCTGATACCAATCTGATCTAAAATGTGAGAACTTCTTATTTCTAATATAGAGATTGACTGTAGGGGAATTTACTGGATATGTCACCTTTAAAGAAAGGATGAGATCTAGAAGCTATCTGGCCCTTTACAGACTCTACCTAAAGAAATAATAGAAGCAATCACTAATGATCTAGAAATGAAACTACTTATTTGTTGGTACAAGGTATTCATTATCCATAAACTTATGTGTGCAAACTGTTTAATATGTTTTGCTGTTGGAACAAAATGATTTTGGTGAATTTATGAGTATTTTTGTGGGTAGGAGGCTTATTTATTTTTACTGTTTAACATATTTAACTATGTAAAAACACAACAAATAAATCACGGAATATAACATAGCATATGATAAGGTAGTTCACCCCTCTTGGGCTACATCTATCGGGTCTAAGGCCCCCAAATGGGCATGTCCTTGCTCTTATTATGCTCAGAAAAGGGTTATATAGTGATATGAAAGCCTAAACAAGAAAAAATATCTATAGAAATGAGTTCATAACATAGAAAATATTAAGGAATGACTATATTTTCACCTCCAATGGTTAACCATAGCTCAACACAGCTCCAACCCCAAAATGGCCCTAGTGGCCCTGAAAACTCTCCTGAAGGTTTTCAGCCTCTGAAAGTCTTCAAATAGAACTGAAACTTATCCCAATGGCTCTTGAATGTTGTATACAGTCAAAAATGAATTTTGGTTCACCTGAAATGGTTAACCATAGCTCAACACAACTCCAAACCCAAAATGGCCTTAGTGGCTCAAAAATCTTCTCTGAAGCTAAACAGACTGAAGATTAGCTCCAATGGCTCTGAAAACTGTACCATTGGCTTTAGAATGCTGAGAAGATACGAAATCAAAAACAATTTTGCTCAGAAAGGATCTCCCTATCCAAATTTATGATCCAAATAGTATTTGCCCAATGTTAGGTAAAAATCCAACTAAATGTGGGCTAACTGCAGTTAACTGGAGACAAATTTGGTGAATGGCGCCTAATCTGGTGGGCACACTCCAAAATTGGCAGAATCATCTGTTGGCATTTATTGTGAGGTGGGGCGGTCACATGACCTTTCTGCCCAAACCTCCACATTTCTTTTTAAAATAACCATGGCATTAATATAACTTAACCTCCGACCTAAAAACATGTGATCATCGTTATGCATAACTATTAACCGTGAGGAATGTTAACCGTCGAGAGTATGGCCCTTGATTCTGGGTGTGTGGTCATGTTGTAAGGTCATTTGAATGGGGGCTAACTCTAAGGGCTAGCCCCTTTAACCTCCACCGAAAACATTTTCACGGTATAAAATAAAATTGTTTGCCATATGAGTTAAGAACTAAAACATGAGACTCAATGGTAAATTATGGTTATGTTTGCCAAGCGGTCGGCGGTTCGATCCACAGAACTTGCAAAATTTTTATCACGCCACATTTCACCGATCAGGGGGCCACGTGGCGCCCTTCGAGCTTGCCACATGGTAGCCCATAATTGGTCTAAAATTTCAAAGTCAACCAAATGACAAATCTAATGCTGCCAAGTGTCAAAATCGTATTGGCCCAAATGGAATATTTTGAGGAATATTCCAAGAATATTCCTTGGAATATTCTTTTTAAAATTTTACAAATATTTAAATTCAAACCTGGTCAAACTGATTTTTCGAGGAAATTGTAAACTTCAAACCTTCATAACTTTCTCATGCAAAGTCAGATTTAATTGTCATTCACGGAGTAAGGATTGTATCACCGAGGCCTATCCGGTCGCTCAGGTTGCAAGTGATTTTGAAAACTTCCAATTTTGAGCTTTTTCCATGGCTTGGACTTGAGCTCCTGATCAAAAACCCCCAAGTATTATTTTCTTCTTATAGAACCTGAAAATGAAGAATTCAAAGACCTATGAGCCTTTACAAAAACTCCTCTAATACTAATTCAAACCTCTCTTTTGATCAGCTTGTCCTCTACAAAAATCAACGCTATTCAAACTTGCTTCAAAACTCCAAATTTCAGCTTCACTTCAGAATTCATCTTCTATTTCTGGTCTACGATTTTTGACCTACCTGTAGTCCCTACAATTTTTCACGTGTGATTAATTTAGGGTGGAATTACGTTGCTTCTCTTTTTAGCTTGGATTGGACTTCTCTTCTTAGGATGTCAGCTTGCAAGTATGATCCTTTGACACTAATTTTTCAACTCCTTTTTAGGTTTGGAATTTATCACTTAAAAAACCCTAGATGTAGTTCACACGTGTGAGAGATATAGTCCCAAAAACAAGCTTATAAACTTCAAGGATAACCACTTCCAGAATCAGGACCAAACCACTAGAATAAAATTGTCTCGAAGAAGAAATCAAAGCAGTAAATTAAATCTCAACAACGGAAATTTGAATTATATTATGAAATTACGATTATAGTGCTTGAGCGAGTTTATCAAATGTTTACAAAAATATTACATGAAAAAGCTCTCATTTGGGACATAAGTGCCCATCTTTATACCATAGTCACAAATGAAAAAAACAACAAATATCTTAACAAGGAGCAATCTTGAGAATCTAAATATTCTCGAGATGGTCATTTTTAGTTACAAAAGTGTCTTAATGTTTCCTAGATGAGAGAACCAGGGGCTTTTCCCCAAACACTATCGCTCAGATAAGAACCAGACTCACTTTTTTATATACTTAGCTGGGACAACATCACATTATTTTGTTCTACCACGAACAAATTAGGAAACAACCTCAAATTCCAAATGTTGCAAAACCCCTATTCATAATAGCAATTTGATCATAAGAAAATAATTCTTTTACAACTAAATTAATTCATTAACAAGGAGAAATACAAAAATTAAATTAATCTCTTTGTTAGTATGAATCTTTTGTCGAAGTGTACGAAAAAAGACCACTTTAGCTACGCATAACTTATAGCCCTAACATTAAATATGGCTACCAATATCTTCAGGTCTGTAGTTAGTTGATCAAGACAAACACTGCAAAAATCCAGATCTATGCATAAAGAGACATTAAGCAATAAAAGTAAGGTTTTGCTCCATACATCCAATAGACAAGACAAGAACAATATTTTTTGAAAGAATTTTTGTATTAAGAGCACCTGGGAGGAAAACAAGAAGGTGTTTCCAATTCTCCTCAATCGGATGGGTTCTTGGAAGTCCTCAGCACTTCAGATCTAGTATTTCTCTCTCTTGTTGGTGTAGAAAACCCAAACAAAGATAGAACTCAAAGGGAGCTCACACAACAAATAATGGAAAATTTGAAAATGATAATGGATCAAAGTCAGACCAAGAGTATAGATCTAGAGTGATCTAATAGGCAACAAAAGGTGAAGAATGGTAGGAGAAAACCTTTCTTATTTATAACAAAATATTGGGTCATTCTAGATCTTGGTGCATGATTAAAATAGCATTAACCAAATCTAGATCCACCTTTTATGGAAATCCAGAGTGATCTAATAGAAAACAAAAGGTGAAGAATGGTAGGAGAAAACCTTTCCTATTTATAACAAAATATTGGGTCATTCTAGATCTTGGTGCATGATCAAAATAACATTAACCAAATCTAGATCCACCTTTTATGGAATATTTTATTATATTCGTTGGAGGGAAAAAGTATTTGACTTGGGTCAAATCCCTTTATTTGTGAATAATAAATAAATAAATGATTTATTTATTATTTTAAGGAAGTGGTTGAAATATAATCAAATAAATAATGATTTATTTAATTATTTATGGGTGATTTAGTCATATTTAACAATGAATATTATTCAAATAAGATTTAAATAATTATTCCTAGAAAATAATAAGATAAATAAAGATTTATCTAATTAATTTCTTTGTTTTGGGTTAAACATGACCAAGAAAATAAAAAAAATATGGGTTTGTTTAATCTTTCCTTTTGGGGTTTCCTGTTTAGACCATAAACAACCTAATAAATGTGTTTTATTAAGTTATTTTACATAGTGAAATCAATTTTACATAGGGTAAAATTGGTCTTACGTGGTGTACTTGGGTCCATCCAATGATAGTAGGTTAGATGACCAAAAAATGGTGTAACAGATTGCCCCCCAGCGTGCGCGTGTTAGGAGCAAATCGTATGACCGAAGTACGTTGTAAGAACTCAATCACCAGACATCAAAAGGGAAGTCAGAGAGAGAAATGTGAGGTAGACTAATGTGCTGAAGAACTAGACCCTGAGGAGACGAGACTTGCAGGTGCAACAAGTCTCTTTTTATGAGAGGGTACCTGTGCTAAAGGCGGTGGGGGAGGCATACCTATGCCCGCCGAGACAAAGTACAAAAGAATAGTGTGTCTAGTAAACAAGGGACCGAACCATAAATTACAGCCAGCATAAACATGAGCCAGATAGAAATACAATGAAGGATCCCATATACATGCTGTGCCTGGGATAACAGCCAGGACTTATACAATAATATCTGAGTACATGAGATACAAATACAACCCAAATGCCCCCTACAAGCGGGGAAGGGCTCACAAAATCTCACTGATACATGCAAATCAAAGAGGCGCTGCAAGCGGCTAAGGCCGACATCATCAAATATATGGAGCTGCATTGGAGGCTGCAATAAAGAGGTCATCTGGGCATGTGGGGGGCTACCTACAGGGCCACCCCCTCATGAGGGCTGAGACATCTCACACACACCCGGGCATCACCAATAGCTGCTACTGCATCACTGGACCATCATGCATACGGATCTCGATCATGCTGAAAGGAGCTGGAGTGGAGAAAAAATCAAGTCAAAGGGAAATGAGAGATCCCATTGCCTGATCCGAGGCACTAAACAAGAGTGGAAGCTGGAACCAAGGTACACCGCTCTCTAGACCTATCGTCTGGAATGAAGGAGCTGATGTCGACAGAAGGAGGTCCGCCGTAGGTGAGGCAATGAGAGATCCTCAACTAAGGTACGAGAGAAAATAGTAGAGCGACTGACAGACTAATACCAATGATGATGATGGAATGGAGGGGACTGAGTAGCAAATGGACGACTTCCCTTGCTAGAGCATAAAGGACATGAATGACATGGCAGCGACTGACACAGTATCATGAGGGATAGGGGACGGTGGGACTGACGGTCATAATGTGCGACACAAGAGAGAGACCAAGCAATGAAGGATGGAGGACTATAGCAGGGTACAAAGGGAATCGGGATAGACTCCATGAATGTGATGATGACTCAACTTGGATGCTCTGAACAAGGGCGACTCGATGGTGCTGCCACACAGAAAATGTCCCATGGGGGACCAGAAAAACATGAGTACAAGATGGTATCTCATGACGAAAATCGACACGGACAAAGACAATTATGGAGGCAAAGTGATGCCCCAAGTACAAGTGTTGTAAGTGAGGAAATTTGATTTTGGGGGGAGGTGAAGTGACCTATCTTAGAAAAAATGTGTCGTGGTGAAGTATCAAATCATAAAAAACTAATAGATACCCATTTGAGGGCTCGGTGAGAGCTTTCCAACGGTGCAGACGGTTTGTCAAACGGAGCTACGGTGTGGTCGTAGCTGGCAAAAGAAAAAACAAGGGTTCTCTTTTAATAAGGTAGTTTTCCCTCCAAATTCACTCATTTGCTAGTGTTGCTGTGGTGAATGTAGAGAGGAGAGAAGGCCCTAAATCTTGCGGTGAGCGTACCGGACAAACCGACCGTTGGAATCGAGATCCGTCAGTTGTAGGTAAGAGGCCTAACCTTACTCTTTCATTTTGATGGATTGAAAGTTCAGATTAGGGCCCAGAATCTCAGGAACATACCCTCTTTCACCTCTACGGCCGGGTCGCACTTTTTGGGCCAAAAACTGCGACCTGTCCTAGGATTGGGAAAAAAAGTGCGACCTGGAGGATGAATGAGATTGCAGTTGTTTTAGGGCTGAGATTTTGGGTTTTTGTGATTGGTTACAGTGTTTCCTATCTGTATACTGACAAAGATGATGTGTTTGTACAGATATGGCAGATATATGGGTCAACTGGAGAGAGAGAGACCTGGGTGCACTACGGTCAGATATCCAGGAAAATCAGGGTGTCCGTCATGTATTGGCCAGATTTGGGGTTCTGAAGTTTTTGGAGAACCCTTTGATGAGAGTAGGGGAGCCCTTGTTGGCCCGGATTGTCAGTTATTGGGATCCAGATCATGAGGTCTTTGTAGTGCAGGGGCATAGGATCGAATTGATAGTCCAGGATCTGTATTTCTTGACTGCTCTTCTGCCACTGGGGATGGTGGGAAATACACATCCAGTGTTACCGCGGGGGCGGAACATCATGGAGTTTGTGGAGCAACATTGTCGACCGGGTCTCCAAGTCAAGGGGACTCGGATACCGATTGGGGACCTAGAGAGATTAGAGACCCATGCAGTGGCCGCAGTGGTGCTGCGGATCCTGGGAAACCAGGTGCTCCATCACATCACTGGGGGGCAGATGATGATTTTGGAGAGTGTGTTGAGTGGGACCTACTATGGGTGGGCCCAAATGATGTTGGTGTCGTTAAAACGACAGTTGTCGCTTTGCAAGCGGCAAGTGAACCACGATTGCTCGTATGGGACTTTATTGTGTTCCTTCTTTTTTGAGAAGATCCCGACCTGACGACCTCATATACAGCTCACAGATGGGGGCCCGAGAGAGCCCAGGATGCGCCGATGGGGGCAAATACTGTGCAAAGGAGGAGGAGGGGCGGTCGGACGGGTGTTTCGACCTGAGTTCTTTGGCCATTGGGATCAGATGCCATTATACATAGAAGACTATCCCTATAGTGGGATGAGTTATTGTGGGGATCCGGACCTACCGCTTCCGCCTAGTCGAGTATGGGGACCCGATGGTAAGTGACAAGTGAATACTCTTTTTGGGCATGTTAATTTTTTTTGAACAGTAGATAGGGTACTGATTCATGTACTTTTGGTATGCAGATATAGCTCCGGTAAAACCGGCCAGATATATGGGACAATCGGCAGCGTCAGGAGCTACAGGCCCGAGTGGATCGAGAGCAGCACATAATGAGGATGTTGCCGCCCTCCTGGAGGACATCCGCCGTAGATGCGAGAGGTTGCTAATCAGTGTTTTAGAGTGTGAGTGGCAAGACTTAGACGACCAGTACATGGCGAGGTGTCATGCGGCGCATGGCAATGGCCAGTCAGGGGATACGTGATCTACAAGCTACAGGAGTAGAGCCATTGGCTCAGGATCCGCCAGATAGTGATTAGGTGTGGGACAGGTGGTGCCCCCTAGTGTGTATGTAGGGACAGGTGGTGCCCCCAGTTTTGAGTTTTTTGTAACATGCTATGGGCATGTCATATGTATCAGAGTAGATGGACTCTAAACACATGTTTTGCGACACATATTATGGATATGCATGTTTTTAATGATTATGATTGTTATTGTCTTGTATAAAATGCGTGTGATAAATGCCAATCTAGAACATGGTTTGCAATGCTATCTACATAGTAATTTTGTTCTCGTGGTACATGGTTGAAAGTTATGGTTTCAAATTCACGTATCAAGAGTTTCACTCATAAATATCGTCTAAATAGCACAGGTTTATGCACACGGTAGACACCATTTAGTTGCATGACAAGAAGTAGGGAATCTAAACAAACATGCAGATGGAGGATGCAATGAGAGAGGGCATCGGCTAAAAGACCACGCACTGCATCATATTCGGCCTGATTATTGGTGGCAGTACCAATACAGACCCCGTTCGCAAGAACAAGGGTATGCAAGGGGGTGAAAATGGCCCACCCTGCCGAGGCTAGATTCCGGGAGTAACGACTTGCACCATCGGCATAACCGATATAGGGTGGGGACGGGAGGTCCTGCGGGGTAGTGTCACAAGACAAAAAATGGGGGGAGGGGGACAATGACGGCAGCGTGAGTGTATAGTAGACATCAAGCGGCAACCGCAGGAGGGAGTGTGATGGGCAGGATGGCTATGACACATATACAAACTAGATGGCAGTATATGAGGACTATAGGAGGTATGGCTGGGACTCGGGCTGCGGAGGTCAACATAGATACGGGTGGGGTTATCCTGTGTATGGGCGGGAAGGATGAGGTCATGGGTGGAAAAGGTTTCCAAGGGGGCATCTAGACGGGAAAAGAGGGGATGACAAGTGGAAGGGAAACCACATGACGTGGCAAAGCTACCTAACTCATCCATATAGGAAGAAAGGCTCACATACGGATCATCACGGGGGATGACGGAAGAACAGAGAAACAAATGGTCGAATGATGTTGAGCCCAGAGTGGTCCCTGAAGGGGGATCGAGCGAAAAAATAGGGGGGGATTCAAGGGGCATGTTCTCCAAAGGTCTCACAGAGGATGATAGGTAGAGGATGGTGGTAGTAGACTCCGTCATCTGGACATCAGGGGGGGAATGTCAATGGGATTGGGGGGATCCTCAAGCTGTCCTGAAGAATACTGAGCAATTATGGGAGAGGCAGAATGATTTTGTTCAACCTCATACTCTCGAACTACCTCTAAAGAGGCGCGGTAATGTGTCAGGTGAGGAAAATGGTGGGAGAAATGGCCATGGACACCACACAAAGCACAGGGTTTGTTGATGCGAATAATCTTTGGGTTCTTCGTTACAGATGAGGATGGAATAGAGGGGTCAGGGACCGTAGACTCAGGGAACGCGACTTTAACCATGGGCTAAATACGGGGCAATTCAGGAAAAGTATGGGTGGCATGACCGACGACATCACACAAGGCGCAAGGCTTTGCGGGCGGAGGAGGAGCCGGGTCGGTCGCGGTGGCCTTGTCTTTGGATGCCCCCTTGCGAGCTTTGCCTTTCTGTCCTGGAGTTGCCACCATACGAGCAGGGTCCTGAGGAGGTGTTGAGGGCATGGAGGCAACGAAGGAAGCAAGGGGGATCAGTTGAACGGGTGTCAAAGCAAGATACGGTTTGGGGTGACCAGGTGGGGTAGCGGCTGGAGGGTCAAGGTACCAAACGGGTATGCCCAGGGTCAGGTTGGGGAGAGAGAGGGTGGCCATGATGGGACCGAATAGACTCCGGGAGGGGGGGCCAGGAAAGGTATCTGACCAGCGGGGTAATGACCAGGAGGGACAACTCTGATATGGTTGAGGCCTGGGGGAACCGACCCAGGAGGATAGAGGGGTTCAAGGATACCAACTGTAGGAGAAGGGCCAGAAGGGGGAGGTCTGGCTGGCTGAGATGAATGGCTAGGAGCGGTTTGTGGTGGGCAAGGTTGAGTCTGAGGTTGCTGACTAGCCGAAGCGGGCCGCTTAAGGGCAGCCGGAGATGATTGCATCATGCAAACATTCGATAAGCTGAGATCAGAGATAGGAGGAGGAGGGAGACCAGGAAAAGTTCCAAGTAAAGAGGAGTCTTTATAGACGCCAGGAGATACACTGGTCAAGAAATCAAGGGTTTTCTTATTGGCTATAGAGGAGATGGTCGTCTCAGGGGAGGTCTAAGACTTTGGCTCATGATAAGTCAACTGGTCGATAGTGACTATCTTTCCATTGTGAGGAAAAGACATCTTGCAAAAAACCGCGGATGGGACAACAGACATGGCATAGGTGTAGCTTCGCCCCAAGAGAATGTTTTAATATAGAGGGGCGTCGATGACTTCGACATCAACGCAAACAGTCTTACCCGCAAGGGTGATAGGACAATTACGGAAAAGGCCAATGGGCTAGGAGGTGTGGCCGTCCCACGCTTGAAGGGTGATTGTGGAAGGGGCCAACTCAGGAGATCCGAGTTGCTTCCAAACCGAAGCGGACATCACACAGGTGGATGCCCCCTCATCAATTATACACCAAGAAACGTTAGCATTCCGGATTTTGACTGGGATATGGAAGGCGACGGAAGCAGGAAGAGGGGGATGTTCTAATTGATGGGCATCGAAAACGATCATTTGGTCATCAGCAGGATCTATAGCGCCCATGGCAAATAGCAGAGCCTTCTTTTGGGAAGGGCACGACTAGAGGAGTTCCAATGTGGAAATGGCAGTAGGAGACTGTGCCAAATCATCTACTATGCTATACGAATGAGCAGCTCGACCAGAAGCAGCATTTCGGCGTAATGGTCCCTTAGGAATCTTGGGATGAACCTCAAATTTGGGTTGAGGGATATGTAAGGGGCCATTGGATGTCGAAAGAGGCTCTGTAGAACCTGAAGAAGGGGACTCGGGGGTAGACTGAGCGGAAGGCTTGGCGTACTGGCGAGACCGAGTTTGAAGGTGAAGGTCGACGGTTGGGGATGGATCAGAGTTCATCATGAGGATCTGGTAATCGAAGGAACCAGAAGGGGAAGGTTGAGTGGCGACCTGTCTGTCAGGTGGTTGGGTAGCCATGAATCCTTGCTGGGGGAAAGGATCGGTAAACACAGCTGGTTGAGTAGTGGCCACATTAGGGGGAGCGTGAGGGGAGGCATGTTGTCCTCGCAATGTGGCTTGAGACTCCCACATCTGCCGCATCTGTGGTAAGAGGGGACAATCGTGAGTGTAATGACCGTAAACACCGCAACATGAACAAGGCTTATTTGTGCGAATAGGTATGTCCGGCTTGGGCTGAGTGCCCTGTTGCTGGTTAGCGATGTTAGGGTCAGTACCTTTAGGATTGGGTCCACGAGTACCATGGGAAGATTGATTTTGGTTTCCTCTCTGCCTTCTTTGAGAGGAAGGGGGATTAGTCGTGCCTTGCTGTGCAAATTCTTGCCCTGGAGGGGGCTGTAGGTGTTGTTGCTGGGGTTGAGAAGGCGAGGGAGGGGGAAGTGCAAATGTTGGAGGAGCTGGAGCACCAAGATGCAGATAAGGATAGTAGTTAGGTTGGGCCACATTGAGGTAAGAAGGAGGTTGGGAAAAAGGATGAGGCATGCCATATCCTGGATACATGCTACTTGGAGGGGGAAAAGTGCTAGAGGTGTTGGCCCCTCCTGGAGGGGGACCATAGCCCATAGGAGGTTGAGCATATGGATGAGAAAGGGCTCCAATGATACCATCGGTGGAATGAGATTCCCCCGGGGTGTTAGCGCCACCGGGCTTGGGGAGGTCAGGAAGGACGGTATAAACATAACCAGACTGAGCGTAGATCAGGTTATATTTCAAGGAGATTTGGAGGGCGGCTTCTTCGGTTTTAGAGGTAAGAGAGTGTGAAGGGAACCAGTCCATATAAACCTGATCTTCAAAGGTGGGAGCTCGACATAAGCTCCTTCTTCTCTGCCATTCTTGGACATGAGTGGAAAGGCGGGTTGAAGAGGTTTGGCGGAAAGAAGTCAAAAGCTCTGTACCAGTGTCGTATCGGAGAGGGAGCTGGAAATAAGATAAAAAGGATTGGGAAATGGTCACAAAGGTGGTATGGGAAGAGGTGGCCTGGTCAACATACCATTTAGAAGCTTCGCCCGTAAGCGTGCATTAGAACAACCAAAGACGGATGGAATCATCGGTAATGGAATTGGAGGAACACCACATGTGGAAATATCGGACATGGTTGGTTGGATCTTCTCCAGCAAGGCCTTCGAACTTAGGGATGTCGAAGGGGAGCTTGGTTGGCATAACAGGCCAACGAACATTGTGGCGGATAGGGTCATTGATCAACTAATTGAAATCGGGGAGGCTGAGGCCTGCCATGTGAGGGAGCAAGGGTGCAGCCGAGGTAGTTCCTGTGGCGGTTCCGCTAGTAGTAGTCCCGACATTAGGGCCGGGATTACCACTAGCGTTAGGCCCTAGACCAGACATAGTGAAGGTGATAGGGGGAGAACCAGAAGTAAAAGGAGAACCCAATGAATCAGAAGAAAAATTCGGAGTGCAGACTTGGAGGAGGACTAACTCGACGATAGCGGGACAGAGTAGGTCGACCGACCAGAAACTGAGGGTGAAGGCCAAGAAGTCTCCGGGATGTGCACCTTGGGGGCACAATGGTGACAACACTAACATGGCACAAGGGGAAGAATAATGACCAACAAAGGCAGGGAGGTGCAGAATCAAGTCATTACAATGTCGAAACAAGGGCAGAAAGGTGCAAGTCAAGTGATTTTACAATGTTTTAAAGTCTTTTCCTGGCGGTGTTAACCAGGCTCTTCTTCACTTAGGGTGAGTGTGTGGCGTGCGTTAATTTTAATTTTTAAACCGGACATTTTGAAGAAAAATAAAAATTGTCGTGCGTAAGCGAAAATAAATCTGCGAGAGAACGGTATATAATGCTGAAATATGAGAAAATTAGCATTGTGTGCATCAATCTAACCCAAAAGGTGGGTCTCTCAAAACTAGTCTAACAGAGGGAAAAAATCTAGTCGAAACACACGAAAAAGAGGCCAATAGATATAGGGTTGAAAGGGACAGGGATCTAAAGGAGAAATCTGTTGAAAAGAGGGGTAGAACACAGCCAAGAGGTAGAGGCAAGGTGGCTGGAAAAAAGGAGGAAATCAGCAAAAAGCAGATGGGGCAAGGAGGAGACCCTAAAGGTAGATCCACACAAATCTTCAGGAGGTGATTTGAAAGGGAGAAGAGCTGATTAAAAGAGATCTGAAAAGGAGGTATCAGATCTGGAAAAGAAAGGGGTGGGCGAAACTACGAAAAAAAACAGAGACTTGAAACGGTTAAAATATTCACAAAAGTGGAGGTGCGAAGCCCTGGGGCTATGTTTCCCACTTATGTTATGTTAGCTGATCAGCTTAGGTCTAATGGTGGACAGGTGAAAACACAGCGAAGCTTGAGAAAAACCCAGAAAAATTGGAAAAATAGCGAAAAAATGGCGGGTCGCGAGTTCGACACAATTTTACGTACCAAGTCGCGGATATTAAGTTGGAAAGTGCGACCTGGAGGTCCAGGTCGTTATTTTTGGGTTTAAAAGTGCGACCTGAAGCTCCAGGTGTCCCGGCGGCAGATTTCCGGAAAAGTTGTCGTCTCAGTTGCGGCTAATGTCTGTCACCTGCGCAATAGGGCGAGAAACACGCGGAAGTTAGAAATTTTAATGTTTTAGGGTTTTATAGGGGAAAAAAAACATAAAAATAGGAAAAAAAAAAGCTAAAAAGAAACCCTAGGGTCTGAAGTAGCTAGATATGCAGGAATATGAAAAATGACAGCAGTCGTAATTGAAAACCCGTGTGGAGTCGCCAGTTGTTAGTATGAATCTTTTGTCGAAGTGTACGAAAAAAGACCACTTTAGCTACACATAACTTATAGCCCTAACATCAAATATGGTTGCCAATATCTTCAGGTCTGCAGTTAGTTGACCAAGACAAACGCTGCAAAAATCCAGATCTATGCATAAAGAGACATTAAGCAGTAAAAGTAAGGTTTTGCTCCATACATCCAATAGACAAGACAAGAACAATATTTTTTGAAAGAATTTTTGTATTAAGGGCACCTGGGAGGAAAACAAGAAGGTGTTTCCAATTCTCATCAATGGGATGGGTTCTTGGAAGTCCTCAGCACTTCAGATCTATTATTTCTCTCTCTTGTTGGTGTAGAAAACCCAGACAAAGATAGAACTCCAAGGGAGCTCACACAGCAAATAATGGAAAATTTGACAATGATAATGGATCAAAGTCAGACCAAGAGTATAGATCCATAGTGATCTAATATGCAACAAAAGGTGAAGAATGGTAGGAGAAAACCTTTCCTATTTATAACAAAAAATTGGGTCATTCTAGATCTTGGTGCATGATTAAAATAACATTAACCAAACCTAGATCCACCTTTTATGGAATATTTTATTATATTTGTTGGAGTGAAAAAGTATTTGTCTTGGGTCAAATCCCTTTATTTTTGAATAATAAATAAATAAATGATTTATTTATTATTTTAAGGAAGTGGTTGAAAGATAATCAAATAAATAATGATTTATTTAATTATTTATGGGTGATTTAGTCATATTTAACAAGGAATATTATTCAAATAAGATTTAAATAATTATTCCTAGAAAATAATAAGATAAATAAAGATTTATCTAATTAATTTCTTTGTTTTGGGATAAACATGACCAGGAAAATCAAACAAATATGGGTTTGTTTAATCTTTCCTTTTGGGGTTTCCTGTTTAGACCATAAAAAACCTAATAAATGTGTTTTATTAAGTTATTTTACATAGTGAAAGCAATTTTACTTAGGGTAAAATTGGTCTTACAAGGTGTACTTGGGTCCATCCAATGATATTAGGTTAGATGACCAAAAAATGATGTAACACTCTTCTAAAACCTATATTATACAAGTATATCATAAATATAAGAAAATATAAGAAACAATATCAAAACTAAGAAATGGGATGAGGAAATTATGACAATTGTTAGACCCAAAATCACCCCCCAAATGAGCTCTTTGATGTTCCTCATACAAATAAACGATTAAAATGTAAGGAAGTTAAGGAGTAGGCTTTATAGGGTTCTTCTCCTTTGAGCCTGAATCCACTCCTACTTTTGATTTCCTGTAAGGCCACATACTTACCTACTTCTAAAAAATTATAATTAGACTTTGATTCGGATTTATGCAGGAACGCAATAATACATAGAAATAAACATAAACGCATACATGCAGCATAAATATTATATCATTTCATTAATTTCAAAATAACAGAAATATGGTTACAGACATAATGGAAATAAACTAGCTAGGGCATTGGTAGCGTATCTCTGAGAAGAGATGTGGTAGTTACAGGCCTCTAAACTGTGTTACAATGATGCTCTAAGGCCTATTTATTGTTGATAAACAATGAAAAACCCTAAACATCCAAAACCCTAACCCTAGGAGATGAAGCGCCAAAATTGTGGGCCCCGTTTGGGTAAGTTACCATTTGGGTAACTTTGGCATACGATCTTCGTTTCATGCACTCAATACCTCCTTAGAAATATCTATCTAAGGAATACAACTTTTGGGTGAGAAACGTTTATCTATAAACCCATGTTGCTCCTGTTTTCCCCAAAAACGTCGTTTAGTGCCTCAAAACGGCTCTGGAAGTTCAAGACTCGAAAAAATGCTAAAAATAGTAAGTTGTACTGAAACTGAAAAAATGAAAGAAATGATGGTTGGGGTTCAAATGGGATAGGTGGGTGGCAACCAATATCCACCTAGATCATTAGGGCCTCAAAACGGCTCTGGAAGTTCAAGACCCGAAAACCTGCTAAAAATAGCAAATTTTGCTGAAAGTGAAAAAAACTAAAAGAACTGATGGAGGGGGTCCAAATGGAACAGGTGGGTCCCCATTGCATTGAGATCCTCCATGAGATGAGACAAATTCTTCTCAACTAGGTATTGGATTTTTCAAATATATTATGGACATGCAGGCAGAAATGTTGGATGCATTCAATAAATTTGGTTTCTTTATCAGCCTCAGACAGTACATGTGTGGATTATGTCTGTGTGGTCACATGAGGTATTTAAATATAAGGTGGTGGTGCACCTGGGTTCAGATCAATGGAGTGCTTGACCTGACACTGTAGAGGAACCTCTGTGGGTGAGGAGAAAATGTCCTCGTATTCCTCCATGCCTTTGCCCATCTATTGTTGCCATGTAGGGGAGCATTGTTTCGAGGTTGTGGCCACAATCTTCTTATTTCCTTGTGGGCGAATGATAATGAAAATAAATTTCCTGGTTTTGGAAAAAATCTTACTGCATTGCTTTTCAGTAGTAAAATAGATGGCAGGAGGTAGTACTACCTCCAATATCCTATACAAGTTATTTCCAGGAGTAATAATAGTAGCACGAGGCCTAGACTCATGAACAACATCTCACCTCCACAAGTATGGTTGGCCCAATAATACATCAAACACATCAAGAGGAGCAACATCACACAATACCTCATCACTGAATGGCTCGATGTTGTATGGAAGGCGGAACTATTGGCGGACGCGAAGATCTCTTCGTTTGTGAAGCCACCCAATGGTATACATTTGCGGGTGTTCTATGGTCAGTAAGTTGAGCCGCTTCACGACCTCTACTAAAATGATGTTCTTTTGGCTTCCGCTATCGATAAGGAATTGTAGTGGAGAACCATTCACCCACATCTATGAAAGGAAAAGGTGCTCCCCATCCTATGGATCCTCGGAATCCTCACCCTGGATCTTGGTGGTAGCAACAATGGCACTGGGATCCACATCAATGATCTTCTTCCCTTTTTCATTTCCCTTCTCTCGTTCTGACTCAGGATCAGAACATGCATCTGATTCAGGTGCCTTTATTTCGACCACCAACAATTGTTTGGACTGACACTTGTTTGTGTTGTGAGTGGGGCTATTATGAAATTCGCACCACTTCCTCGTGTCCTTCTTTGGATTTGTGGGGTTGTTCTCAATCACCCCATTTTGGCCTTGCCCCTTGTTCTATGGTTTAGGGCGCCTTTCTTTGGCTTCAGATTCGCGGATCCAAAGTCTCGCTTCTTCAGCTTAAATTTCTTCTTGATCTTAGTGGCATAGAGATATGTCATGCCAAGCAAGGTAATGTCGAGGAACTCCATTTCTTCCTGAATTTATCTGCACAAACAGCTGCAGTACTTGAGAACCACATGTTTCTCTGAATCTTTAATATCCAACTTTGTGGGTAGGGTATGGAACAAATTTGGCAGCTCGTGCACATATTGATCCCTTTTCTGCCACAGCATGGTCCATTGGAAGTACTTGTCCTCATAGCTCCCCACAGGTTAATATTGTTCCTTGATATCGTCTTGGAAAAAATTCCAAGTGGGTGCAACCAAGAACAGAGAGGGTTCCCTCTCGTCCTTTTGCTCACAGTAGGTTTTCCACTAGTCTTTGACATGAGGAGTAGCTTTGTGAAGTGAAAAAATGATATTTTCTCGGTCAGAGAAATCATGGACCGAGAAATACCCTTCCATCAAATTAAACCATCTATCTACAACATCTGCATCTATCTGGCCTTAGAATACATGAATGTCAATGTTTACTTGTACCTTGAAAGGAGAGGTGCCTCCAGAGTGGATTTTTGATGTAGATGTGCTACCGGTGGGCATCCGTTGAAGGATTTTGGTAAATTTATCCATCATTGTGTTCCTTTGTTTCTCGAGGGCCTCCTCGAGAAATATTTTGATAGGATATCCTGCTCCCTCATCTCTCTTTTCTTCCACCATGGGAGGTCATCGGGGTTTTTGAGGTTGATCTTGCAAGGGTTCCACCATATCGAGCCCTAACTCCTTATACCCTAACCTTGTTGTGGACATGCAAAGAAAAATAGAGAAAGATCAGACCGCTCTAATACCACTGATCCAGATTTATGTAGGAACGTAATAATATATAGAAATAAAAATAAACATAGAGATGCAATGGAAATAATATTTCATTTCATTAATATCAAATAACAAAAATATTCTTACATACATAATGGAAATAAACTAGCTAGGGCATTGGTAGCGTATCTCTGAGAAGAGATGTGGCAGCTTCAGGCCTCTGAACTGTGTTACAATGAGGCTCAAAGGCCTATTTATTGTTGAGAAACAATGAAAAACCCTAAACATCGAAAACCCTAACCCTAGGAGATGAAGCACCAAAATTGTCGGCCTCGTCTGGGTAAATTGGTACATCAATATTCACGGGGACGTAACTTTGCCATACGACCTCTATTTGATGCACTCAATACCTCGTTAGAAATATATATCCAAGGAATACAACTTTTGAGTGATCTATTCATGTGGCAGTGAATGTAGAAAATAGGGAAGGTTTATAACTACATTTTTTCTTAGAAACACCATTAATTTGAGATGAATACCTCATACTACATCATACCTTCCGTCACAAGTGATGTATTGTTGAGTGATACTTGCTAACTATTTCCAAAGGTCTAGAAGTGAACTGGTCATGTATCCTTTCCCTTTCTTGACTAATTCTTATCCTTGGTTTGAAAGTAGAAGAGCCATATTCTGTAGTGAGGTGTGCACTACATACCATTTATCTTCTTCTAATGAGAGGCTTGTTACCTCTTCTATTATTTCTTCACTTAACTGCATCTACACTTTCCTTACCATTTCAACTCTTTCATTTAAAATATACATGAATCTGAGTGCTACTTCATTATCAAATCCTTACATACGTTCAAAATATTTTAGCCATCCTACCCAATTCAGAATACTGTGTGCCTCTTTTGTGGCCAACAATTAGGTTGGTTCATGGACTATTGAATGGCCTCCCATATTATTTGTTTGACAAGCAGAAGTTTGTAAATGGAAACAACAACGTTCATACATAGAAATTATGTGCATAATGTTAGGTCCCTATATTGCTAGTTTAGTCCCTTATTTTTATTAGTGTATCCCCCTTATTGTTATTGTTGTACCCTCGTAACCCCAATATTGTTATTATTGTGCCCTTAATTTGTTATTGTTAGGTCGGCTAGGATTATATTGTGGGCCCATGGACTCCTATATATATAGAACGAGGTTTTTGTCATTTGTATCATCCAATAATTGTTCATTTATGTAATGTATTGGAGGTTTCCCCCTTGAAGTTGCTGATTTATAAGGCATTGATCTCTCTTTTCTTCTATTTTTGGAGTTGGTTTCATAACATTTGGTATCAAAGCTTTGGATTCTAGAGTTTTTCTGCTCTAAATAGGTCATTGTGGCATTTTCACAATAATTTTTTTTCTACGAATGTTCAGAAGCTGAACGTTTTACAACGCGAAGCCGAAATCCTAAGGAACCTCCTGTAAAAATGTCAGATCTTGGTTTGTAATATTTTTGGAAATATGATCTGGGGAAGTTAGGGTTTTTCCAGGCACCCAAATTTCAACTAAAATAGGACATCATGGAATTTTCGCTATAAATTTTTGTATACGAAGTTTCAAAAGCTGAAATTTTCATAGAGTGAAGCCGAAATCCTGAGGAATCTCGTGTACAAATTTCAGATCTTAGTTCACAATATTTTTGGAGATATGATCTGTGGAAGTTAGGATTGTTTCAAGCTCCTGAATTTCATCTCAAAGAGGTGACCGTGGGAAAAACATCATAACTCTCTCTTTGAGCGTCAAATTTGGATTCTGTAAAAAGTGGTCACAAGTACATGGACTGTAGTTTTTGGTAAATAATCTTTAGATCCAAAGGAGGAAACGGTGACACGTGGAAAGTCATACAAGTTCACTCTACTAAACGAGTCCATAATTAGGTCATTATGGGAGAGTGAGCATAACTTTGTCTTGAAGAATCCAAAGTCAAATTACGAGGTGTCGCACGGAAACCGAGAAACATAATAAGCTCTAATGTCATGACAAAGCTTTTGAATAAAGAACAACGAGGCATAATTTCACAATTATGCTCACTAGAAGTTCCAACATCAAAATCATCTATTTCTGCAGATCTCCAAAATGTCTTGGACAATCATTCCAAGGTGTTTAAAACTCCCAAAGTACTCCCACCTATTCGCAATCATAATCATGCTATTCATTTGATTCTAGGAAATGTTCCTCCAAACATGAAGCCTTATAGATATCCTTATGTTCAAAAGAGCGAAATTGAACGTATGATTGCAAAAATGTTAGAGGTTGGTATAATTCAACCTAGTCAAAGTTCTTTCTCTGCTCCAGTAGTATTGGTGCACAAGAAGGATGGATCATGGCACATGTGTCAGGATTACAGGGAGCTCAATAAGCTCACCATTAAATATAAATTTCCCATTTTTTTGATTGATGAATTATTGGATGAATTACATCGAGAAATTTATTTTACCAAGTTAGACCTTCATTCAGGATATCATCAAATTAGAATGAAGACTGAAGATATTCCAAAAATAACATTCCGAACTCATGAGGGTCATTATGAATTTTTGTTCATGCCTTTTTGCCTTACTAATGCACCTTATACATTTCAAGGGTTGATGAATTCCATTTTCAAACCCTTCCTTAGAAAATTTGTGCTAGTATTTTTTATGATATACTAATCTATAGCAGGTCTTGGAAGGATCATATTCAACATGTTGACAGGGTGCTCAAACTATTGCAAGAGAAAAAATTATATGCAAAAACATCCAAATATTTCTTCGGAGTACAAGAGGTGGAGTATCTGGGTCATATTGTATCTCACAAGGGTGTTTAGGTAGACCCTAACAAAATTAAAGCCATTAAGGAATGGAAAGTCATCACAACTATAAAGCAGTTGCGTGGATTTCTCGGGTTAACAGGGTATTATCGCAATTTTTTTAAGAATTATGGGAGAATAGGAGCACCTCTAACAACATTATTGAAGAAATGTGTATTTTCATGGACTCCTGAAGCAACTAAGGCCTTTGAACATCTTAAAGATGCAATGTGCCTAGCACCAATCTTAGCTATGCTAGACTTCAAAAAAACTATTATTGTGGAATTTGATGCCTCCGGAAATGGAATTGGTGTTGTTTTAATGCAAGAAGGAAGACCCATTGCTTTTGAAAGTCATCCGATCAAAGGAAAGTATGTACAAAAAGCTATTTATGAGAAGGAAATGTTAGCAATACTATGTGCACTAAAGAAATGGTGACCTTACCTAATGGGAAGATACTTCAAGGTAAAAACTAATCATGATAGTCTTAAACACTTTTGGAAAAAAGACAATCTTCAAAAGAGCAGAAAAAATGGGTCACAAAGATGTTGGGTTATGACTTTGAAATAATCTACAAAAAAAGGAAGCTAAATGTTGTTGCAGATGCACTCTAAAGAAATAATGAAGAGGTGGAAGCATTGCTTTGTTCCATTTCTATTATCCAACCAGATTGGATAACAGAAGCCAGGGATGAATGGAATTAGGACAAAGAAGTGTGGACGCTCATTCAAAATTTGCAGCAAGATCCTAGTACATATGATACATTTAGTTGGAAAAATGATTCCTTATGGTACAAATATCGCTTATATCTTTGTAAGAATTCCCAACTAAAACAAAATATGCTTTTGGAATTGCACACTTCTCCTTTAGGAGAACACTCAGGATTTTTAAAACTTACCAGAGGGTGAAGAAAGATTTTTTTGGGTTGGCCTTAAATCTGATATTCAAAATTTTGTGGCGGCATGTTTGGTTTTCCATCAAAATAATGTTGAGACAATTAAGACCTCGGGACTTCTACAACCTTTATCCATTCCAAGTCAACGTTGGGAGGATATTTCAATGAATTTTATCACAGGTTTACCTAAGTCCGAAGGAAAGAGTGTCATCATGGTGGTAGTTGATAGACTTACCAAGTATGCACACTTTTGTGCATTGTCTCATCCATTTAAAGCAAGTACAGTTGCTACTACATTTATGGATAGAATTCAAAAGCTACATGGAAGCCCAAGGGTTATTGTGAGCGACAGAGATCCCATTTTTACTGGAAATTTTTGGACGGAGTTTTTTTCTTGTTTGGGTACTCAATTAGCTCATAGCTCATCTTATCATCCTCAATCTGATGGTCAAACTGAGATAGTAAATAAATGTTTGGAAGGATATCTTCGTTGTTTTGTATCCGATAAACAAACACAATGGGTCAAGTGGTTACCTCTCGCTGAATGGTGGTATAACACTTCCTTCCATACTGCAGCAAAAATGACCCAATTTATGGCACTTTATGGATATCATCCACCGTCCATCACATCATCTTTAACAAAAAATTCTAAGGTTCATGCAGTGGACGATCACATCGAGCATCAACAAGAAGTTCTCCAACTCTTAAAGGATACCTAAATTTGGCACAAAATCGAATGAAACAATAGGCATATCAACATTGTAGCGAGAGAAATTTTGATGTAGGAGACTGGGTATTTTTACAGCTACAACCATATAAACAAATGTCCCTCAAGCAAGCTAGGAAGGATAATACATTATCGCCAAAGTACTATGGTCCTTACAAGGTGTTGCAAAAGATTGGTACTATGGCATACAAATTGGAGCTTCCTGCTTATTCGCGAGTGCATCCAATTTTCCATGTTTCATGCTTAAAGAAGGTTATAGGTGAAAATCTTCCAGTTCAAACAATATTTCAAGAACTTGATGATGAAGGAAAAATCATATAGGAAGTGGAAGTGGTCACAGAAGTAAGAACTCGACAGCTATGAAATCGATCAATTTCTGAGTATCTCATCAAGTGGAAGAACTTACCCACTGAATATTCTACATGGGAGGATGAGAATTTTATACAAAATCACCCAGAGATACTCAAGCATTGAGGACAACACTTTTTTGAAGAAGAGGGGCATGTTAGGTCCCTATATTACTAGTTTAGTCCCTTATTGTTATTAGTGTAGCCCCCTTATTGTTATTGTTGTACCCCTAGACCCCAATATTGTTATTATTGTGCCCTTACATTGTTATTGTTAGGTCGGATAGGATTATATTGTGGGCCCATGGACTGCTGTATATAGAAGGAGGTTTTGGTCATTTGTATCATCCAAGAATTGTTAATTTATGTAATGTATTTGAGGTTTCCCCCTCGAAGTGGATGATTTATAAGGCGTTGATCTCTCTTTTCTTCTATTTTTGGAGTTGGCTTCATAACACATAATATGTAAGTTCAATGAATGCAACATCGCCTTCTCGGGAATTCAGTGAACATAACATGTAATGACACCTTCTCGCCCCCAATAGGATTTGAGGGTCATTTGCGATCTTCAATCAATTTTATTAATTGACATAATTTTTTCATGATTAGAGGATAAAGCCATATTAATTAATCATGGGAGGACAATCATAAGAAAATGGCGGTGAAGAACGAGAAATATTGGTAGCGCACCAAGCAATTATTAGATTGATTTTCAATCATAAAGTGCAATAATGAAAAAATAATTACAATACCAAAAAAATTAATTTCAAAAGAAATAAAGGCATGAGGACATTTAAATATAATGGATGGTTGGAAACTATGTTTGATTAAATAATATCACATGGAAAAAAAAAGAATAAGATTCAATAAAGAAGGATGATAAAAATGTTCGATTCAGGAATGTCCTATAGTTTTTATCTCTCAGTTGTAGAGTTATTATTAACATTTATTAATAATCAACATCATCACTTTATAGGAGCTATTTTAGTAATACCTCATAAAATATTCAAACAAATCTAATGCTTTTCCTTTGTTGATTATTGATTTTGGGGAATCAAGATAGATAACTAGATTGTAGTATTGAAATTAGCTTTAATACCATAGGGATGTCCATTGGTACCAACATGCATCCATAGCCTTGATGGGGTTTCCTTTTAACCCTTTGAGATGCCATTATCCCATTTATTAGAAATAAATTCATAGCTTATAAGTTTTATTTTGATTTTTTTAAATTTCTATAGAATGCCATTCTTTTGGTGTGGTAATCGGTTAACAACCGTATGTCATTCACGGGAACTAATAAAGTGAAAATGTTGGCTCACGATGAGACCTCTTGTCCTCGGGCCTTAAGACCAAAGGCCATTACCCTGGCTTGGTGATCATAGGTGGTGATGTCACTTCACTAGGTCCTATGATCATGCTAGGCCTGCTCACAATGAGACCTCCTATCATCTATTGACTTATTTTTATTTTTATTATTCTTTCTATGATTTTTTAATTATAAAATATTACTCAATAGATGCGGTGGCCTATCAACTCCTTAAGATCTAGGGATGGTGTAATTTTTTTTAATATGTTCTTTTTAGTTGGATAATCTTGTCCCCAAAAATATGCTTTCGGAATTGCACACTTCTCCTTTAGGAGGACACTCAGGATTTTTAAAAATTACCAGAGGGTGAAGAAAGATTTTTGTTGGGATGGCCTTAAATCTGATATTCAAAATTTTGTGGCGGAATGTTTGGTTTTCCATCAAAATAATGTTGAGACAATTAAGACCCCGGGCCTTCTACAACCTTTATCCATTCCAAGTCAACGTTGGGAGGATATTTCAATGAATTTTATCACAGGTTTACCTAAGTCCGAAGGAAAGAGTGTCATCATGGTGGAAGTTGATAGACTTACCAAGTATGCACACTTTTGTGCATTATCTCATCCATTTAAATTAAGTACAGTTGCTACTACATTTATGGACACAATTCAAAAGCTACATGGAAACCCAAAGGTTATTGTGAGCGATAGAGATCCCATTTTTACTGGAAATTTTTGGGTGGAGTTATTTTCTTGTTTGGGTACTCAATTAGCTCATAGCTCATCTTATCATCCGCAATCTGATGGTCAAACTGAGATAGTGAATAAATTTTTGGAAGGATATCTTTGTTGTTTTGTATCTGATAAACAAACACAATGGGTCAAGTGGTTACCTCTCGCTAAATGGTGGTATAACACTTCCTTCCAAACTGCAGCAAAAATGACCCCATTTATGGCACTTTATGGATATCATCCACCGTCCATCACATCATCTTTAACAGAAAATTCTAAGGTTCATGTAGTGGAAGATCACATCAAGCATCAACAAGAAGTTCTCCAACTCTTAAAGGATACCTAAATTTGGCACAAAATCGAATGAAACAACAGGCATATCAACATTGTAGTGAGAGAAATTTTGATGTAGGAGACTGGGTATTTTTACAGCTACAACCATATAAACAAATGTCCCTCAAGCAAGCTAGGAAGGATAATACATTATCGCCAAAGTACTATGGTCCTTACAAGGTGTTGCAAAAGATTGGTACTATGGCATACAAATTGGAGCTTCTTGCTTATTCGCGAGTGCATCCAATTTTCCATGTTTCATGCTTAAAGAAGGTTATAGGTGAAAATCTTCCAGTTCAAACAATATTTCGAGAACTTGATGAGGAAGGAAAAATCATATAGGAACTGGAAGTGGTCACAGAAGTAAGAACTCGACAGCTATGAAATCGATCAATTTTTTAGTATCTCATCAAGTGGAAGAACTTACCCACTGAATATTCTACATGGGAGATGAATATTCTACATGGGAGGATGAGAATTTTATACAAAATCACCCAGAGCTACTCAAGCATTGAGGATAACACTTTTTTGAAGAAGAGGGGCATGTTAGGTCCCTATATTACTAGTTTAGTCCCTTATTGTTATTAGTGTAGCCCCCTTATTGTTATTGTTGTACCCCTGTAACCCCAATATTGTTATTATTGTGCCCTTACATTATTATTGTTAGGTCGGATAGGATTATATTGTGGACCCATGGACTCCTGTATATAGAAGGAGGTTTCGGTCATTTGTATCATCCAAGAATTGTTCATTTATGTAATGTATTTGAGGTTTCCCCCTCGAAGTGGATGATTTATAAGGCGTTGATCTCTCTTTTCTTCTATTTTTGGAGTTGGCTTCATAACACATAATATGTAAGTTCAATGAATGCAACATCGCCTTCTTAGGAATTCAGTGAACATAACATGTAATGACACCTTCTCGCCCCCAATAGGATTTGAGGGTCATTTGCGATCTTCAATCAATTTTATTAATTGACATAATTTTTTCATGATTAGAGGATAAAGCCATATTAATTAATCATGGGAGGACAATCATAAGAAAATGGCGGTGAAGAACGAGAAATATTGGTAGCGCACCAAGCAATTATTAGATTGATTGTCAATCATAAAGTGCAATAATGAAAAAATAATTACAATACCAAAAAAATTAATGTCAAAAGAAATAAAGGCATGAGGAAACTTAAATATAATGGATGGTTGGAAACTATGTTCGATTAAATAATATCACATGGAAAAAAAGAATAACAGTCAATAAAGAAGGATGATAAAAATGTTCGATTCAGGAATGTCCTATAGTTTTTATCTCTCAGTTGTAGAGTTATTATTAGAATTTATTAATAATCAACATCATCACTTTATAGAAGCTATTTTAGTAATACCTCATAAAATATTCTAACAAATCTAATGCTTTTCCTTTGTTGATTATTGATTTTGGGGAATCAAGATAGATAACTAGATTGTAGTATTGAAATTAGCTTTAATACCATAGGGATGTCCATTGGTACCAACATGCATCCATAGCCTCGATGGGGTTTCCTTTTAACCCTTTGAGATGCCATTATCCCATTTATTAGAAATAAATTCATAGCTTATAAGTTTTATTTTGATTTTGTTAAATTTCTATAGAATGCCATTCTTTTGGTGTGGTAATCGGTTAACAACCATATGTCATTCACGGGAATTAATAAAGTGAACAAGTTGGCTCGCGATGAGACCTATTGTCCTCAGGCCTTAAGACCAAAGGCCATTACCCTGGCTTGGTGATCATAGGTGGTGATGTCACTTCACTAGGTCCTATGATCATGCTAGGCCCGCTCACAATGAGACCTCCTATCATCTATTGACTTAATTTTATTTTTATTATTCTTTCTATGATTTTTTAATTATAAAATATTACTTAATAGATGGGGTGGCCTATCAACTCCTTAAGATCTAGGGATAGTATAATTTTTTTTAATATGTTCTTTTTAGTTGGATAATCTTGTCCCCAAAAATTAATTTCTTCAAAGGAATCATAGAATTATTTGAAAAATTAGAGTGAAAGATGGCTCCTTAGGTGGTGATAGAAGAAATGTATAATGAGTACTTCTATGAATTTCTTACAAGATCATATAATCACCTAAAAAAAGTTTTTTTTTTAAATTAAATTCTCATGTGATAAATATCAAACAAACTAGTTGTACAATCATCATATTGAAAGGGATTGAAGTGTTCCTTATCCCAAAATCAAAGATATTGACAAACAAATAATAATAAAACAAATCTAAATCTATGGAAGAGTAATCACATCTAAAGAAATGATAGTTGTGGCGACGGAAACAACAATTGTGGTAATGATTTTGTGACTAAGAAAACAAAAATTGTGATAGTGATGTTGTGACTAAGGAAACACCAACTATGATAACAATTTTGTGACTAAGGAAACAAAAATCGTGATGATAGTGTTGTGACTAAGGAAACAACAACCGTGATGATAACATTGTGATTAAGGAAACAAAAAGTGTGATAACAGTGTTGTGACTAAGGAAACAACAACTAAGGAAACACCAACTCAAGAAACCAAATGATGACTTGGTTACAACAATTGAAATAGTCATTATAGAAGTAGCATTTTTATAAAAATATGTTTGTGATGTTTTCCCAAAATAAATGAAATATGCACACCATAAAAAATATTCACACTATGTACATGGGAGTAAAGGGTTTCTAGAAAAATTTCACCTAATCGTGGTCGCGGAGATATTCCCCCGATCAGATACAACCTGCAATTTTTCATCATTATCAACTTCATAAAGAAAGGACTCTCGTGTAATTGATTCGTGATACAAAAAAAGTCAACGACCATTGATGAGGAAGGAAATTATATATTCATCAATCATATTAAGGCATATTATCCCATTATCATAGACTTCACTAACTTCATAAGTGGCCAACCATATCATTTGAAGCTTACATGGGAATTCCTTGAATCTAGAATCATATAAAAATGCCCAATCAAACAAGCATGCCATTTAGCTCTTTTTTGTTGAACTATAGTTGTGTGTGGAAGAGAAGCAAGGAAAATTCATCCTTTTAGTTGAGCTATTAGAGGCGCTGCTTCTATGCTTCTGAAAATTCGAGATCAAATTCATGAGCAGTCCTAAGAGTCTTAACCTCAAATTAGAATGTAAAAATAAGCTCCTTACCAAATACAAGCTGATAAGATGAAAATTCGTTAATATTGCGCCAAGTTTTCTAATAAGCCCCCAAGGCTTCAGAGATATTTTAGGCCCAATCTCGATGGTTTGTGGATATTTTCTTGGTTAGGATCCCTTACAAGACTTTATTCATGTTTTCCACTTGACCATTTTCTTGTGGATGGTAGGGGAAGTGATTATATGCTTGATACGATACTTTTTCAAGGTGGCAGATATTTTAGGGGTCGTAAATTGTGGTCCTCCATCAGTTACAAGTTATCTAAGGAAGTCATATTGAACAAACAATTCAAATATAAAATCTATGAATACATCCTTTGTGTCTTTTTCATATGCTACTACCTCCACCCATTTTGTTACATATTCTATTCAGATTAGAATTTATAACGTTTGGTTTGCAGGTAGACTGATGGGACCTACAAAGTCCATTCTCCATCTCTCGAATGGTTCCAACACAAGTTGTGGCTGGAGAGGAATTTCGTCGACCTGAATGGGATGACTCATCCTTTGACATCTATCGCATCTTTGAACATATTTCTTGGCATATTTGAATATCATAGGCCAAAAATGTCCCATCTGCAATACTTTGTGCCCAATTCTGCAGTCAAAACAATGTCCTACACAAGGTTCATCGTGGTAGGCCCTGAGGATATCATAAATATCATCCTATCTAATGCATCTCGAGTCTTGGATATCTGCCCCTCTATGGAAGAGGTAACCATATATCCATGAGAATTGAGCACTACACTGAATAATGTGCTTCTTTTCTCGAGGTGAAAAATGTGATGGTAGTTTTCTAGTCACCAAATAATTTTCAACATCAGCATACCACGGTGCATTAACAATCACAACAAAAAAATTTTCATTTTGGAATCGATCTTCCACTCATGAAGAATCGAATGCAGGTGGAATCCTTAACAGGAAATCTGTAACATGGTTGTCCTATACTGGCCAGTCCTATATAGTGATGAAACATTCCTATAACAACACTAGCTAGTGATTTACTCTACCAGTGGGAACATGTTTATTGGCTAAATATCAAATAGTAGAATGATGAATATATACAAAAAACTGGATTGGCTTTTATATAATGATGAAATTTGTTTATAGCATAGATGAGAGCCAAAAATTATTTTTCTATCACAATGTAATTTTATTCTTCAGGTGTTAAGTTTTTTCTAATATAATAAATTGCTTAAGGTTTCTTATCCTCTTCATGTCCTAGAAATACCCCTATCATCGTATCAGATGAATCTCATGATATTTTGAATGGCATACTCCAGTCTAGTCCCCTCAGCACACAGGTTGTTGAGACCATTTTATTCATCTCTGCAAAAGAAATATTGCACTTATCCATCCATTCTAATTCCACATGCCCAATTAATGCATACAATTATGTTGCATTTTTTTTAAAAATGCGCTATGAAAATGTGATATTACCCAGCATAAAAAAGTAATTGACGTACCTTTGTTGGTGTACAAGGAATATGGATTTTAAGGATTACCTCAATTTTAGTTGGATCTACTTGAATACCTACAACAGAAGTAAAGTATCCCAAGGCAACCCCCTCTGTCATCAACATATGGAATTTCTCATTGTTGAGGCAGATTCTGGTAGCTCTACATTGTACAAGAACCTTTTCCAAATTGACTAAAGCTTCATCAAATTTATTACCATAAGGAGTAAAATCATCCATATAAATCTCAAGTCCATCATTGATTAAATCAGAAAATATACTCAAAATTTCCCTCTGAAAAGTGGTTGGTGCAATATACATACCAAATGGTAAAACTCTTTATGAAAATGTCCCCCATGGATAGGTGAACGTAGTTTTTCCATGATCGTCGGGAGAAATATGAATTTTATTGTATCCACTAAACCTATCTAGGAAGGAAATGTATTACTTCCCAACAAGTGTATCAAGGACTTGGTCTACAAATGGGAGAGGAAAATGATCTTTTTTTGTAGCCTTGTTTAGTTCTTTATAATATACACAAATCCTTGATTTTTAATTATTTTTAGGGACTACCACCAATGGTGAAACCCACGAGCTAGCATATAGGGTATATAAAGTGAGCATCAACTATTTTATGTAGTTCCTTCTTCACTATGTCCCCAAGATGTGGATTCAATCTCCTTTGTGGTTGAAGAATTTCTCAGGCAGATTTTTCAATATAAATATGGTGCATACATAGTGGTGGGACAATTCCTTTCATATCTGCATAGTCCCAAGAAAAGGCTTGCTTATATTTTTGAAGAAATTGGATCAGCTTCTCATGTTGGAGGTCATTACGTCTAGCATTAATATTCATGGTTTTTACTGGTTCAATATCAACATGAAAATTGTTATGGATGGTGGTTTTAGGTATGTGGTCATTATGTAACTCCTCCATTGAATCACCCTTGGCTTCATTATTGATCCTGACTTCCAACATTTGACATGTTGGATATCCTACAATAGAGGGTTGTCTAATGAAACCATTGAATGTACCATCCTCAATATATCTCTTAATAAGGGATTTATCAATGGTAAGGGGAGAATGTAGCCTAACTTCTTCATACTTGAGAGGAATCCACTTAATATTGTCATATGGCATGTTGGTTTTAGAAGGAAAATATAGGATAAGGTTCTTGATGGTATTTCCTTTGTTAGGTCCCTATAGTATTGGTGTAGCCCCTTATTGTTATTGTTAGTATAACCCCCTTATTATTAATGTTGTGCCCATGTAGTCCCCATATTTTTATTATTGTGCCCAATATAAGCCCATTATTGTTAATGTTGTGCCCTTACATTATTATTGTTATGTCGGCTCCAATTATATTGTGACCCCTTAGACCCCTATATGTAGAAATGAGGTTTTTCCATTTGAATCGTCCAATAATTATTAATTGATATAATTTAAAGGAGGTCTCCCCCTCAAAGAAGATATTTTTTAATTCATTGATCTCTAATATTTTGTGAGCTAGTTTCATAACATTTGTTATCATATCTTTGGGTTCTTGGGTTTCACTTCTTAAAACAGGTCATCTTGGAATTTTTGTTATAACGATTTTTCTATGAAGCTTAAAAAGCTGAAATTGAAACCACGTAGATTATACATCTTTATGAACGTTGTGCTATAATTTCATAGCTTGGTTCACTATATTTTAGGAGATATGATCTGAGGAAGTTAAGCTTTTTGAAAGCTCCATAATTCTATCTCAAACAAGTGACCAAGGGAAATTTGTCATAACTTTCGTTTCAAAGATCGTATTTGAATTCTTTAAAATTTATGAAAGATAACATATTGTAGTTTCTTTTATATCAATTTTAGGGCTCAAGGTATAAACAATGATACATGGCACATCCTACAATTTCTCTCTACTAAACCAGTCCATAATTAGGTCATTGTGGGAAATCGGGAGTAACTTTACCTTGAAGAAACAAAATTAGGTATGACCTATGGAATTGGAAAGAAGACTCAGAGGGATAATACATGAATTAAATTCAAATCTTGGGGATCTGAAATCATAGAGATACTTCAGGTTCAGTATCGAGCTCCTCAACAACAAGAAAAGGTGTGTATTTTTTTTTTAAATTGCATAACGTTTGTCTGAAAAAAAAATAAAAAAATAAAATATATATATATATATATATATATATATATATAATTCAAGTGATTCCAAGGGCATATTGAAGCATTGATATCACTATTGGCTTCTAAAATTCCTCCCAAAATTAATTCCACACCCATTAAGCCCTCATAAATGTCTACTATGACACATGAAGAGGAACAATTACAACATGATATATCAAAATTATGAGACCAAGTGCTACAAATTTTGCTCTTGCAAAGAGTAACCAAAAATTAAATGGAAGCTAAGATAGATGGTATGGAAGCTAAGATGGATGGCATAGAAGAAAAAGCCGAAGATTTTAAGGATGTATTAAAATTATGCATAGAAGGTTTGAAGGAAGGTCTGACAAAGTTGCTACAAGAAATGCTTCCTAATGGAAAAAAGTTATTATATGAAACTCATGATGAGAACAAAAAAAATGTTAGTCGTTATTTCATAGCCTCTAACATTGGATTGAAGAACCACCATATTCCAAATATAGATATGAGGAATTTTGATGCCAAGGATTCAGTAACATGGATACTATAGATAGAGCAATACTTTGATCTCCATAATGTGCAACACACACAAAAGGTATGCATTGCAACTTTATATTTCGAACAAAATCAATTTGTATGGTATCAATGACTTTTTTATTTTAAACCACTTGTCACTTGGTCAATTTTTATGGAGGAAATGATAGAAAATTATGAGGATATAAAGAGAAACACCTTATTTAGCCAATAAATGAATCTCAAACAAAAGGGTTGAATGGCATAGCACATTGAGGACTTCCAAAAACTAAATATAATGGTAAATGATGTTCTAGAGGAACATAGGATTTATGTATTCATAGGGACTTTAAAGGATAACATACAACATGAGGCTCTCCTTTGGGGACTTGATTCATGAAAGAAGGCATTTAGATTAGAAAGAAAAATTGAAAGTGAAATTATGATGACAAGAAAGCCTACCACTCATAACTATAAAGATGGAAGTGTTGCTACTCATAGCCTTCCAAAACCTGCAAGGTTGACACCATAATAGTTGGAAGAAAAAAGAGAAAAAGGGATTTTTTACTTTTGTGATAGAAAATAACTAAAGGTCATAAGTGTGCTGAGAATAAATTATTTTACATAAATTGTGAAGAGGAGGAAGAAAAGGAACAAGAAACTTCAAAAGAAGAGGATATACACCAAGAACCAACCCTAGAGGAAGAATAAATTAATCTGACCATATCTTGTAATGCATTGGAAGGAATTACCACTCCTCAAAATCTCAAGATATAAGGACATATCAATAAGAAAAAATTAATAGTGTTGATTGATTTGGGTAGTACCCATAATTTTATTCATTGTAAGATAACTAAGGAATTGAATTTCTTCCTATATACAGCACCAAAGTCTCAAGTGATTGTTGCAAATGGAGGAACTATAAATTTCTCTGGGAAGTGCCATAATATCAAGCTAACCATGGGGGGATGTGTATTTAATAGTCCAATTCTTTCTATTCCAATGGGTGGTGATGATGTTTTACTAGGAGTCCAATGGTTACAATCTTTGGGTATGATAGCTTTTAATTTTCAAGAACTTTTCTTGAACTTTTTTTGGGAAGAAAAGGAATTTGAATTAAGGGTTATCACGGGGAAACCAGGAAATATAATAAGCTCTAATGGTATGAAAACGCTTCTAAATAAATAGCAATGGGGCGTAATTGCACAATTATTCTCACTAGATGTTCAAACATCGAACTCATATATTTATCCATATCTCCAAAAAGTCTTGGATAATAATTCAAAGGTATTTGAGACTACCAAATTCCCCCCACATATTTTTGATAATGATTATGCTATTCATTTGATTCCATGAAGTGTTCCTCCAAACATCGGGCCTTATAGATATCCCTATGTCCAAAAAAGTGAAATTGAACATATGGTTGCAGATATTTTAGATGTTGGTATAATTCAACCTAGTTAAAATTATTTCTCTGCTCCAGTAGTATTGTTACACAAGAAGGATGAATCATGGCACATGTGTCCCGGTTATAGGGAGATAAACAAGCTCACTATTAAATATATATTTCCCATTCTTGTCATTGATGAATTATTGGATGAATTATTTGGAGAAATTTACTTCACCAAGATGGATCTTCATTCAGGATATCGTCAAATTAGAATGAATACTAAATAAATTCTGAAAACAACATTTAGAACTCATGAGGGTAATGAATTTTTGGCATGCCTTTTGGCCTTACCAATGCACCTTCTACATTTCAAGGTTTGATGAATTCCATTTTCAAACCCTTCCTTAGAAAATTTGTGTTAGCATTTTTTGATGATATAATAATCTACAACAAGTCTTGGAAGGATCATGTTCAACATTATGAAAAGGCTCTCAAACTATTAGAGGAGAAACAATTATATGAAAAAACCTCAAACTGTTTCTTTGGAGTATAGGAGGTGGAATACCCGGGTCATATTGTATCTCATGAGGGTGTTAAGGTAGACGCTAACAAAATTAAATCCATTAAGGAATGGAAAATACCAACAACCATAAAGCATATTCGAGGATTTCTCGGGTTGATAGGGTATTATTACACGTTTGTTAAGAATTATGGGAAAATAGCAGCACATCTAACAACATTACTAAAGAAAGATGAATTTTCTTGGAATTCAGAAGAAATTAAGGCCTTTGAACATCTTAAAGAAGAAATCTTCCAAGCACCAATATTAGCTACGTCAGACTTCACAAAAACCTTTATTATGGAATGTGATGCCTTAGGAAATGGAATTGGTGTCGTCTTAATGCAAGAATGAAGACCCAATTATTTTGAAAGTCATCCAATAAAAGAAAAGTATTTACAAAAACCTATTTATGAGAAGGAAATGTTGGAAATACTCCTTGCACTAAAGAAACGACGTCCTTAACTAATGGGAAGACACTTCAAGGTAAAAACAGATCATGATAGTCTTGAGTATGTTTTGGAACAAATATTATCTTCATAAGAGAAGCAAAAATGGGACACAAATATGTTGGGTTATGACTTTGAAATCGTCTACAAAAAGGGAAGCAAAATGTTGTTGCAGATGCACTCTTAATGAATTATGAGCATGTGGAATCATTTCTTTGTTCCATTTCCATTATCTAACCATATTGGATAACCGAAGAAAGGGATGAATGAAATAATGGTGAATAAGTGTGCACACTCATTCAAAAGTTGCAACAACATCTCAATACATCTGATACTTTTAGCTGGAAAAATGATTCATTATGGCACAAATGTCGCTTATATCTTTGTAAGAATTCCCAACTCAAACAAAATATTCTTTTGGAATTGCACACCTCTCCCTTAGGAGGGTACTCATGATTTTTACAAACTTACCACAGGGTCAAGAAGGATTTTTTTGGGGATGGCCTTAACTATGATATTCAAATGTTTGTGACGAAATGTTTGGTTTTCCAAAAAAATAAAGTTGAGATGATTAAGACCTCGGTTCTATTACAACCTTTATCCATTCCAAGGCAATGTTGGGAGGAGGTTTCAATGGATTTTATCATAGGTTTACCAAAATTCTAAGGAAAGAGTGTCATCGTGGTGATAATTGATATACTTACCAAGTATGCACACTTTTTTTCATTATCTCATCCATTTAAAGCCAACACGGTTTTTACTGCATTTATGGAACAATTAAAAAGATACATGGAAACCCAAATATTATTGTAAGCGATAGAGATCCCATTTTTACTGGAAATTTTTGGACGGAATTATTTCTTGTTTGGATACTCAATTAGCTCATAGCTCATCTTATCATCCTCAATCTGATGGGAAAACTGAGATAGAGAATAATCATTTGGAATGATATATTTGTTTCTTTGTATCTGATAAAAAAACAAATGGGTCAAGTCGTATAACACTTCCTTCCATACTGCATCAAAAATGACCCCATTTATGGAACTTTATGGATATCATCCACCTTCCATCACATCATATTTAAGAGAAAATTATAAGGTTCAAGAAATTGAATATCAAATCGAGCATAAACAACAAGTTCTCCAACTCTTAAAGGATAACCTCACTTTGGCGCATAATCAAATGAAACAACGAGAAGATAATCATTGCAATGAAAGAATTTTTAATGTGGGAAACTAGGTATTTTTATGGCTAGAACCATACAAAAAAACTTCCCTCAAGCAAGCTAAGAAGGATAATAAATTATCACCAAAGTACTATGGTCCTTACAAGGTGTTGCAAAATATTAGTACTATGACATACAAATTGGAGCTTCTTGCATCTTCCCGAGTGTACCTAGTTTTCCATGTTTCATGCTTAAAGAAGGTTACAGGTGACAAGCTTCCAGTTCAAACAATATTTCCAGAACTTGACCAGAAAGGGAAAATCATATTGGAACCTGAAGCAGTCACAGAAAAAAGAAATTGACAACTACGAAATCGATCAATTTCATAGGATCTCATCAAGTGGAAGAGATGATCTGCTGAAGATTTGACATCGAAGGATGATAACATTATACAAAAGCATCCAGAACTACTCAAGCGTTGAGGACAACAATATTTTGAAGTAGATGGGCATGTTAGGTCCCTATAACACTAGTGCAACCCCTTATTTTTATTTTTAGTATATCCACCTTATTATTATTGGTGTACCCATGTAGTCCCCGTATTGTTATTATTGTGCCCCATATAAACCGTTGTTGTTAATTTTGTGCCCTTACATTACTATTGTTATGTCGACTCTGATTATATTGTGACCCCTTAGACCCCTATATATAGAAAGGAGGTTTTTTCATTTGAATCATCCAAGGGTTGTGCATTTATGTAATGCAAAGGAGGTTTCCCCTTGAAGAGGTCATTTTTTAAGTCATTGATCTATTATTTATATTGTTTTGTGAGTTGGTTGGATAACATACTTTAGCAATATTCATACTTCTAGTATGACACCCAGTGTATGCATCCGTAGTGGCAAACCATGATCTGCTGAGTATGAGAGGGTGTTCTTCTAGCTTATTTTTAGGGTTGAGAACCATAAAATCTATTGGGTAATCCCAAGAATCCATAGAGACAATAATATCATTGAGGGTTCCTTCTAGTTTTACCATAGATCTTTTAGCTAACTCCAACATGGTTTGGGTTGGTTTTAACATGGTTATTTCAAGGAGGGAATAGGTCTCAAGTGTTATTATATTTATAGCATCTTCTAAGACCACTAAATTATTTGGAAAGATAAGTTTGTGAATCTAAATTGTGACCATTGGGTTTCCATGAACATCATATTTAATGGATATCTATTTTCCTAAAATAAGATCATAAATTTTCCAAAGGACATGGACTGTAGGAGGGTATTTTGATTTTATTCTAGGTTTCTTAACACAGTTCTTTGATGGTATTAGCATAGATTGGTATATCTCTGATAGCTTGAAGAAGGGTGATTTTAATACACAAATTATGTAGTTCCTGAAAAATATCGAGTTCAGGATATGTGGGTTTCCTTACTATGACCAGTCTTTCTATAAACAGAGGAGAAGCATCTGAAATTTTACTAGATTCTTTATTCTTAATTAGTCTACTAGATGACTATGTCTCAGTGATAATTAAAGTAGAAGGGGTTTTTTCTAACTAATGTGGCTCTTTAGCATAATTTTCATCTTCTGGTGCTCTGGAAAAATGGTCCAACCAGATCTCAAGTGGAGTTCATTACATTCTAAGGATGGAGGAAAACAGTCAAAAGTATCAAAAATTTCTAAAAGTTGCATAGGCCTATTGTTCAGATTTGGATTTGTCTATGCAGTTAATTTTGGCTGTAATAGTGGTGATGTGTTTGTGGGTAAATGGAGTGGTGGTTATAATGGATGTAGCGATGGTCGTGATTAAGGTAACGTTCCTGTTGATTGATTATTGGGTCCAGAGGGGCACTTCCATTTTTGGGACTACAATGGAACCTTAGTGGGATGGTTTGGCCATTGTGGAGGATACATATTACTTTCCAAATTCTACCATGGAGGTCCAGATTATTCTTGGTTCAACCAAAAAGGTCCAAGAAAAGGTTGATTTAGCCAAGAAGATGGGGGATTTGGCTGGGGTTGCTAGGCGACATTAGAATTTTGTTGACCTTGCCAAGTTAGTCCAAGAATTTTTTATTGATTATGTTGTTCAGAAAAGAACATGGAGGGTCCTAAACCATACCTGTATGGAGATTTTTCCATTTTTGTTGTTGTGCAATGAAAAAATCAGGTTATAGCTCTTCCTTGGCTTCTTTAAATATGGCCTTCAATCTAGGGAGATAGGGACAATGTAATATCCAAAAATGGGAGAAACAGGAATATAGAACATATGCACAATTCCAATTAAGAATAAAACATATAAAACTAGAAAATTCCCAGAATGCATCAAAACATCATACATATGAGCATAAAAATTTGAGCCATATCATTATGTATCAACCTAAAATTAATATACACAGTGCTCGAAAAATGGATGCACTCAAGCCATCCAAAGATGGTTGAAACAACTCTACCGAAAAATAACACTATAAAGTAAAAATTGATATTGCTGCTACTCGGAATAAGATCTATGTCTGAGAGGCTGCTAGAGTGCTCAGAAAGATCTGGTATTTTAACCACAGACTGTACTCGTAAAACCGAGAAATGGTTTGGCCAGATTTTGAGCTTGGAATTTCGACCCTTTTTGGGTTGTACACTGCATGCCTACTAGCTGAGTTACGCACTCCCTAGAGACAACTTCTGATATGGGCCTGAAATAATGATCTATCTACTACAATATCACCCACTCATCTCAATAACTGAAGGTTTGGTCCCTTTTCCTGATTCCCAATCTCAAAACTTGAGTTATGGCTCCTCCACTGAATATGTAATTGTTGTGTGCACAACTGTTGGGAAATACAACATTGTCTAGGAGAGTTGATGATGTAGGCTACTGATAGATAGTATAATTTTGATCCCAGGCTGCTGAAGTGATCCCCAAAGTGAAGGATTAATCCCTCACAAGATTCCAAGTTGAGTTGCTTGGAACTTCCTCTTCTCCTCAAACCTTCACTGCAGAATTACACAATTCCTGCAGGAAATGTTGCTGCATAGGAGAATAGATGGATGTCCTAATACCAGATATGTCAATGAAACTCCTGGAATACTGCAATGGATCAAAAATGTGAAGGGTTGATCCCTCCACAAGTTTATTAGCTGAAGTACTAAGAACAACCTCCCAACTCTCAAACCCAAGTTCAGGATTGCGTAATTCCTGTAGATGGAAGTGCATATGAGAGTGTTTGAAAGTGGCACTGATTTCTGGATGATGAATGTTGCCTAAGAAAACCTTCCCAGAGTAGGCACTTGAAGTCCCCCATGGGTAAGGGTGGGATTCCCGACCGGGAACACTCGGTTTTAAACAACACAACTGACTTAGCTAAACAGTTGAAGCATGCAAATAAATGTCTTACGACACTCAAAAATAAAAATCTAGACTCCCCTCCTGTACTTCCCTCATCTTCCTTTTATGGTTGTGAGCCTTCCCTAGCCTTCGCCCACCTCATAACTATGCTACACATGTGGCCACTAGCCTCCATAAAGACTATGTTGTCCTCCATGATCTCCATCACTGCTGCAATTTCTTCTCCACTCCCTCCATCATGTGTGCATTTAATGCACCACTTCCTCCATCACTTCATCATTATTTATCCATTATCTCTATAATCTATGAAATTAGTGATCACTCCTCCACTATTATCACTATCTCCATCATCTTCCTCATTATTGCTCCATGAAATCCACTCTTTCTTCATTATTATGTTGCTCCACTACTCAACTAACCCACATTCACACTATAGAAGTGGATTTTATTCATCTACTGATTTTATGGGTCCCTCCACCCTTTTATTTGCTTAACTGAATAAGAAAAGTAAGAACTCTAATATTCCAATTAGCTGATGGAAAATTTGGAATATTACAGTCCTCCCCGAAAAAATGTTGCTTGTCCTCAAGAAACTACAAAAGTGGATGCTGCAGATATCCATCTCCCTCCCAAGTGGCGTCCTCATATGGAAGGTTTCCCCATCTGCTCCAATGTGTTATGAATTCCCATCTCCATATCTGCCTCTCTAGAATGTATAGAATGGCCTCCAGCTGTGTAGCTATATGCCTCTCCTCATCAATGAGTCCCAAGTGGAAACCATCTATTGTCCAAGAGAATATTCTCTACATGAGATATGTGAAATGGAGCAGTTCCTTCCAAAAGTGAGAAGCCCCAACTCATAAGCCATATCTCCAACCCATGCTACATGGAGTAGGTTTTGTCTCTCCATGCTCCAATCCTTGGCCTCGGTGGCCTTGCTTTCTCTAAGCATCATCTCAACACTGTGAAAAGTAGGAAGTAGAGACATATGGATTGACATGTGAAATGTCAAACCATAGTCTCCCAATAGCAGCCACCGCAACAATGCCCCTTGCTACCACACCACCTCATCATCATACCAAGTATGGTGGTCATACTCCCCTAACAAAAGGCAATGAAACAAGGCTTCATGTTTCCATCCCGCATCATAATTATGCAACGTATGGGAGAATGTCGATCCATATTCTCCCAATAGTAACCAACACAACAATGACTCTTGTTGCCACCCCACATCATCATAATGCAAAGCATGAAGCAATGATTTACTGATTGACATGTAGAATGTCACACCAAACTCTCCTAATAGAAACCAACATAACCAGGCTTCCTGCTTCCATATCATGTGATTATAATGCAAAGCCCCAAACAATAACATACCCATTAACATGTGATATGTCATGTGATGGCCAAACTCTCTCAAAATTAACCAGCACAACCATGCCTCTTGCTGCTACATCACACCAGTACTATTCAAGGCATGGAACATACGAATGTGAAATGTCGGGTGGTAACCATACTCACCCAAGAGGAGCCAGCACAACCATGCTTCTTGCTGCCCTGTGTCATAGATTTTCAAGTGTATTTCCAACCACTTTTTCATCATCTCCATCCATCCATCCAATTGAGGGTGATGACTCATATCATGCACCAGCTCAGTATCCACCCAATGGAGAAACTCCTACCAAAAAATTCTCATACAACAATTGTCCCCATAACTGTATATGGCCTTAAGAATACCATGAAGCATGAAAACTTCCCGAAAGATAATCCGGTCATAGGTGAAGAGGTGTATTGTGTGAAAATTTTGAAGCAATGTGCATACCTCGACAGCGGATCAATGTTGACAATACCATCCTCCACATTATGATGACAATATTTGCACTCCATGATATGTCAAAGTGCACCCTCCTTGAGGTCTCTCCATGAGAACCTCTCTGTAATGTCCCAGTAGAACCTATGAGGTTCTGAATATGTTACATGTAGAAACTTCTCTTTGATCTGTGAGGTGCTCATAAAGAATGCTTTGTTCTGATAGTTGAAGATCTTATCCATTACATGATGTCTACCATCTACCATCTACCCATCCAATGCTTCACAAGTGAAGCGGTCATCAAATTCTCAAATAATAACTGGGCCCTCAAATCAACACTACTCCTCAGTGACAGCACTATTGATCTCCATGATAGCGCATATGTTGTCTCATGGCCCTCTCTATACACAATGCTGAACTCATAGTCCTGCATTGTACTGATCCATCGTTGCTACCTCTTCTGAAGTTGTTTCTCCTCCTCAAAAATATGCCAGAGACTATGGTGGTTGGTCTTCACCCAAAATATACTACCAATAAAAAATTGTTGAAATTTTACCAACGCATGCATAATGGCCAATATATTTTTATCGTAAATAGAATACGGCAACTCATGCAACATTAAATTTTGGTTCTCCAAAGCTATTGTATAGCTTCCATGCATTAGGACTATGCTAATCCCATCCTCAGAAACTCCACACTCCAACACAAAGTGTTGTGTTCATCTCAACATTATCAATATGGTATAGTTAGACATATTCTCCTTGAACCAATCAAGGGTCCTCTGCGCAGTGATATTTTGTTGCTCCAAATCAGCAATGTGCTCTAACCCTTGGTCATGCAATCGCCCTGATGGCATGACCCGACAAATCTCAATATGAGGTGCTAAAATAATATGGGGTGGAAAAGTTTTCATACCTTGGATCAGATGATGCTTGGGAACATCTTGCAAAGCTACAAGAGTTCCTCAAATCGGGGCCATTTCTTCTCCAACTGCTAATGATGGTGATGAATGCTCCTCTACTACTGCACCAGCGCTAGTATCTGCTTCCTCTTCCTCATGCACCTCTTGAATCATGCTTAGGACTCTCAATGTCAAATTCTTAATACTATCTTGCAAAGATGCAATTGCTACTCCCACTGATGCAAGTCCCTCTACTTCAGATGGTGGTAGTGGTAGTTTCTCTCCTCTCAGTGTATCTGTGCTAACATCTCCCTTCTTCTCCTCAAACACTTTCTCACCAATGTCGGAAAATATCTTAATGGAAAGTGCCTTCAGTTTTCTTCTGTTAAACCTCTCTACCAACCTTTGAGTGAAGCCAGCATATGCAGTCACTCTTGCATGCTCCATATTGTTGGACCACCAATCATTTGCTTCACCCTCAAGGCGTATCGCTGCAATCTGAATAACCTCTACTTTTGCTTCTTGGTGTAATTGAAGGAATGCATCTAACTTCTTCATCCAAGCTTTTGGCGTGCTTTTGGATGACCCATCAAATGTAGGTAGGAATAATCTATTCTGCATGTGCCCTCTTCTTCTATTGCTACTACAAGGTCTCAAGTTCTCTTTAATATGGAAAAATTGTTGGAAATTCATATTCTCTTTGAATGCTTTAGATTGAAATCTGTACTCTGCAAGATAATCACTCAAAGTCTCATGCTCCAATATCCTCAATCTCCATGACATTCATTTCCTTTTGTAAGGAAAGTGGGCATAGTAGGATGTTGTGGAACTTTCTTCACTGTTGGTTGCTTATACTGTTGATAGGAAGTGCTCATACCTTTTCTATTCTGAAACCCTCATGAGGATTCCTTTTTCCTTTCACTTCTCATTTCTTTGATCTCCATGGTGAGATCCTACATAGATCTGAAGAGAAGTGTGGCAAAACTCAGTCCTTCTGTCATTGAAGACTTCTTCTTTTTTCTAATTCTTCCTCTTATTCCTCTGATGTCATGAAATTCCCACAAGTTGAGCCAAAGATCATGCTCTGATGCCCCTGTAATATCCCAAAATGGGAGAAACAAGAATATAGAACATATGCACAATTACGATTAATAATAAAACATATAAAATTGGAAAAATGTTGGAATACATCAAAACATCATACATATGAGCAAAAACAGTTGAGCCATATCATTATGTATCAACAGAAAATGAATATACACAGTTCTCCAAAAAGGGATGCACTCAATCCATCCAAAGATGGTTGAAACAACTCTACTAAAAACTAGCACTGGAAAGTAAAACTAATGTTGATGTTGGAAACTACTGCTGCTCGGAAAATTATATATGTGTGAGAGGATTTTGGAGTGCTTAGAAAGATCCAATATTTTAACCAAGGACTCTACTCGTAAAACTCAGAAAAACCCAGAAATGGTTTGGCCAGATTTTGAGTTTGGAATTTCAGCCCTTTTTGGGTTGCACACTACACCCCCACTGGCTGAGTTACGTACTCCCTAGAGAGAAATTTTGATCTAGGGATGAAATAATGATCTATTTACTACAATAGCACCCACTCAGCTCAAAATTTGAAGGGTTGGTTCTTCCTCCCAATTCTCAAGCTCAAAACTTGAGTTCTAGCTCCTCCATTGAGTATGCAATTGTTGCATGCACAACTGCTGGGAAATACAACATTGTCTAGGAGGGTTGATGATGTTTTCTGCTGATATATAGTACAATTTTGATCACAAGATGCTGAAGTGATGCCCAAAGTGAAGGATTAATCCCTCACAGGATTCCAAGCTGAGTTGCTTGGAACTTCCTCTTCTCCTCAAACCCTCACTATATAATTACACAATTCCTGCAGGAAATGTTTTTGCATAGGAGAATATATGTATGGCATGATACCAGCTATGTCAATGAAACTCCCGAAAGACTGAAATGGATCCTCTTATGTCCCTATATTACTAGTATAGTCCCTTATTGTTATTAGTGTAACCCCCTTATTGTTATTATTGTACCCTTGTAACCCCCATTTTGTTATTATTGTGCCCTTAAATTATTATTGTTAGGTCGGCTAGGATTACATTGTGGCCCACTAGGATTACATTATAACCACATGGACTCCTATATATAGAAAGGAGGTTTTGTAAATTGTATCATCCAAGAATTGTTCATTTATGTAATATATTGGAGGTTTCCCCCTTGAAGTGGCTCATTTCTAAGGCGTTGATATCTCTTTTCTTCTATTTTTGGAGCTGGTTACCCAACATTTGGTATCATAGCTTTGGATTCTAGGGTTTTGCTGCTCAAAACAGGTCATCGTGGAATTTTCACTATAATGTTTTTTCTACAAAGTTTCAAAAGATGAAATTTTTAGGGTGTGAAGCCGAAATCCTGAGGAAGATTTTCTAAAAATTTCAGAGCTTGGTTCGCAATATTTTCAGAGATATGATTTGCGGAAGTTAGATCTTTTTTCGGCTCTAAATAGTTCATCGTGGAGATTTGCGCTATAATGTGTTTTCTGTGAAGTCTCTCTCGAAGCTGAAATGTTTAGATCTTGAAGCCGAAATCCTGAGGAAAATGGTCGCAAAATTTCATAGTTTGGTTCATAATATTTTTGGAGATATGATTTGTGGAAGTTAGGGCTTTTTTAGGCTCCCGAATTTCATCCCAAAGAGGTTATCATGGGGTTTTAACCTGGTAATTATCTACACACAAATCTTATATGAGAAAATAAACAATAGCGAGAGCATAAAACATAAAACGAGATAAACACGAGAGATTTTCCCTGGATCCCAAATTGGGACTACCGACTTGATTTTCATTATATTCCTTTTAGTGTTACAACACATATATATATACATATGACATATAAGCCCCAATCCATTAACTCTGGGTTAGAACATAGCCGTAGTTCCTTGTTAGGATCTACAAAATACCGGGGCCGAAAACCATCATACCCCAAAACCATGTGCAAAATCATGCACAAAACATGGGTGGGTCAGCATATAGTGGGACCGCATACCAAAAACAATTTCATCGGGGTCTTTGCCACCAGACGACGAAGGCTGCCGCCCCATGGAAAGCCCCCTGCTGCACAGCGCAACGTACAATGCGTGGGGCTAGTCGTGGAGAGAATTAAACACATACCCAACATTCTCCCACTTGTTGTTTTCTTTCCACAGGGGGCCACAGGAGAGCTTAGTCATTGGGCCAATTCTTCAACACCCATTGTTTCTCTACACCAAGAGAACTTCTGAGTGCTCACAGACTTCGTCAATGCATCTCCAACATTCTTCAAAGTGTCCACCTTTACCAGCAACACCCTTTTAGCCTCAACCATATCTCTAACAAAGTGATATTGAACATCAATGTGCTTTGTCTTTGAATGATAAGCGGGGTTCTTAGCCAAGAAAATTGCACTTTGGCTATCACAGTCTATCCTTATAGCTTGCTGTACCAACCCCATACTTGAACACAATCTCTGCAACCAAACCGCTTCCTTGCTTGCATGAGTGGCTGCTATGTATTCTGCCTCTGTAGTTGAAAGAGCCACTACAGACTGTCTTTTACTCATCCAACTGACTGCGCCTCCAAATAGGCTAAACACATACCCACTTGTAGATCTTCTTTGGTCCAGATCTCCAGCCCAGTCTGCATCAACAAAACCATGAATTTCCAACATTCTTTCTAATCCTGGTCTTCCTTGGTAGCACAAGCCATAATCACTAGTGCCACGTAAATATCTGAAAACCCGCTTCACTGTTGTCCAATGCTCCTTCCCTGGGTTTGACATAAACCTGCTCAATACTCCCACTGCATGTGCAATGTCTGGTCTAGTAGAGACCATTGCATACATCAGGCTACCCACTGCACTTGCATATGGAACATGGGACATATACTCCTCTTCTTCTTGTGTCTTGGGACACTGTTCAGCAGACAGCTTTACACCTACAGGAATAGGAACATTCATCGGTTTACTATCCTGCATATTGAACCTCTACAATATAGTCTCGACATACTTCCTCTGGTTTAACCAGAGCATCCTCTTTGCCCGATCTCTCTTAATTTCCATGCCCAAAATATAGTTTGCAGCACCAAGATCCTTCATGTCGAATTTGGAGAACAATTGGGTCTTCAAATCTTGGATAATTTCTTTGTCATTTCCAATCAAAAACATGTCATCCACATACAAGACCAAATAAATAACACGGTCACCAATTAATTTAAAATAAACACAGTGATCCTCCTTGCTTCTGGTGAAGCCAAGTCCCCGCATATAGGTATCAAATTTCTGATACCACATCCTTGGTGACTGTTTTAACCCATACAGAGACTTCTTCAACCTGCATACTAGTTCTTTCTTACCCTTCACCATAAAGCCTTCGGGTTGCTTCATGTAGATCTCCTCTTCTAGATCCCCGTGAAGAAATGTTGTCTTCACATCCATCTGTTCTATCTCAAAATCAAATGCAGCAGCAACAGATAAAAGTAATCTAATAGAAGTAACTTTGGCAACAGGAGAAAAAATATCCCCAAAATCAATTCCCGGCACCTGGGAATAACCTTTCGCTACCAACCGAGCTTTGTATTTCTCCACCTTGCCTTCTACATTCATCTTCTTCTTAAACACCCATTTGCTCCCAATGGGCTTCCTTCCGGCCGGCAACTCCACCAAATCCCATGCATCGTTTTTGTGCAAGGATGCCATTTCATCAACCATGGCCTCCTTCCAGAGTTTTCCATCCTCTGAATCTACTGCCTCCCTGACAGTTCTGGGTTCATCATCAGTTATAGTTAAGGCAAAACCTGAACAGAAAGCAGATGGACTATACCTTTATGGTTGCCTTCTTTCCCGAACTGATCTTCTCAAAGCTGGAGTTTGTGGCTCTTCATCTTCTGAGTCTTCTTCTGTTGTAGAGTCTGATTCATCCTCCTTTATCTCAAACTCTATCTTCTCGGGTTCCTTTGGTAGGAATTCATGTTTAACAACATCTTTCACTTCTCTAAACACCACATCTCGGCTGTACACAACCTTCCTTGTTTCTGGGTTCCAAAGCTTGTAACCCTTTAAACCATCCTTATACCCAATAAAGATGCACCTTTCAGATTTATTATCCAACTTAGTCCTTTTCTCCTTTGGAACATGTACATATGCATCACATCCAAATACCCTTAGATGTGAAAGAGAGGGTTTCTTACCAGTCCATACCTCATGTGGAGTCTTATCCTCTAACGCTGATGAAGGCGATCTGTTAACTAAGTAACATGCAGTCTCCACTGCCTCTGCCCAGAATTCTTGTCCTAACCCGGTACCACTGAGCATGCTTCTTGCCTTTTCCATCAGTGTTCTGTTCATTATTTCTGCAACTCCATTTTGCTGAGGTGTGTATGGAGTATTCTTCTGCCGAGCTATGCCACACTTCTTACAGAACTCTTCAAATTCCTTCTTGCAGAACTCCCCACCATTATCTGTCCTCAGCGCTTTTATCTTCTTCTCTGTCTGGTTTTCCACCAGAGCCTTAAATTCTTTAAACTTGTCAAAGACTTCAGATTTCTTCCTCAAGAAATATATCCATGTACTCCTTGAGAAGTCATCTATGAATGAAACATAGTACACAGACTTTCCCAGTGATGGAACTGACACAGGTCCAAACACATCACTGTGCACAAGCTCTAATATCTTGTTTGCCCTCTTAGCACCAAAAGGAAAACTCACCCGATTCTGCTTCCCATATACACAATGTTCACATAAATCGATATCCAGAGAACAATTAGACATACCTTCTACCAAACCATCTCTATGCAGTATCCGAAGGCCCTTCTCTCCAATATGTCCAAGCCTTTGATGCCATAGCATGGTCTTTTCTCCAGAGACAGCTAGGCTTTCCACTCCACTTTCAGGAACCATAGAACTGTTACACCCATCAATAACAGTGCTACCTTGTAGCTTGTACAGAGTTCCAGTCCGAACTCCCCGCATCAATACCAGTGCTCCCTGAACCATCTTGCAGGCATATTTCTCGAACACTGTTTTTACACCTACATCATCCATCTTGCTTACAGAAATCAGATTTCTAGCCAATGTAGGAATATTCAAAACACCAGGAAGGGTTCTAATCCTTCCACCTTGCAACTTCAGCTTGACTTTTCCACGTCCGACGATTCTGGCCTTCCTATCATCCCCTAGGAAGACATCACCACCATCATATTTCTCATACTCGCAGAACCACTCCCTATGGGGAGTGAAGTGAAAGGATGCACCTGAGTCAATCAACCATGACTCATGATCTATATGTGTATTTGAAGAAGAAGCCAAATACACATCCCCACCTTCATCTGAGGTGGTTTTTGCCTCTACAGAAGGAGCTTCATCAGATCCCTTTCCTTTCTCAGGAGCTTTAGATCTGCATTCCTTTTTGTAGTGTCCTTCCTTTCCGCATTTCCAGCACACCTTTACAAACTTTCCGGGAGATTTAGATCTCCCTCTAGATTTAGATCTCCCACTCGAAACCTTATTCTTGTTTTTGTTTTGGGACCTTCCTCGTACAGATAAGGCATCTCCATTCTGACCCTCCATATTTCTCCGTCTCATTTCCTCCGACAGCAAGGCTGAGACAATGTCATCAAAATTCAAGGTAGTTGTATTGCTGCCTATTGCAATAACCAGACTGTCCCACGAGTCTGGTAGAGAGCACAACAAACTGATGCACTTATCTTCATCTGAGATTTTAATATCAACAGACAACAGCTGACTTACCACAGTATTGAAGGCGTTCAGATGCTCTGTCACCGAGTCTCCATCCTTCATCCTCGGGTTATACAGCTTTTTCCGCAGGAACAACTTATTCACCAGAGACTTAGATTGGTACAAAGTCCCAAGTTTTTCCCACAAATTCTTCGTCGTAGCTTCCCCAGATACATTCAACAATACTGAATCTGACAGACACAACCGTATTGTGCTCTTAGCGTTCTGATCTAGTTTCTTCCAGTCTTCATCTGACATTGCCGTTGGTTTAGTACCTGGATCTACCGCGATCCACTGATCTTTATCCACCAGCAGATCCTCCATCTTGAGTTTCCACAACTCAAAACTCTGACCATTAAATTTCTCGATCTCTATCTTTCCACCGCTCGCCATCTTCTTTCACCACAAGAATCGATCCCGCAGATCTCCCACTGAACAGGGTCTACCACAGGCCCGAGCAAAAAGCCCTCAACAACAAAGGCATCCCCTTGAAGCCGAAACACCTCTGATACCAAATGTAGGTTTTAACCTTGAACAGAAATTATCTACACACGAATCTTATAACAGAAAATAAACAATAGCGAGAGCATAAAACATAAAACAGATAAACACAAAGATTTTCCCCTGGATCCCAAATCGGGACGACCAGCTTGGTTTTTCATTATATTCCTTTTAGTGTTACAACACATATATATACATGCCGAAGCATACATAAACCCCAATCCATTAACCCTGGATTAGAACATAACCGTAGTTCCCTTGACCGGATCTACAAAATAATAGGGGCCGAAAACCATCGTACCCCAAAACCATGTACCAAACTCATGCACAAAAACATGGGTGAGTCATATATGAGTGGGACCCAGATAACACATACCCAACATGATCGTGGGAAAAGTTCAATAACTCTCTCTCTGGGCATCGGATTGGAGTGTCGTAAAAAGTGGTCGCAATTAAACGGACTTTAGTTTCTTGGATATCAATTTTAGAGACAAAGGACGAAACAGTGACACGTGGCAAGTCGTACAAGTTCGATCTACTGAACCAGTCCATAATTAGGTCATTGTGGGAGATTGGACACAACTTTGTCTTGGAGAATCCAAATTAGGTCAGACCTGTGGCATTCGAAAGATAATTCAGAGGGCTACGTTGGTACCAAAATTCAAATATTGAAGTGCTACAATCACAGAGATAATCCAATTTCAATATCGAGCTCCTCAAAAGCAAGAAAAAGGTGTGTATTTTTTTCCGAATTGCATAAGTCTTGTTTGAAGAATCAATTTGAATTGATTCCAAGGGCATATTGTAGAATAGATATCGGTATTGGGTTCTAAAATATGCACCGTAAAAATAATTCAACACCCATTAAGCCTTGAGAAGGCTCTACTATGACTCATGAAGATGAAGAATTGCAACATGATCTATCAAAATTACAAGAGCAAGTGCAACAAATTTCACTCTCGCAAAGAGCAACAAAAAATGAAATGGAAGTTTTGAAGAAAGGCATGGAAGTGAAGATGGACGATTTGAAGAAAGGCATGGAAGCTAAGATGGATGGCGTGGAAGCTAAGATGGATGGCATGGAAGCTGGCATGGAAGCTAAGATGGATGACATGAAAGACAACATGGAAAACATGAAGAATGATCTAAAAGCAGACATCGAAGGTTTGACAAATTTGATACAAGAAATGTTTCCTAATGGTGAAAAGATAGTAGAAGAACCTCATGATGAGAACAAAATAACTATTAATCATGATTTCATAAACTCTAATGTTGGTGGGAAGAACCACCATATTCCAAAAATGGATATGAGGAAGTTTGATGGAAAGCATCCTGTAACATGGATACTACAGATGGAGCAATATTTTGATCTCCATAACGTGCAAAACACACAAAACGTACGCATTGCAACTTTACATTTAGAAAAAAATACATTTGTATGGTATCGATGGCTTTGATCCCGTAAAAAAATTGTCACTTGGTCAATTTTTACGGAGGAAATGATAGCACATTATGAGGATACAAAGAGAAACACCTTCTTTAGCCAATTGATAAATCTCAAACAAAAGGGTTTAGTGGGGCGGCACATTGAGGACTTCCAAAAATTGAATATAAGGGTAACTAATATTCCAGAGGAACACAGGATTGATCTCTTCTTAGGTACTCTAAAGGATAACATCCAACATGAAGTTCGTGTTTTGGAACCTGATTCATTGGAGAAGGCATTCATGTTGGCAAGAAAAGTTGAATGTAAAATTATGGCGACAAAGAAGCCTACCACTCAATTCTATAAAGAAGGAAGTGTTTCTACGCCTAGATTTCCACAACCTACAAGGTTGACACCACAACAATTGGAAGAAAAAAGAGCAAAAGGGCTTTGCTACAGTTGTGATAGCAAATACACTAAAGGTCATAAGTGTGCTGAGAAGAAATTATTTCACATAGATTGTGAAGAGGAAGAAGAAAATGAACAAGAAGAGGATATACACCAGGAACCAACCCTAGAAGAGGAAGAAATGAATCCGACCATATCGTGTAATGCACTGGCAGGAATTACCACTCCTCGAACTCTCAAGATACAAGGACAAATCAAGAAGAAAAAGGTAATAGTGTTGATTGATTCAGGTAGCACCCATAATTTTATTCATTGTAAGGTAGCCAAGGAATTAAATTGTTTCCTATACCAAGCACCAGAATGTCAAGTGATGGTTGCAAATGGAGGAACTATAAATTGCTCTGGAAAATGCCATAATATCAAGCTAACCATGGGGGAATATGTATTGACTAGTTCAATGCTTTCCATTCCTATGGGAGGTTCTGATGTTGTACTAGGAGTACAATGGTTACAATCTTTGGGGATGGTAGCTTTTAATTTTCAAGAACTTTTCTTGAAATTTTTTTCAAAAGGAAAGGAAGTTGAATTACGAGGTATTGCAGGGAAGCCAGGAAGGATAATAAGCTCTAATGTCATGACAAAGCTTCTAAAGAAAGAAAAACAAGGCGTAATTGCACAATTATGCTCACTAGAAGTTCCAACATCAAAATCATCTATTTCTGCAGATCTCCAACAAGTCTTGGACAATCATTCCAAGGTGTTTGAAACTCCCAAAGGACTCCCACCTATTTTTGATCATGATCATGCTATTCATTTGATTCCAGGAAGTGTTCCTCCAAACATCAGGCCTTATAGATATCCTTACGTCCAAAAGAGCGAAATTGAACGTATGATTGCGGAAATGTTAGAGGCGGGTATAATTCAACCTAGTCAAAGTTCTTTCTCTGCTCCTGTAGTATTGGTACACAAGAAGGATGGATCATGGCGCATGTGTCCGGATTATAGGGAGCTCAATAAGCTCACCATTAAAGATAAATTTCCCATTCTGTGATTGATGAATTATTGGATGAATTACATGGAGCAATTTATTTTACCAAGTTGGATCTTCGTTCAGGATATCATCAAATTAGAATGAAGACTGAAGATATTCCAAAAACTGCATTTCGAACTCATGAGGGTCATTATGAATTTTTGGTCATGCCTTTTGGCCTTACCAATGCACCTTCTACATTTCAAGGGTTCATGAATTCCATTTTCAAACCCTTCCTTAGAAAATTTGTGCTAGTATTTTTTGATGATATACTAATCTATAGCAGGTCTTGGAAGGATCATGTTGAACATGTTGATAGAGTGCTCAAACTATTGCAGGAGAAACAATTATATGCAAAAACATCCAAATGTTTCTTTGGAGTACAAGAGGTGGAATATCTGGGTCATATTGTATCTCACGAAGGTGTTAAAGTAGACCCTAACAAAATTAAAGCCATTAAGGAATGGAAAGTCCCCACAACCATAAAGCAGTTGCGAGGATTTCTCGGGTTAACAGGGTATTATCGCAAGTTTGTTAAGAATTATGGGAGAATAGCGGCACCTCTAACAACATTATTGAAGAAAGATGCATTTTCATGGACTCCTGAAGCAACTAAGGCCTTTGAACATCTTAAAGAGGCAATGTGCCTAGCACCAGTCTTAGCTACGCGAGACTTCACAAAAACCTTTATTGTGGAATGTGATGCCTCAGGAAATGGAATTGGTGCAGTTTTAATGCAGGAAGGAAGACCCATTGCTTTTGAAAATCGTCCAATCAAAGGAAAGTATTTACAAAAACCTATTTATGAGAAGGAAATGTTAGCAATACTGCATGCACTAAAGAAATGGCGAACTTACCTAATGGGAAGACAGTTCAAGGTAAAAGCTGATCATGATAGTCTTAAACACTTTTTGGAACAAAGACTATCTTCAGAAGAGCAGCAAAAATGGGTCACAAAGATGTTGGGTTATGACTTTGAAATAATCTACAAAAAAGGAAAGCTTAATCTTGTTGCAGATGCACTCTCAAGAAAGAATGAAGAGGTGGAAGCATTGCTTTGTGCCATTTCTATTATCCAACCAGATTGGATAACCAAAGCAAGAGATGAATGGAAGAAGGACAAAGATGTGTGGACACTCATTCAAAAGTTGCAGCAAGATCCTAGTACATCTGATACATTTAGTTGGAAAAATGATTCCTTATGGTACAAAGATCGCTTATATCTTTGGAAGAATTCCCAACTAAAACAAAAGATTCTTCTGGAATTGCACACTTCTCCTTTAGGAGGACACTCAGGATTTTTAAAAACTTACCACAGGGTGAAGAAAGAATTTTTTTAGGATGGCCTTAAATCTGATATTCAAAAGTTTGTGGCGGAATGTTTGGTTTGCCAGCAGAATAAAGTTGAGACAATTAAGGCCCCGGGACTTCTGCAACCTTTATCCATTCCAAGTCAACGTTGGGAGGAGATTTCAATGGATTTTATCACAGGTTTACCTAAGTCTGAAGGAAAGAGTGTCATCATGGTGGTAGTTGATAGACTTAGCAAGTATGCACACTTTTGTTCATTATCTCATCCATTTAAAGCAAGTAGAGTTGCTACTACATTTTTGGACAGAATTCAAAAGCTACATGGAAGCCCAAGGGTTATTGTGAGCGACAGAGATCCCATTTTTACTGGAAATTTTTGGACGGAGTTATTTTCTTGTTTGGGTACTCAATTATCTCATAGCTCAGCTTATCATCCTCAATTTGATGTTCAAACTGAGATAGTAAATAAATGTTTGGAAGGATATCTTCATTGTTTTTTATATGATAAACAAACACAATGGGTCAAGTGGTTACCTCTCGCTGAATGGTGGTATAACACTTCCTTCCATACTGCAGCAAAAATGACCCCATTTATGGCACTTTATGGATATCATCCACCATCCATCACATAATATTTAAGGGAAAATTCGAAGGTTCAAGCAGTGGAAGATCACATCAAGCTTCAGCAAGAAGTTCTCCAACTCTTAAAGGATAACCTGAATTTGGCACAAAATCGAATGAAACAACAGGCAGATCAACATCGCAGCAAGAGAAGTTTTGATGTAGAAGATTGGGTATTTTTATGGCTACAACCATACAAACAAATGTCCCTCAAGCAAGCTAAGAAGGATATTAAATTATCACCAAAGTACTATGGTCCTTACAAGGTGTTGCAAGATATTGGTACTATGGCATACAAATTGGAGCTTCCTTCTTCTTCGCGAGTGCATCCAATTTTCCATGTTTCATGCTTAAAGAAGGTTATCGGTGAAAATATTCTAGTTCAAACAATATTGCCAGAACTTGATGAGGTAGGAAAAATCATATTGGAACCTGAAGCGGTCAAAGAAACAAGAACTCGACAACTACGGAATCGATCAATTTCAGAGTATCTCATCAAGTGGAAGAACTTACCCACTAAAGATTCTACATGGGAGGATGGAAATTTTATACAAAAGCACCCAGAGCTACTCAAGCATTGAGGACAACACTTTTTTGAAGGAGAGGGGCATGTTAGGTCCCTATATTACTAGTATAGTCCCTTATTGTTATTAGTGTAACCCCCTTATTGTTATTATTGTTCCCTTGTAACCCCCATTTTGTTATTATTGTGCCCTTAAATTATTATTGTTAGGTTGGCTAGGATTACATTGTGGCCCACTAGGATTACATTATGGCCACATAGACTCCTATATATAGAAAGGAGGTTTTTTAAATTGTATCATCCAAGAATTGTTCATTTATGTAATGTATTGGAGGTTGCCCCCTCGAAGTGGCTTATTTATCAGGCGTTGATATCTCTTTTATTTTATTTTTGGAGCTGGTTACACAATAGATCCATAGTGTGAAGGGCTGATCCCTCCACAAGTTTCTTAGCTGAAGTACTAAGAACAACCTCCCAACTCTCAAACCCAATTTCAGGAATGAGTAGTTCCTGTAGCTAGAAGTGCAGATGAGTGTGGCTAAAAGTGGCATTGATTTTTGGATGATGAATACTGCCTAAGAAAGCCTTCCCAGAGTAGGCACTCGAAGTCCCCCATGGGTAAGGGTGGGATTCTTGCTCGAGAACACCCAGTGCTAAACAACACAACAGACTTAGCTAAACAGTTGAAGCGTGCAAAGAAATGTCTTACGACACTCAAAAATAAAAATTCAGAATCCCCTCCTTTGCTGCCCTCATCCTCCTTTTATGGTTGTGAACCTTCCCTAGCCTTGGCCCACCTCATAACTGCGCTTCACATGTGGCCACTAGCCTGCATAAATACTGTGTTGTCCTGCATGATCTCCATCACTGCTATAATTACTTCTCCACTCCCTCCATCATGTGTACATTTAATGCACCAATTCCTCCATCACTTCATCATTATTTCTCCATTATCTCCATCATCTCTAAAATCAATACTCCACTATCATCAGTATCTCCATCATCTTCCTCATTATTTCCCCATGACCTCCATTCTTTCTTGATTATTATGCTGCTCCACTACTCCATAATGTTACTCCACTACTCAACTAACCCACATTCACACTATAGAAGTGGATTTTATTCATCTACTGGGTTTATGGGTCCCTCCACCATTTTATTTACTTAACTAAATAAGAAAAGTAAGAACTCTAATATTCCAATTAGCTGATGGCAAATTTGGAATATTACAGACAACAATTAGTCAAGTGATCTTTGGTAGAGGTCGCACATATTTCGACCATGTCTAATGGGCATTCCTTATGACCATGCTTTTGTCGATAACGAGGATAGAATATTTTTAATGCCTATTCTTCTTTGAATTTATTCTTATTTACCTACAATACATCCCATTATCCATTCAATGTGCTTAATATCTAATTCTTAAAATTTTCTAATAGATTACTAATTTATGCATGTGTGACTCCTTCGCTTGTAGTTCTACCAGTTCTACTAAGCGGATCACGAGTCCCAAGCTTATTTCGTGTACTTCCATGTGAAAAACTGATACACAATTTCATAATATCATCATACTCTTATTTAGAAATATCACCCTGCCCTGTTAGGTTAATTTTTTATATCCATTCATCCTCCATTCCCATAATTAGAGAATTTTTTAGTACTTCTTTAGGTAGAGTAGTGTATCATGATCTTTGTAATTTATATATGAACCTCTCAATATATTCCTCTAAGTTTTCATCTTCCTTTAATGTCATTTTGAATATTTATTTTTTTAAGTCTTGGGATCGACAATAATATTGATATTTAGTAAGGAATTTTTGTTTGATATGATCCCATGACTTAATAATACCACCCCTTAATCCCATGAACCAATGTAGTACTGCTCCCTTCAGAGTGGAAGGGAATAACTTTAGTTTTTGGGGTTTATTAGTATAATCATATCCCCGACATAAAACATTGAATTAAAACATAAATGTGTATGGTCTTCAAAGGCCATACCATGAAAATTTGGAAGATTTTGAAGTGGAATAGCCTTCATATATACATTATCTTTCGTATCAACAATATGGTATTCTATAGTTTAGGTTTGTGTGCCTAATACCTGCCCTTCCATTTTATTAAAAATTATGCTAGTATCCTTTAGTAATGAAAAAATAAGGAGGTACTCACTGAAAGAGTCTGGTATGGTTATGAGACCCTAGATTTGGTACTCTAGGCCTTACAACACGAATCAAATTATGAATTTCAATTCCTTCTTTCCCAATTGGTTTCATAGGAAATTTCTGCTTAGCAGGTTGAAGATATGGATCAATTGTATCACCTCCCCTTCCTTTATTTGGCACGAGTTCCCCCTCACTCTTGCTAAAATGATCTACATGCATGCTTGGTAGATCTTGAAAGATCTGCTCTGACCCTATTGTTTTATCATGAATATGAGCACTAGACACAATGTAATATTATGCTATTGGAGGGAAAATAACAATAGATAATTTTCCAGATACCATTTGAGGATCTACCGAGGCCTGATATTATGCCCTTTAAATGATTTCATCTATAAAGGTCGCTCTCCCAAGGCCAACTTAACCCTGAATTTTAGTACTTTTTCAAGTGGGGATTTGGTCTATTTCTACTTGTTTCCTACCTTTGGTATTATTCTTAGTCATACATACTAAAGAGCCTAAATCTATCAACTAATGGCAGACACCACCACACATTTTTGTTTACCAGGGTGTGTGCACATGTTCTTACCTCCATTCTTCAATGTCCAACCCTCAGAAAGAAAATATGCAACTAGATATAATGGCACTCTCTTTTGAAAACCTCCCTGGTAACGAAGCCAAAATTTTGTCACAATTAATTTTTCTAAAAGAAGCAACTAACTACCACATATTAATTTGTCAACCCGAGGTTTCATTTGGTTATTTCAAGGTTTTCTACAAATTATATGCAAGAGATAATGCTGAAAACCAACTTGAACAACAACCAAGATAACAAGGATGAAGGAATCAACTCCTAACCTGAAGCACACATTTGAAATATCTAACCCTCAAGAAAACTATATATTCTAGAAATCATCTAAAAATATCAAATTATAATTACTCTTTACAAGAAATAGAAAGGAAATCTATCAGATGCTAAACTGCTACCTAGGAAACAATAATCTCATAATTAAAGAAACAACACTAAGAAACTATATTATGTGTAATACAAAAAAACATATAATAGGGAAAGAAACCAAACTATTGTGGGAACATCAATGATATAGTGATAACCTTTAGGAAACAAAAAAAAAATGGTAGCAATTGTAAATTTACTTATCTAAAGATCCATCCCTGTAAACCAATGTTATGACTACCAAATAAAGAACTTGAATTTTGAAATTAATATAACAAGTATATGATTAACATGAAACAATAAAATGTGAATCTAGTAATACAAATGAAGACAACGCCTCTTCCAGGAGTGGGCCAAAACCACTAGAATCATATTGTCTCAAAGAATAAATCATAACAATAAATTAACTCTCAGCAACATAAACTTGCATTATATTCTTAAAGAATGATTACAATGCTTTAGCAAGTTTATCAAACCTGTACAATAACATTACATCCAAAATATATAATTCGAGGCATAAGTCCCCATTTTTATACCATAGGCACAAATGATAAAATTATAAATCTCTTAACAAGGAGCAATCCTAAGAATCTAAATATTCCTAGAATGCTCATTTTCAGTTACAAAAGGGTATTAATATTTTCCAAATGAAAGAACCAAGGGATTTTCCCCAAACAGTATTGCTTAGATAAGAATCACCCTCACCTTTTATTTTATTTAGCTAAGACAACATTGTGTTATCCAATTCTACCACGAACAAATTAGGAAAAAACATCATATTCCAAATGTCACAAAACCCCTATTCACAATAACGATTTGATCATAAGAAGATAACGCTTTTACAACTGAATTAATTCATCAACAAGGTGAAATAATAAAAGTAAATTAATCTCTTATAAAACCTATATTATGCAAGTTAATATATTGTAAATATAAGAGAAAGATAAGAAAACAATATCAAAACTAAGAAATGGGATAAGGGAATTATGACAATTGTGATACCTAACTACTAATTTGTAGGCCGACTTGACTTTTGTAGATTGACTAGACCTTAGAGGGTCTTTATGACACTATTATGACTCAAATAAATTATCTTGACATAATACAAGATGCCCAATGGGGTCTTTCATACATGAAAATGACTCAATTGACTTCTTGACTCAATGATAAATCATATAAGCACTCAATGAGTTCATGACCTATACACAAGATTGATCTTGAGCATGAAGCCTGTTGTGGATCATTTGAAATATCCCTTTATTTTAATTTTCAAAAATACAAAAAAATAAAAAAACTACTATAAATATATGTTAGAGTATTACAGTTCATATATCTTAGCATAAAAATATATCTGCTCATTATGTTAAAGTTAAAAGTTTAAATGCTTTTAGGCTTTATGAAAGTGGGTCCCAGATCGAAGTTTTAATATTGATCATTTTATCGAGCGGGATTCGATGATTGATCAAGAAATAAGCAAAGGGCTTAACCCGCGGGAATTAAAAGCGTGTGGGTTAACACAGAGGGTGCCTCCGCAGTTGACTGTGTTGACTGTAGGAGTAACCCAAATGAATGGCCGAGATTGACTGCGGGGGCATAAGCCAAATGAATCCTTCGTACCCCAAGGCCTCCTGCAGTGACGTATGTTGCCAAGTTGGTTATAGTTGTCTTTCACGTCACCATTTCCTAACGATATGTTGGCACGTCTTATCAGCATTTAAGTTCAAATCCGAGCCACCTATTTAAGGGAAATTCTCATTCTTTCCTAAATTATTATTGATTAGTTGGTGTTTGAAGTTTGTCTAAGCTGCATTGCAAAGATTTTGGGAAAGGATGATAACAGTACAGTGGACAAGTCATTTCTAGGAATGTTCACCATGATGATGAAGCTAGGAGTGGTGCTGGATATTCCATCTTAATGGAAAGAAGCTAATTGAGCTAAAGGAAGCAGTGAGTCAATTTGATAAATCATTTGATAAAATAGCAAGAGTAGGTTTGCCACCATGTTGGGGTCTCGGAGGTGATCTTATGTCATGGAATTCTTATGAACCCTTGCTAGTGTTGGCAAAAAGTAAGGAAGATAGCACTCATGAGAAGACTCAGATTCTCAAAGGAGCAATAGTGATCAATTTCCTTCAGAGACACTTTAAACTGTTGTGGTTAGTGAAGATTTTGTTTGTGGAAAGACCATCTTTTAACAGAATCACTACTTTCATATTGGAATATCATAAGCTGGTTCATTCACCAAAAACAAACATTGAAATATGGAAGAAGTGCAGAGCCTGAATGACAGATTTACCAAAGGATCCCTTGACTTCAAAGAAGGATAAATCAACAAATCAAGGAAATGTAGCAGCATCATCATCAATTCATATTCATCATATAGATTAGAATTTTAATTTCATGTTATTTCCTCTTTTAAAAGAGAGAATGTAATTGTAATAAGACATTTTGAGGACATGTAAAAGATAGTGTACGAAGTCTAAGTAGTTGAAGTAGTTAAGATTAGTTACAGCAGTTATAAACTGCTTTCTATTGTATTTAATGAGATAGAGAAGAAAGAGAAGGGTTTTGAGTTTTGGACCTTCAGACTACAATTTTTGTACTAATATTTCAAAATAGTAATGAATGAAAAGAAAGTTTTTGGAATTTGTTGATGTTGATGTGTCTTCTAGTTTACATTGTGTACTTTTCATCTTTGAATAAAATGAAGTAATGAAGTTGTAGGTCTCTTTTTACTTGTGTAAATAAGAGTTAAAATCCTTAATAGGTGCTCCTTCATTTTAACTATTTCTTTCCTTATAATTCTTCTAGAGTTTAAGGTGATATATTATGTACAGCAACATATTAGTTTGGGCTTCTTTCTTACATGTTCTTCTAATCATTCCATTCGATATCGGCAGATAATAGCATTGTGGGACATTCATTATATTTGATCTTTGAGGGTTTAATGATTAATATTTGAAGGTGATTAAACAAATACCAATATTTATGTGACATAACAATATAAATGTCTTAAGCACGGATTCCTTATCACAACTAAGGGATTATCTCTTAAGGTCATTTTTGGGCATCGTTGCTAGGGATGAAGAAGCGAAGTTATTTCCCTAGGTTTTGTTCATTTTTCCTCTGCTTGTTCGGAGAGGACGAAATATTAAAGCTATGTTTTCATTTCATAATTCTCACTTATAAGAGGCCACATACGAGGTCATACACCTCTCAGGAGAAAGCTCCTATTCTTTTAGATCCTGAAACGTCGGTTTCTAAAAAAGGCTAGAAATCAAGAATGTTTTCTACACCTGATGCCACACTACCTACACCAGCAGCAGTTCCCATACCCTTTCATCGAAGGATGTTTTCCGAAAACACATTTTCTCGGAACAAGAATCCTTTTCCCCACATATTCATTTCCAAGAACCAAAGTTATAAGAATAATCTTTTGAGTCTATTTCATTTACATTTACAGAAACTCAGCCTAATACAGTTTCCAATTCTTCTACTATTGTTCATCAACCTCTTCCCATATCATTTGTTACACCTCATCCACCCACATCTACAACTGGTATACAAACCCCACTTACTCAAGGAGCAGTAAATCAAGGCATAAACATGGCAGTCTTTTTTCCTTATTCTTGATGAATATATATGCACCATTAAATCTCCCACAACCAATGAATGCAATGCCTTAGGAATACCTTAAGTTGCTTCCTAGATTTACTGGTGAAGATGAAATAACGGCATAACAACACTTGCCTTTGTTTTGCACTTTTGCTAAAAATTTAAATGTTGAACATCTTGATGTAGTAATGAGACTTTTTGTACAGTATCTAAATGGAGAGGCAAGAAAATGGTTTAAAGGATTACCAAATGGCTCAATCAATTATTGGGACGAATTAGGAAGACAATTCATCAAAAGATGGGCTTAAAAGAGAGATCATGGTTATTCATTGACAGAGTTTAATGCTATTAAGAAAAATTCTGATGAAAACATGAGTGATTTCATTAAAAGATTTAATTCTGATTTTAAAAACTCATTTTCTTGTAAAAGGGAGGCCATGGTGACTGGGCCTTGTGTATCAATTGCTTTCTCTAGAGTTTATTGATGTGTTTCAGTTGTAGTTGGTTCTTGTGTGACAGCTAGAGCTGGTTCCTTTGTAGTAGCTACTGAATGAGTAGCATCTTGGATGTCTATTTTTTGCACATCAGCGGCTGGTTCTTGTGTTTCAGGTGCTGACTGAGTAGCTAGTTCTTGTGGAGTAGCTACTGACTGAGTAGTTGGTTTTTGTGGGACAGCTACTTGTTCTATAGAAAATGATGTCATATTACCCTGGGCATCTGGTTCTTGTGTTTCAGTGCCACAAGGTGAGACAAGTAATAATTCTGGGGTTTGGAAGGGTGGTGATGAATGGAGTTTTAACAAAATGGCTACGGGATCAGGGGTAATAGGAATGGTTTTAGATTCAATAGACGTCCTCATTCATCTCCTAGGTAAGAAGGCAGAAAAAGCAATTTGCTTCTTCTTTTTATGAGAGGGTTTTTCCCTAGGAGAAGGGATATCAGAGGAAGTAGATGCTTTATTTATGACCCTTGTTTGTCTTTTGGACAGAGAGGCGGTTGTGATTCGCCTTTTTATTTTATGAATAGGGGAAGATGGTGGTGTATCGGGCTGAGAGTCATCAATGGGAATATGGAAGGTAGGGTCGGATGATTCTGCTAAGTGAGATGGACTTGAAGACAGGTTAACTGGATTAACTGGTTCTGTGGATGGAATTGATGGAGGGTCAAGGATATTCTCCGGTTACTGCTCGTGGGAACTTTCAAGGATTTCTTAGGGGTTCTCAGCCGCTTCTTGAGGGATTTTGGCAGCTTGCTCAGGAGGTAAAGGTAAATTGTTTAAAGGAGGGTTTTGTTGAGAAAAACCCCTTTGAATCAGTAACTGACAAAGGCAGTGATGGATGAGGGAAAGGAGTGGTAATTTTACCCGTCTACAATAATATGACATATTTCTAATACATCCAAGTAAATAGTAAGGAATGTTCACTAGTCTACCATGTCGTAAATGACTCATTAAGACAAAGTCGTGCTAATAGACTACCTGATAGCGACCTTCACAAGTTAGATAATGTTTGACGAATTCAGCAACCTTCGGCCACGGAGGAGGCAATGAGTGAAGTCCCACACCCTGGCCTTTAAGCTCGACATGTTCTCCTAGGAGAAGAAAGTCTTGTTGTGCATTTAGAATTATGTGCTTCCGACTAAACCACCAAGAACCAGTGACTGGAAAACCTGAAACTTGTGCTATATCACCCTCTAAAACCGGAATTCGAATTCCCTGGACAGTAGAATGGTCCAACTAAAGATTTTGTGCAAATTCCAGGACCTGTTGTGGATCAAACTCTTGAAGTCTTTCAAAATATCCCACCCAACCTGCCTGTTGGAAAATCTGATACGCGTCTGGGAACAATTCAAGCAGACCTATTGAGCCGGGCTCATGTCTAATATCCGGTCCTCCCATAGTTACTAGCTTAGGTAAAATGCATAGGCAAAGAGCATAATTACTGGACTTCGAACAGAGTAAAATTTGTGAATGAGAACATGGAGTATCGGTGAAGAGGCGAAGTAATGGGTAGGAAGAATGACGGTAATTGGCATGCTGTGAAATGATGGCATATAATTTCGATATTCCCCCCCAACTATGGTGAAATGATGTTTTTGATTGTGTGGAGATTGTAGTCATAATGAACAAAATCTTCTCTTTAAACTATCGTTTAATTGTATTACATAAAATTCACATACCTTATATTTACCTTTGCTTTGTAATTCAAAAAATATAGTGCTTTTTTTAATAGCTCAATAATCATGGAAGAACTTTAGAAATTCTTTGAAACATAAGGGAGATCATCTTAGAGTCTGCTTGATCATAAGAAAGAGGTAGTAAATGGACAGTATTCACACAAGGAGTAAGAGAAGTGAAAATGAAGGACTGAAAAAGTTTCATAGTCATGTTTTTGGAGAAAGAAATGGTGTTTCAGCAACGGAAAAATGAATGACATACTGTTGAAAGTGGTGTTTCAACAATGGAAAAATACGGAGAATGTTGCTAAGAAGTGATGTTTTAGCAGTGGGAAAGTGGGGGAAATATTTTCTAGAGAATGGTGTTTCAGCAATGGGTAAAATGGGAAAAATAGGAAAAATGATATGAAAAGGGAAAAAGGAATGAAGGGAATGAATGATGAAATGTTACTGGGGGATGGGGAAATGAATTTAAATGAGGGAAAAAAAGATTCTCAAAATTAAGCTTGGATCTTCTTGTGGTGAAATTGTCCTTCCTTGGTAAGCCCTTCCTTAATCAAGAATCTGCAAAATAATCAATTGTAACATGCGAACCCTTGACAAGGATTATTAGTTTAAAAAAAAAAATCTAATCTAATACTAAAAATACAGTGCAGAAAATAATTAAATGCAGTGAGGAGCAGAAGACTCCCCTAGAAAAAGATAATGTGCATCTGCCATGCAAGTGGCCTTAAAATATTCTTTAGAAATAGGGCACTGGTACAAACGAAGTCGATGACCATTTAATATTAGTGGTGTTTTAGAGTCATCAATTGTTAAGAGCCTTACTATTCCATTGGGAAAAACAACATCTACTTCATAGGGTCCCAGCCATCTTGTACGTAGCTTCCCTTGAAGGTTTTCAAACCAAGAATCATAAAATAAAGCCCAATTACCTTTTTGGAACTACTTGTGCTTGATAATTTTATCATGCCACTTTGTTCTTTGTTGTTGGATCATAGTTGTATGATGAATGGCATCTAATATTTTTTCATCCAGTTCATGAAGCTGCTGCAACCTAGCTGTCTACACATTAGTCAAATCAAGGTTAACAGCTAAAGCAGTCCTTAAGGTTTTAATTTCAAATTCCACAGGAAAAACATCACTTTTACCATAAACCAATTCGTAGGGAGAAAATCCTTTAGTATTTCTCCAGGTAGTTCTGTAAGCCCATAGTGCTTCAGCGAGCTTTTGAGACCAATCCTTCTGGTTATCCTTCACTGTTTTGGTTAGAATGGCTTCTCTTACTTTGTTTGTACTTTCCACCTACCCATTGACTTGGGGGTGGTATGGTGTCGTCATTCTATGATGAATGTGATATTTTTGAAGGGTGGCTTTGAAACCATGAGAATTTAAAGGAGGTCCTCCATCTGTAACTAGCTCTCTAGGGATTCCAAATCTAACAAATATTTCTTCAAATAGGAAAGCTAGGACAGCTTCTTCATTAGCTCTAAGAAATGCTTTGGCCTCCACCCATTTAGTCATATAATCTATGCAGACTAATATATAAACTCTTTGGTTGGATGGAGGATTAATGGGTCCTATAAAATCTAAGGCCCATCTTTCAATTGGTTCAAGTATTACCTAGGGGTTCAATGTCATTTCATCTCTATGATTAGGTTGACCCATTCTCTGACAGTGATCACAAGCCCGAACATATTTCTTTGCATCCTTAAAAAATGAGGGCCAATAATATCCTATCCTAATAATTTTATGTGTCGTTCTTTTATCAGCAAAATTCCCTCCACAAGGGCCATCGTGACAAGATTTTAGTATATCATACACCTCATCCTCTCTAATGCATCTCCGGATTTCATGATCAATTCCTGTGTAGAAAAGACACCCACTTATCCAGCTATACCGAGCACTTTGTTGAATGATTTTTCTTTTCTCTCAATGTGACAGGTGTGATGGTAACTTTCCTGCAACCAAATAATTGGCAATGTCTGCATACCAAGGTGAGTGATCAGATACTGAAAATAAATACTCATCAGGAAAGGAATCATCTACTGGAATATTATTATCAGTTTTTAACCGTGAAAGGAAATCAGCAACAACATTTTCTTTACCTAGTCGATCTACAATTGTAATATCAAACTCTTGTAATAACAATAACCATCTGGTAACTCGAGAATTTGTGACAGACTTGTTCATTAAATACTTAATAGCCAAGTGATCAATATGGATAAAAGTAGATTAACCAATAATGTAATGTCGAAATTTATTAATGGCATAAATTACTACTAAAAATTCCTTTACGGTAACTGTATAATTAAGCTCAACAGGGTTCATATTCTTACTTATAAAGTAGATAGCATAAGGAATATGGTTTTCCTCTTGTCCTAAGACAGCTCCAATTGCAGTATCTGAAGCATCAGAAGATATATGAAAGGGAAGTGCCCAATCAGGTCCTCTCAAAATAGGAGCTATAGATAATTGATGCTTGAGTTCTACAAAGGCCTCCTGGCAAAGATTAGTCCACTTAAATTCAGCATTTTTCATAAGTAACACAAATAAAGGAAAAACTATTTTGGAAAAAAAATTAATAAATCTCCTGTAATATCCAGCATGTCCTAGGAAACTTCTCACATCATTTTGCATTTTAGGAACAGGAAGATTCTAAATGACTTGTATTTTGGATGGATCTACCTGAATTCCTTGAGATGAGATAAAATTTCCAAGCACTACCCCTTCACTCATCATCATATGACATTTTCCAGTGCTTAAGGAGAGGCGAGCTTGTATACAACGTTTGAGTACCTTCTCAAGATTCTGTAATGAATCTTCGAAAGACACACCATAAGGGGTAAATTCATCCATAAATATTTCCATCAATTCATTCAGTATATCAGAAAAGATTCCTATAACTGCCCTTTGAAAAGTTGCAAGTGCATTACATAGTCCGAATGGAAGAACTCTATAGGCAAAAGTTCCCCAAGGGCTAGTAAAAGTGGTCTTATCTTGGTCTTGGGGTGCAATTCTGATTTGATTATACCCACTAAATCCATCTAAAAAGGAAAATAATTTCTTCCCTGACAAACTATCCAACACCTAATCAATGAACGGTAAAGGAAAGTGATCCTTTTGAGTAGCTTTATTTAAGGCTCTATAATCGACACACACTCTCCATTTCCCCTTTTTCTTAGGAACTATTAACAATGGGGAAACCCATTCACTATCAGATATAGGGTATATAAATCCTGCATTAAGCAATTTCTGAAGTTCCTCTTTAACAATTTCTCTTAAATTAGGGTTCGTTCATCTTTGGGGTTGACAGATTGGTCGACAACCTTCCTTAATATAAATCCGGTCACTGCATAATTCAAGGGAGATTCCCTTCATATCCATATAGTCCATGCGAATGCTTCCTTATTTTCAAGCAGTAACTTCATTAACTGCTGTGTTTCAGCAACTGTCAAGTGAGGATTTATGTTCAGTGTTTTGCCAGGTTCAATTTCTACTGTTATGCTTTTAGAAGAGATGGTGGTTGATGCTTGAGGTAGATCTTCAGATTTAAGCTTTTCCTAGGTATCTTATTCCAAAAGTGAAGCCAGTTGATTATGTGTTTCAGAAATCATAGAGGAGGGTTCATAAATAAAATTATTAATTACCTCATCCTCAGTGGTATCTTTAAGATTTAAAGCTAGTCTGAGAGTCAAAATAGGTTGAATAGCATTATCATCATAGTCCATCCATACAAAATTCTCAATATTAATCATGGGTGTAGCATGAGGGTAGAGAGTAAGATGTTTAGTTTCATACCCATTAGAAATTGTCATTGAACCAGATCTGCAACTGATAAAGGCATCAGTTGTGGCTAACCAAGGCCTTCCCAATATTAGAGGATTTCCCCCCAACTTTGTTTTAGTTTCTAACACCACAAAGTCAGCTGGGTAATTCCAGGACTCAAATGAGATGACTAAGTCTTCAACAACTCCTTCTGGTTTGATTGTATAATGGTCAGCTAACTCTAGAATGGTTGGTGTATCTCTGATTGTGTTCTTTAGCTGTAACAATTGTGAATTTTCAAGAGTCATAATGTTTATAGCAGCACCTAAATCTACCAGAACTTGAGGGATTATTGTTTTACCAATTTGGACTGTCACAGTAGGATGGCCGGGATCACCATATTTAACTGGAGGGGCTTTACCGGACATTAATGCATATAGATCACCCATAACATGAACTGTAAGGGGATATTTAGCTTTCCTACCAAGTTTCTTAACACAAATATCTCTCATGGTTCTAGCATAAATTGGTACATCTCTTAGTGCCTGTAAAAGTGGAATTTTAACATACAGATTCTGCAATTCCCCTAGTATATTAAAAGCAAGTGGCTCCAACATTCTAGTTAAAACTAAACGCTCAGGGAATGGTGGTTCTGTTGTTTCAGCACCCTTATTAGAGGGTGGTTGTACCTCTTTATGTGAATCATGTTTCTCAATTTCTTCTTTATCAGAATCAAAAGAGGTAGCATCATCAATAATTGGTTCAACTATTTTCCCAGATCGTAAATGAATGTCATTACATTGTGTAGGGAAAACAGGAAATGTAGGTTGGTTCTGAATATAAATAACTTGCAAAGCTTTATTATTAGGGTTAGGATTTGGTTGTACAGGTAGCTGGGGTCTCATTTGATTATTTTGCGGAGCACCTGATGGTAGAGGAAGTGGTTGTTGAAATTGAGGAAATTGATTTGGAAATGGGAGTTGGTGACCCCTCCAATTTGAATTCCATTGATCAAAATAATATGGTTGTTGTGGAGGCCAAGGAGTCCACATTGTAGGATCTATAAAGGGAGGGTTTGTTTGTTGCATGGGTGGGTAATTCATTTGATTAAAGGGTGGCTATTGCATTTGGTTAAAGGGAGGGTAATTTGTTTGAATAAAATAGGGATAATTGTTCCAACTATTAGAAGATGTAAATGGCATATTAGAGTTCATACCTTGTCCTCATGGTTGCCATTGCCTTCTTTGTGTCAGTAGATAGACTGCTTCAGCTTCTTCTTTGGTTGGTTGCAATGCTGCCTTTATTTCTGGTAAAGAAGGACATTGTTGTGTTTCATGATCTTTCTCACAAAGGGTGAAAATTGGTATCTTGTCCAATGGGAATTCCCTTAGTGGGTGTTTATCTCTGCATTTGGGGCAAAAGACAGCCAAAGCTGCTTCTGCTTCAGCTTGTTTCTTTTTAACCTGCAAGGTGTCAATCTGTGAAGAAAAAGAACTTAACATTTCAGTTTTAAATTCTTCGAGTAAATTACCTATTTCGGCTCTTGTTTCTCCTCCACTTGTTGATTTATTAACTCTTGAATATGTGGCATCTCTGTTGTTTGACCTGTTCCTTGCAGCTCCTCTTGAACATCTTTTACAGAGGTCAATAATTTCATCATATGATTCTTTAGATATATCCCCTTTTCCAAGCATATTTAGCATGTCTAAACAATTATCCCCCACCCCTTTCAGTAATATTGTTTTAAGAATATCCTTACTTACACTGGGATGATTGGATCTCTGCAGATTGTACTGTAGTCTTTCCACAAAGTCCTCTAAATTCTCGTCCTCCTTTTGTACCATCTTGAATAGTTCCTCCCTCTTTTCTCTTATCTGATAGTAGTCTTGATATTTAAGCAAAAATTTATGTTTCATCTATTCCCATGTTGTGATTACATGGCCTCCAAGACTCATGAACCACCTTAGTGAATTTTCTTTTAGTGTTTCTGGAAACAACTTCAACTTCTGGACATTAGTAACATAATCATAACTTTTGCATAATATATCAAATTCAAAAAGAAATTCGTCAGGATCTTCAGAAGATAAACCATGGAAGTTAGGTAAGGCTGAAAGTGGGATATTCTTCATGGGAGTTGCTCCTCTAGGAAGATCACTAATATCAAATCCTAAGGTAGAGAGGGAATTCTCATCTTTTCCCTCTCCTTCAAGATCTACTTGTCCGCCGCCGAAGAATCCTTCATTGTTTCCTTCCATTGTTTGATCTCCTACTACACTTGCTCGATCCTCAATATTTTCTACTGGCTCGTCAATGTTTTCCGCTAGTTTTTCAACGTTTTATACTAATTCCTCAATGTTCTCTGCTGGTTCTTCAACACTTTCTAATGGATCTTCAATACTTTCTATTATTTCTTCAACACTTGCTGCTGGTTCCTCAACGTTCTTAGGGCTCACAACGTCTTCTGTTTCATAATTTGATTGAGGGGAGCGTTGAGGCTTTAGCCTTCGAGAGCTTAATCTCTGAGAAGATTCAGCTTTTGATACAATCTCATCAATAAAATTCTTTCTTCCTCCCCTTCCTTTGCCCTTGCCACCTGTAGGGTTAGTTTTCTTATGGGTTCCATGTCCTCTCATGCAATCTGCACATTTGGAAGAAAAACATTAATGATTTTGAAATCTATAATTGACTTCCCCGGTAACGGCGCCAAAATGTTGGTCACTTTAATTTTTTATTAAATTAAACAATTCAAGTGCTACATAAATTGTCAACCCAGGGAAGTCTGTTTATTTCAAAGGCAATCACACACTGTATATTCTCAATCTCAAAAGCAAAGAAATGTTGTAGTAAGAATCAAACTAATCACACATTGCTTTAACAAAACTGAAGTCTACTTGAGTTACAGTAAAGACATTCCTTCTATTTCAAACTACCATTGAAATAATCTTGGGTTACATTAAAAAGACAATGATCTAGGAAAGGAAATCAATCTAAAAAAAGGAAGACTAATTATGCTATAACAGAGAACAAGACCCTATTCCCCAAGTAGGAATCTACAGCACCTGTTTCTGATTACCAAGCTTTCACACACTCATTCCATAAACAATATTTCTAATTAAAATAATCCACAACTTCTCAAGAATGAATTGTATGAAATCAATGCAACAGATAATGAAAACAAAGCTTTAGCAATAAACAACAGAATTCTGATGCTACATAAATAACTTCAGTAAAAAGGGTTTAATCAAGGCAGGAATGAAAATAACAATTAACAAACTATAAGAACAAATGGGTGAATCTTGTGAAGAAGACGGGCCCTTTCCTTCTCACAAGATTCCCCAGAAGAAGGAATTAAAATGAAGTGCTCAGAACAAAATTTTATTCATCTATCGAAAGCAACATATTAAAAAAGACTCACGTTCCTTCTCTATTCAAAAATTAACCTCCCGTAGTCTCTAACTATCTTCTAATGCTAATGTCTCCTCTTTTTAAAGAGGAGACATCTATTACAATTGATTTACATTATAGAAATCCTATTTTTAGCCCAACTTGATCTTCTATTCTGAAATAGGGCCTTTCTGTTCTTCCATAGACAAATGTTGTTACAATGGTTACGATGGTACTGGCTTCAGAGTGGCTCGTGTAACAAATTCCTTAATTGTCTTTTCTTGTTACCGTCATGCTCGAAATGCTGCTTCAAAATCGCAAATCACGGGTTGTTTCAGCAATGGGATTTGCATACCATGTTGACTGTTTCAGCAACGCGGTCTTCAGACAGCCATAATAGATTATCTGCAGTCTTCAAACTGTCTCAGCAACTATATATCTTTGATTAATGATTAAATATAAAAGTAATGTAAAATTATATGTAAAACAAGTTAAACATATAGTAAAGAGAAGAATATTATATACCTTTGGAAAAATGGATGAAAGTGATAGTGTAAGCTTTAAATATGGACTGAAAAAGAGTGGAATGATAACAAAATGTATGGTCAAAATTGTACATTATGGGGTCCTAACAGGAAGATGATGAAGAAGAAGAGGAACGTGAAGAAGAATGTATAGAGGCTAATGTATCATTTGACCGGGAATAAATGAATGATTATTGCAAAAAATCACTGATTTTATGCAAGAAGAACTACATAAGAAGTATGACTTAAGATCAAAAAAGAGATTAAGAACTTAGGATGATGAGGAAAAAGAACCAGAGTCAGTTCCTTCTCCAATGGTGACTCCACAACCAAAGAACTCAATAAAACAGTTAGACAACGGAAAACAACCCATCAAATCAGTGAAAGAGAATGAAAAGCAGCAAGCTGAGGTTTCCCAGAGTAAGTCTAATGATTCTAATATTTTGGAGAAGATTGTTACTGTACCTGAGCAACATGCTAATCCTAACAATAATCAAGAAGATCCTAAGAAGATTATTAAACAGGATCAAACTTTCAGTTTGTCCAAAGAATTAGAAAAGGTTAAAATTCAAGTACCCTTGCTTGAGTTAGCTAAAACACCTAGCTACAAGAAAGAAATTGCAGAATTTATTAATCTCTCTCAGTCTGATGATGTTGGTGATATTGTGAATTTGCAAGAAGAAAAACCAGTGATTACCTTTGGTCCACATGTTGAAGAGGTAGATTCCTATGTTCCTCATTTTTATATATCAGTTCTTCTACATGATTTCATTCTGCATAATTGTATGTTAGATTCTAGTGCATCACATAATCTTATGCCATTATCTGTTATGAAAGAACTAAATTTACAAATCACTAAGCCCTATAGAGACCTTTACTCATTTGATTCAAATAGGGTAAAGTGTGTTGGGATTATCAAAGACATGGTGGTTTCCTTGGCTCAAATTCCATCCAAGAGTATCATGATGGATGTAGTAGTTGTAGATATTCCAGCCAGATTTGGTATGTTGTTGTTATAATCTTGGGGAGAAAATCTTGGAGGTGTCTTAAAATTGGACTTCACATATGCCATCATTCTTGTCTTCAATGGGGAAGAGAGAAGGTTATACAGAGAAACCAGATTTGTTAAGACTACTACAAAGAAGGATGCAGGTAATTCCCCTATTTATGGCCAAGAGAAGGAGGATCTCTCTTGTTTTGTGCTGCATGAAGATGCACAATTTGTTGAAGACTCATAGAAGTAGCTCTCTTCATCAAGTGTACATAAAGAGCTGAATTCAAATAAAATTTGGAAGTGTTATTTTGATGGTGCCTACTATAAGGATGGCACAAGAGCTGGGTTTTTATTCATATATCCAGAAGGTAATCTTTTAGATTTTTCTTTTAAGCTTGAATTTGAATCAAACAATAATGTAGCTGAGTATGAAGCGCTGATTTTGAGTCTCCAAACTATTAAAAAAATGGTAATTCAATGTATTTCCATTTTTGGTGATTCTGGATTAATTATAAAGCAGATTAAGAATTCATGTCAAACCAAGCATCCCAGATTGAGGTCTTATAGAAATGAAGTGTTGGACCTTATTGAAAATTATTTTGAAGCCTTGAATCTTCAGTTTATTCCAAGAGAAGAAAACAGAATGGCAGATTCACTGGCAGTTGCAGTGAGTACATTTAAGCCACCAATTAATCCAAGACTAAGATATGAGATTGAGTTGAGACATAAGCCTTCAATTCCTGATAATGTAAAGCATTGGCGGGTTTTTGGGGATGATGAGCAGATCAATCATTTCCTAACAATGATTGGAAATTTTTAAGACAGTTAAATAGATCAAGAAAGTGGACAAACTAATCAGAATGATGTACCCAAAAACCTAAAGCAATCAATAGGTGATTAGAAGATAATTCAGTTGAAGGATAATACATTTCCCAGAGGTCTGGTTCCTCTTGAAATATTTTTTGATGCAAATTATGTAGCAGTGAACCAGAAGAAAGTATCTCAGGAGGGAGAAATGGAGGACTGTAATTTAGGAACTCAACAGAACCCCAAAATGGTTAAGTTATTTGAAGGAGTTCCTAGGGATTAGAAAGAAAGGTATGTTGATCTTTTCAATAATATATGGATGTGTTTGCATGGTCATATGAAGATTTAAACACATATGATTTAGATATTATTCAACATAAAATACCACTGAAAGATGGGGTTAAGCCTCACAGGCAGAAGCTAAGGTAGATTAATCCATTGTTGCTTGCCCCAATTGAAAAAGAGGTGAAGAAAATGTTGCAATAAAAAATCATAGTCCCACTTAGATACTCAGATTGGGTTTCAAATCTGGTTCCTGTCAGGAAGAAGAATGGAGAGATAAGATTATGTGTTGATTTCAGGAATTTGAACAGAGCTTCCCTGAAGGATAATTATCCTTTTCCAAAAATGGATTATGTTCTACAAAAAGTGACTGGAGCTCATAGGTTATCCATGGTTGATGGTTTCTCTGGGTACAACCAAGTAGCTATTGAAAAGGAAGATCAGAAGAAAACAACTTTTACCACACCTTGGGGAACATTCATGTATGCTAGAATGTCATTCGGTCTCATGAACGCGAGAGATGCTTTCCAGAGGGAAATGGATATATCATTTGTGCGTGACAAATTTGTAGTCATATATTTGGATGATGTGACTATTTTTTCAGGTTCTGATGATGAGCACTTGGAGCATCTGCAAAAAGCTTTCCTAAAATGCAAGAAGTTTGGGTTATCATTGAATCCTAAGAAATATTTGTTTTATTTGGAGGAAGGTAAGTTGCTAGGACTTATAGTTTCAAATCATGGGGTAAAAATTGATCCAGCAAGAGTTGAGGCTATACAAACAATCCCATTGCCTAGAAGTAAGAAAGATATTCAAATATTTCTAGGGAAGATTAATTTTCTGAGAAGATTTGTCCCAAATTATGCTGAGATTGTTAGGAACATAACAGATATGTTGAAGAAAAATGCTGAAATGGAATGGGATAAAGATGCAAGAGAATAATTTTCCAAAATTAAAGAGGCTCTTCAAGAAGCTCCAGTATTGAACAGCCTATAATATCAAAATCCTTTCCAAATATTTTTATTTGCATCACCTTCTACCATTATTGTTGTGTTGTTGTAGAAGAATGAAGAGGGAAACGAGCAACCTGTAGCATTTTTCAGTAAAGTCCTTAGAGATGCAAAACTCAAATACAATATCCTAGAGAAGCAGGTATATGCTTTAGTTAAATCATTAAAATATTTCAGGAATTATGTACTTCACTCTCAAATAGTAGTATATGTACCTAATTTAGTTGTAAAAGATGTGCTAGTTCAAAGTGGTGTGGAGGGAAAAAGAGGAAAATGGATTGCCAAAATCCAAGAATATGATTTAGATATTAAGACTACTATGCTATTCAAAGGACAAGGATTGGAAAATTTTCTAATAGAATCTAATTTCCAAGCTTTGGGAATTAATCTGCTAGCACCTTTGGATGAAGTAGTTTATGAAACAAGTCAAATTAGCACAAAGTCAGCAATCAAGTACAAATTTCTCTGCTTGGACTGGTATAAGGATATTATTCACTATTTGTTCTTTTTCTCTTGTCCTCCCTCAATTAACAAAACAAAGTACAGAGCTCTTAAACTCAAAGCTTAGCCTTATGTTATAATTGATGCTAAATTATATTGGAAAGATCATGTTGGTGTTTTGTTGCTATGTTTGACAGAAGGAGAGTCAATGGAAGTTATCAAAGAGTACTATTGGGCCGTGAATACGACCACTTTTTATCACTTACTTCATCCACTTTTACTCTTGTTGATCATATCATTTATTATAATTTATCATATAAATCCATCTTATAATGATTTATGCTCTTATGGATGAATATTATTTTTTCTCCTTTATTTTTAATAAATTGATTATTATTATGCATAATTTTATCAATGATGGTTTATTAATATCATTTATCATTTTAACCTCCAAGATATTTCCTAAATTACATATTTGATTTCCAAATCATCATGAGATATTCCAACTCAGAAATCTGCTAGAATAAGAAGTGACAGTTTTGCGGTTAAGATTTTGGGCAAATGAAGAAGAATCTGGAAAATCTGGAACATGGGTTTTGTCCAGAACGGGCCCAATTAACTTTAACATAGAAAGGTTTTCCCAAATTCGCCCTGTATTGAGATAAACGCAGGGTTCTTTGAGCATGATTTTCTCATATTTGTTGTTGCGGCTGTCCTCCAAATCTCAGCTGCAAAGCCAAATTCGCCTTGCTCTTGTTGAAAGATTGTTGGAAATATATTTTTTGGTTGATCAAGTTGATTGAGAACAATCCAATATTGTTATGGGAGATTGTATTTGCTATTTAATTTCTCTTCCTTCTGATTATAAAAGGAGAGCATATATTGTGTATTAGAGGAGGATGGAGAACAATAGATGATTATTGAATTCCCTTTGTAACATTGTAATTCCTTGACTCTTGTGAGAAAAGAGCAACTGATGTAAAAGCTATTTCATGTTTGATTAATACAAAGAGGCATTTTCATTCCATTTCTCAAGCTCTGCAGTAGCCCAGCGGCGCTTTCACCGGTGGTTGAAGGTCCGGCCCTGGTGGAGCGACTCGCTGTTTGTATTTCTATTCTTTAATTACTGTTGTGTGATAATCGTGTTTGGTTTCATTATGATTGCAGAGTTAATTATTGTTGAATTTATTATTGTAATTGTTGTTCATTTCACAATTGTTGTTCCATTTCTGTTCTGTGTTTATGCATAGTCTTTGATTAGCAAATAGATGAGTTATAGTTATATGCTGTTGTTCCTTTCTAGCTTTCGTTTCCTTTAAATTTCTTTTATTGAATTTGCTTTTGTTTCGACTGCTTTAAGATCTCCAACTGTAGAGGATAGAGGTTATTGCTCCTAAGTCCCCAGATTGGTTATCTTGCATGGATTTCTAAGGGAAAGAGTTATTGCTACTGCATCCCTGATCGATGTTCTACAAGATTGAAGTAGTTTAATCTTTCCATTCACGTCACTGTAAGTAGGTTTCTTTACAAGCATTTGTTACCTTTGCATTTTTTATTCTGTACTACATCTTCACAGCATTACTCTTGGATAAATTGTTGCCTTAGACTGAGTACACTCTTGAAATAAAAAGTCACTCCTGGATTGATAATTAATGTGAGATAAATAGGTGTTAAAAAGATACCTTTTTATGACTCGACAAGTACCATGAATGTTTGTGTGGGGGTCATTATAGCTAGAAAGTTACTACTCATAAAATCCTCAAATCAGGTTTTTACTGGCCTTCCTTATTTTCTGATGTATATAGAGTGGTTAAAAGTTTCCAGAAATGCCAATTGTTTGCAGAGAAGAAAAGGTTAGCTCCTCTACCTCTTCTTCCCGTTTTTGTTGAAGAACCCTTTAGACAATGGGGATTGGATTTCATTGGAGGAATCAATCCACCATCAAGTGGGCAGTTCAAGTGGATTTTGACTGCCACTGATTGTTTTACAAAGTGGGTGGAGGAAATACCTACCAGAAAAGAAAATGATCTGGTAGTAATGAAGTTTCTAGAAGAGAACATCTTCAGCAGATTTGGATGTCCAGTAAAGATTGTAACAGACAATGCTCAGGTATTCAACTCAGTCAAATTAATTCATATTTTTTCAAACATATAATGTGATCTTGTCTCATTCTACAGCATGTCATCCTCAAGGGAATAGGCTAGATGAACCTTCCAATAAGACATTGGTGAAGATTTTAAAGAAAACAATCAATGAGAATCAAAAGAATTGGGATTCGAAATTGATATTTTCTCTCTAGGCAGTGAGAATGACTACTAGAATATCTACTGATAAGTCTCCTTATGAGCTAGTATGTGGTACTCAAGCTTTGTTTCCCACTCAGCTAGCTAAACTAGTAATCTATTTTCTTCAAGAAGCACAAGAAGAACCCAATGCATTGATAAGAATACTACATAAGGTGATAGAATTGAGTGAGAGCATAAATAAAGTCAAGGAAAACTTGGTCACATATTAGGAGAAAATGAAGTCCATTTTTTATAGGAAGGCAAAGGAGATTCTATTCCAAACTGGAGATTTGGTATTAAGATAGGATACAAGAAGAGAAGAAAAAGGAAAGCATGGTAAGTTCAATCCTCTCTGGTATGGCCCATACAGGATTATTGAAGCCAGATCAAATAACACTTTTATGTTGGAGAACCTTGATGGAGAAATGGTAGAATTTCCTGTGAATGGGCAGTATCTAAAACATTATTTCCAACACTGAATATTGATGGTTTACCATTTTACATATTCGGTTTTCTTCATTATACATTTTTCATAAAACAGTATTCGAGTCCATGCCCAAGGTGAAAGCACTAATCTACAAGTTCTTAGTGTTTCATGAAAAAAAACACTAACCCCAGGTGGAGCCAGATGTTGTGGATCATTTTCAATATCCCTTTATTTCAATTTTGAAAAATACAAAAAAATAAAAAACTACTAAAAATATATGTGTTGGCTCGAGGGGTCCTAACCCAGGTTTAGAGGTTAAGGTTTGCCAACAAACCCCTATACTACTGGCCCTTTCGGCAGTGACCTACTTGCGCAAGTCAAAGTCTCACCCGAAGTAGTATGGGTGAGTGTTGGAACCAGGTTTTTGCACCTTGAGAGAGGATAGGTAAGACAAGCAGAGCTACATCTGGATTTATAATGACTAGATCACCTATTTCAGAGTCGGATCTATAGGCCTTCTTCGCATCTACGTGCGCAAGGTCAACTATGATACGGTGCTCAAAAAATTATATACTTATAAGACAGTAGTGCAGTATTGCATAAAACATAAACGATAGATCCAGATGCAGTAAAAACACTTACACAGTATTATCGCATCTTAACACAGAATATGCATAACACAGCAGTTACCACAGATTCGCATAAATAGTGCGAATAGATTTAGTACTCAGAACAACCTCTCTTATTCATCAACCCGTCAATTCTCTCTTACAATACCCAATCCCGACCTACGTACACAGCAGCAGAGTCCGCACACAGCAGGACTTGGGATCTCCACGCACACAGCCAATTGAATTCCCTTCCCAAAAACCCAAACAAATCTATTAAGCCACAATTCACACCAAGAGCTTATCATCTTCTTGCCTTACAATTCAAAATGTTCCTCTATTTATAACAGTCTAGCCTACTCTTTCCTATAGTCCGCAAACCATTAGGGGAATTTTGAGGTCTAAAATGGGTCTCCTAAGGAAAATGTACAATTGAAATTCACTTTATGAGAACCAATCACATTTTAGGGGATAACATCATCCCTAATGGTTGAGGTGGCAATGTTTGAGTTAAAGGTACGTACTTGTCACATTCTCAATGGTGGATAAAAACTCATGGTTAACCATGGTAGTGCTCTAAGTACTTTTAAAGTCAAAGTAAAGTACTCATAATAAATTTCATTTCACGCTTTTTAAATAAAAATATATTATTGTCATTTGATATTTCTTGAAAGAAATAATGCATATTCCTATACATTTATTATATTATATTATATTATATTATATTATATTACTTTTATATAGTATATTAATTACATGTTATTATACAATTTAAATAATATAAATTTTAATTAATAGCATATAATATAATTAAGAATTTATAAATTCATATTTATATTTTATTTTAAGTTATTTAAGTACAAAGGAAAAATGCATTAGTTGTTCAATGATAATGACTTTTTCTTGAAAAACTCATTCTTATTTATAGTCACATCAATTAAAAAAAAATTATTAATTTGATTTTGGTACAACTTTTGAATTGAATTTAACTATGGTTACATGGATTTTGGTGCAAAAAGTGAATTGAAAATTCATAAATATTATTTTATTGGTTTAACTATTATTTTATTATTTCCTTAGGAGACCCATTTTAGACTCAAAATTCCCCTAATGTGTGGTTTGCAGATTCCAGATCTACCCTTTAACCCATTACAATGCTTTCGGGGCTTTGTCCCACCCCAAAACCCTGCGCTAGACTAAATATAATCAAAATTATACAAAATCAGACCAATTTTGCATCTTGTAGGAGACCATGTTCCAACAGTCCCCCAACACAATCTTGTGACTCGTCCCGAGTCACTGTGGTGATGTGTTTTCTACTTCCGCACAAAGGGAATTGATGGTTGCGATCATTGGAGGTAACACATCTTGACTTTGAGCAGCAGCACTTTGGGCAAGGTCTACAAGTTTCTGGGAGGTCGGTCCTTTAGTTGCCACAGTGACACTCTCTAATGTCTGAGTTAGTCGCTTGATCGCGCCATCTACATTCTACGAAATCTATAGGGCTACGGTAGCCGAAGGTTTTAGACGTTCCGCAAGGATGTGTTGTTTGCACTGGAGTTCCTCAATCTCATCCTGGAGATCATTGCTGGTCTTTATTCATTCCAAGCACTGTGCAGGCACTAAGGTGGGCAGCGTAGCTTTGACCTTCTCGAAGGCCTCTTCCTTCTGTCGTAGGTCTTGATTGATTTTTCGAAGGACCGGGTCACGCTGGACCTTAGTCCAGAGTTGCATGGTTGACTCTAGCAACTGGGCACCTTGGGAAATCTGCCCCGAAATAACGTTCGTCGCGTCAGTTACTAGTGCAGCGCATTGGGCGTGTACTTTCGGAGGCATTTTGAGCTGCATTTTGCCCTGTAAGTCAGTGATTTGTTGCTCCAGCTGTGTCTTGATGGCATGCATTTCCATCCTAGATGCTTTTAGTGCCGCAACCAATTTTTCCACTTTAGCTCGAGGCGTGGCTGCGACCAAGATCTTGTTTGTAACCTCTGTGCAAAGCTAGTGGATCACTATTTCGAGCTACGCCTGCTGTGAAACGGCGAGGAGAAAATCAGCGACCTGCTGCGTGATGGTCTTCTTAGCCATACAAAGTTGTTGGTGTATTTTCTGGTCACGATGGTTAATCTCCTGGAATACAGTGTTATGAAGGCCTTGTAAGGCTTCGTGGGGTATCTTAGCCAAGTCCAGTTGGATCCCTGTTCTTGCTTGGAGTTGAGTTCCTACCAGGGCAGCACTAGGTACAGAATAGAGACAAATTTCTTCCATAACTAGCGTTGTACTACTAGTTACCGAAGGAGTTCATGCATGGCAAATTCTGGTCTGCAGCGTATCCATTTTTAACTAAAGGGTGCGGAGCTCATCCTAGAGGGCATCGAGCGCGGCCTTCTGTTGTGCCCCTATAGATGCCCACTTTTCTTCTGTAGCCATTGTGACTGCGTCCGCAATTTTCTTGAGGTCACCGTCAGTTAGGGTGATTGTCACATCATATTGTGTGATGTGGGTGCGCTGTTTCTTTTGGGATCCTGGTGCCGGCTCACCTGACCACTTCGTGCCATGGGGAGGGGTGATCTCTCTGTCATACCCTACCTGAGTCTTGACTGTGGTGGTATGTGGAGGCTATGTATCCCTTTTCGTGGCTATGTCTGAGCCCATCTGTCTGGGCTCCGTGGTCTCCCCATGAGTGGCTGTGAAGCATTTTTTCCAAGCAGGGGGCCATAGCAAGATCAGCAAGTCAATTTCTTCATTTGCTACCATATACGGAAGTGTTGTACATGTCTTATCTTTCAGGCTGTGGATCTGAATATGGTGCATGGTAACTTGGAATGCTACAACATTTTTGTATTTTTCATATACCGTCGGGGACATCCGGGGTCGGGAATTTATGGCTCCTGCTATGCTGATCTGGAAGAGAACCCAGAAAACTTTGTTATCCTCAACGCGTTGCGCATCCTTATAGTCCCATAAATGAGCACACCAAGCTCCTTCACACATTCCTGAGTGGAGCTCGGGGAGGACCGACTCCTCAGGGGTATCCCAGGCGACCAGTGCTATCAGGAGTAATAACCATGGATACCAGAAGGACATTCCCTGCTCTTGGGATTCACGGACATTCGCAAGAAATTCATCATGTAAATATTGGGCCCAATTGAAAGAGACTCCCTTTGCACACCGGTCGGCTAACTGAATAACATAGGTGGGGATGGTCATAACCTGGCACTTCCTCATTATTTTATAGGCTAAGAGCCTAGTACCCATCTAGGTAGCTGGGTCATCGATAGTATGAATCACAAAGCCTCGTTGATTACGACGTGCATTGTAGGTATTTCGCCAAAATGTAGCAGTGGCTTCATTGTACTTCTTGCCTACCTTCTCCAGCGGGTGCGGTCCTTGCATAGGAAGGCCCATAATTTTGTGGATCAATGCAGCATCAATAGGGACTCGGTCCCGAATCCACAAGCAACCATCGTGAATTAGGGTGATAAATTGACGAGCCAACCAATCTATGACGTTGTAATGGCCAAAATGGGGCATCTAGAGTAGATTCAAGAGTCCAGACCCGGCCAAGCCACATACCCAGTACTGAGAAGCCACCGTGACCCCATCATTTGTTCGAATCGTCTCGAAGTAAAATGCGGGGGACAACTCCAGGAGGGTTTTAGAGTCCGCCAAGTCGTGATCATCCAACTTAACCTCATGGAGTCTTCCACAAGGATCACTGAGGACAGGGACTTCTCCTGGGGTTAGGGGGTTTGCAGATAGGTGACCAAGCCATCCAAGTTTTTTGGCATTCGTGTGGATGATCTACATGGGAAAAAGAAGGGAGGTAACCAATTGATCGGATTAGCAGGCAGAGCACCTTCCAACTCATCTTGATCCAAAGGAGATACTGGCGGGGACTTGGCGTGCCTTGGACAAGTCCTAGGCTTCCTGGTAGCTCATTTCCCCACTTTCGAGGCTTTTCCTGAGCCTTGTGCTTTCTATTTTCCTTTCCTTGTGACCGGTGTAGAGGGAAATTCTTCCAGTTCTGACTCAACTTCCATTATCTCCTCAACGTCAGGCCCTATCGGGGCCGAAGGTTCGACAGGGTTAGTGGTCGCCATCCTTGCACGAAAGATAAATCCTGGACCTGCGTGATTACTATTGGATGGAGCAGGTTGACCAGGCATAAGAGGGATAGTGTAGATACAAACAATTTGATTGCTCAAGTTATTCTGAGAGAAAAATGGTGAGTGTAAGCTATGCAAGTGAGGCAGAACCTTGGGTGGAAATATCCTGCCCCTTCTATAATACCCATAATCGTGCAATGGTAGGGTAAAATTTATCAGAGATGTGTCCCCCAAGAAACGGTAAAAAATCCCCAAAATTTGCTTCATTAAATTCCCAGAGGCCACTCCTTTTAATGGTAACTTTTTCTTTTTACTAATTGTCATCGTTCCAATGGCTAGTTTTCACATCCCCTGTGTGCTTGGCCTATCTGCTACAGTAGGGTCAATCATCTGCATCTTCCACGCATCCTCCCCCAACACAGTCTTGCATTCTAGGTAACTTATGAATGACGACAATGTTTCCTAACATCCGTTATCCCCAGAGAACCTTACCGACAGCGTAAGTGAGGTTTTCATAGGAGCTATAGTTAGAGCATATTTCCGAATGAACCGCCTGTAATAATTGACGTGGCCAAGGATTAACCGCAAGTATTTTTGTTGTTGTTGGGGCTTCCAGATAGATGGGAGCTCTACTTCTTGTATTGATAGCGAGTGTAGAGTGCATTTCAATGCTACGTGTCTATGTGCGCAACCTTGATTTGGAAGTAGCTTGCGGGTCAGCCTGACCTCCTTCTCAAGTTAGGTCATAGTAGTCGATTATCCTTGGCTTGTTTAGGTCCCTCGTGGGTAGTTTAGGGGCTAGATACCCTTGAAATTTACTCCATGCTCTCGTGACAGTATCCTACAGAGCTGATGGTCCTTCGAAGTGCATGGTCAACATAGCGTGACATTCTTCCCAATCCTGGAACGCTTCCATCTGGGTGTCCTAACATCGCATAGGGTTATTACGTATGGCTAGTTCAATGGCCCCTAGCCTTTGTTCCCTTGGGACCGCATCTTCGAATAATTGTAATAATTCCTTAACATTACCCAAGCCATGAAAGTAAGGTAGGTCCCTTACCTCTGAGGAGACACAATGGAAGTCTTTTGTGAACCATCGACAATGCAGCGCAGAGACATTATGCAACTGGTTCTGCCAATTCTCTATCTCCTCATCGGGATCAAACAAGCATTCATTATTCTCATCCCTGTAAGGTACTCCATCCATTGTTAGGGTGACCATGTCCTATGCAGTTAACTTATAGATATAGTCCATATCTTCCTTCTTGGGTACTTGTTCAGTGTAGCGGTTACCTTCCGTAGGGTCTAACGGTACGATCACCCTTGTATCATTGTTTTCGAACACCATGCTTATTTTTTTTAGATTAGTGATACCATCCATATCGATGGCCCAATCCAATCCTAGTAGCGTAGGGTAGGAATCCGCATCTTCTACAATCTGAATGACTTCTAAGTCAGCCCCAAAATTCCTGTCACAAAAGGCTAGCGGCCCGTTGAACCCTTGGTTAAATTGAGAGGGGGGGTGAATCAGTTTAATGCCGTCATGTTCTTATTAAACTTTCTTTTATACTCATTCACATCATCATTTAGTGACCAATTTAATATACAGTGGAACAAAAATCTTAATAAGTGAGCAGCAGGTATTAAGTAGAAAAAATACAGAGTATCAACACATAATCATCATGCATATAGAAAACAGATATAAGTGGAAACCCATAAGGGAGAAAACCACTTCTTATTATTGTTGTGATGCAAAGGCAAGCTCCAACTCCCTCTCACCACTGATTTTCTGTAGGCTTCTACCTACAGGAGGCTACAACCTCAATTCAACAAGCTACAACTTGCAAGGAAGCTCCAACTCCCATCTATTTTCTACGGGCTACAACCTACAAGAGGCTTCTACCTTAGCCAGCTACAACTGACATCTATCAATCTACAAATTGATATGGAAGCACCAACTTCCTCACTCTTTCATAAAAAGCACATGCCGATTTACCTAGATATCAGCTCTGTTCTGTTCCTTCTTCACTGTTGTCCACCAACCTTCATATCTGCCTTAAATCATCTTTGAATCTTCATAGCTTCTCTATCTGCTCCTCCTTCTTCTTACCTTCTCCGCCTCATTTCTCCATTCTTTAACCTCTCTATGTATATCTTTGTAATATTATTTATATAGATTACCTCATAACTGTTTGCATTCCACAGGTAATTCAAATTGAACAACCATGAATCTTTGACTTCCGCCTTCTCATTTCTTTGTCTAGCTTATTCAGAGGAATATAGCAGTATATACATATTTCAGTATTTCAGTGCAGTTTTGTTTTTCCTTCGGAGACTTTCCATTGCATCACAAATAATATAAAAATAAATAAAACTTTACATTTTCAGTTACAATAAGTATTTCAATTCAACCCATTCAGTTCTTAGCTCGCTGTGCGTTTGTCTTTTCTGCTGCTGTAATGTAACAGTTTTGCATACTCTGCTGCTTTCTATGCATGTACCCCTGTTTTTTTTTTCTCAAACCCGGTAGTTTAAATTAATGCTGAAGCTTTTCCATCAAAGATTAAAATCTCTGTTATAACTCAATAATGCAATTTCATTTAATTGGAAATGCTCAAATTGGAAAACTCAGTTTTGGAAACCCACCTTGTTGGCCAGATAAATCGATCTTGCGGACAAGATCGATCTCCCTAGTGTTAGAAGACAATCTAGCAACAAACGAACAACAAAGTTTTTCTTTCTCTAAATATATTCATTTTACAAGTAAATGCTATGAAGTTGTCAATCCTACCTTAGATCCAAATGCTTATTTGAGGTCATAGTGCTTCTGTCGCATCAATTATCCTTCCATCGCAACAAGAGTTCTTTCGTCACAACAATAATTCTTCCGTCACAATAAGAGTTCTTTCGTCACAACAAAGTGTCGTCTTTCGTTGCAACAAAGTGTCATTTTTTTTGTAGCAACAAAGTGTCATATTTTGTCGACCTGCAATCACAAACAAGAAAATATTAAATAGCACCTATATAACAAATAATTATAAAACATACCTATCATAGTGATCAAGGAATATATGAAATAATTGATCAAACGACAGCTTATTGAAATAAACAATCGAACGACAATTTATTGAGAAAAACAAAACTTGATTGTATTAATCTTAAAATAACATAAGAACCTTACAACCTTAGCCTTGATGTTTGAAAAGGCCTTCCCGGGGTCCGAAGCAGGAGTCTCCTCTACTTTGATAAGTCTTGCACTCTTCCTCCAGGAGCACATAGAGGTATGTGATCTTTCCTCTCAAAAGCTCAGCAGAAAGAAGTCTAAATCTCAACAGCACTTCAACTCAATCACACCTAAAGCTTGAACTCCCTTTGAGGCTACCCAATGCCTCTTTTTATAGAGTAGATGAGGAGGTTAGGGTTCCACCTATGAAGGGATATAATCCTCCTTAAAAGGGATAGGCTCCTCACATCAAGGGATTAGTTCCTTAAAGTGTGGGATACATGCACCTTATTAAATCGTACTCATCGCCAAAAATTCTCATCTAGAAGTTGCTAGAATTGACCTCAAATCAGCTTTTTAACTTTTTTTTCTCGCTTTTTTTACTTTGAGAAGGGTACAAAGGCATTACAAGGGAAAACTAAGTTCTGTAATGCAGGTAAGCAGTGTATTACTTCTGTACCAAAGCTAGGAACGCAAACAGGCTTCATGTTACCTGCGTACCCTAGGGTTTTTGAGTTTTTAGGGTTTTTTTCTCTTGTTTTAAGGCTTGACATGAGGAGTAAAGGTTGTAAGACTTTCAAAGGAGGTAATTATGAGTTTTAATGAGCTCATACAGTCAGAAAAATGTCAGGGTGACAGTTTTTAGTGCAACAGATTGCCCCCTAAAGTGCGAAGTCTGGAATAGATGAAAATGAAGTCTGTCATATATGAAGAGTGAAGTACTTTATCATTTCAAGGATCATCCTGTGGACACTCCAGTCTGAACCTGTAAAAACATTCAATGAAAAATATATATATATGTAAACATATCATCGCTAAGGTAGGCATTCCCATACTCAGATCAAAACTAACTAAAAAACTGATTTAAACTGTTCTGATACAGGAATGATTTTCAATACATTAACAGTATAGAAATGTGTAGAAATAGTATGGGCGCAACCATATGTTTATGAATAGTCCATTTTATAAATTAATACAAAATTCCTCGCAGCCTGGATGGTAGAAACTAGATCCAAGGTCTTGATTTCCGTTTCTTGAACCAGTACGATTCTATCCATGTGGATAAATGTGTCGAAGTCGAACATGGTAGAAACCACTTGATTACTAGTCAATAATGTAAACTGTTAACAAGTGTGAGAGTAACCACCAGTAATTTCAATGGCTCTCAAAGTACTCAGTACAATCCATGAAATGTGAATGAATGAGCTGAAGTCGAACATGTCACAAAATCGTTCAATTGAAGGTCAATGATGCAACCTGTCGTCAAAGGCGAGAAACCTACCATTGAGGCATGTAGATTTCAAGGTACTGATGATTTCTGGATCAACTTTCTAGATAATGAGCTGTCGTCGATAGAAAGTGATCCGTCGTAAGCAAACCCACAATACGAAATCATAGATCAGGTTTTGAAGAAATATATTGGCAAGGATTGACTCAAGGATGGTCAAAATGGAAGACAAATATTTTTCAAATGAATGGTTTGTTTGAACTGTCCTCTTGAACACATAACGACACTGCAGATGGTTTGGTGACAATTTACCCAAGGCTAATACCCAGAAACCGGCTGAAGACTTTCAAAATGGTTTGATTAACTGTTAGAAAAAGGATTTTCCCAACCCAGGTGAACAAAAGTGTCGTGTTCAAGAGTGGTTAATGGTTTTTCGAATAATCAAAATGTAAAAAACAAGTTTTTTTTTCTCTCTTTTCCCCCACCATTTCTGGCAAGTACCTCTTTATTTTTTACAAGCTTGAGGAGGATAACATTTGCTTGTTTGTAAGGTCATCCTTTAGATGAGTCCAAATTAGTTTAAGATTCGAACCCTAAGAAGGAGTGGTTCGTTCCTGCTTAAAAATTGAACAGGTCCTTTACTGTTAAATTTCAATGAGTCCAGTATAGGAGAAACTCGGTGTTTTTCAATTTTAGGGAGTCAGAAGAAAAACTTAAGAAAACTTCGTGGGTGTACTTTTTCGTAAATTTAGTCTCTCAAGCCAAAAAAAGGATAAAATAATGCGGGAGAGAACTCTATTTACCGTAATTAGTCAACGTATACCTTTTTCGTAAATAGTCCATTTCAATCCGTAAAAGAGGTAAACTTATACTGAAAGGACGATCATTCATTTATTTTAACGAGTTCGAATAATCAAGTGCTCAGAAATCTTTTCATGTTTAGAGAGTCTGAAAAGGGCTTAAAAGAAGACTCCAATGTTTCTCTTTTTCGTAAAGTTTTGAAAGAGTCCGAAAAAGTGATAAAAGTATGCTCTTGTTGTAGAAATTTGCTGAATAATGAAGATTTATCCACCGAGATTATCCTGATCACATACTAATTCGAATTCATATGCAACACATAATCTCTTCTACAATCAATCATCAATTTGCGGAATTAGAAACAGGCGCATGCGCACATAAACACAATATGTAATGGGGAAAGCTTATAGCTGAAAACCCCTCAGCTATTTTGTATATTATATGGAGAGAACATGTAACAGTAAATAGCACAATACTCCTCACAAGTACTCAGTACTATCTCATAAAGTTACACATAAACTAGCTTGGTTTTGAACAAGTCACAGGTTCAAAACTCATCCACTAATTTCCTGCCTCTATTGCGCAATCAAGGCTGGTCTAATGAGAGATCCAAGATTCAAATCTCCTTGGCTTGACAGTGCAATCCTCATGGGAAATTTCCTCCAAGTGTGGTGCAAATCTCATGCACAACTAATGTCACGACTGATAGCTATCTCAACCCTTTCATCTACCTCTTTCACTGGTCTCCACTGAACTGTCCATGCACTGTAGTGAACTGATGTGTCCTTGAGTTGAATAATGAGTTAATAATTAGTGAATTAAATAATATTTAATTCACTCCACTCATTACTAGTTGATTAGCCAGTTAAACTAATCACAACTAGTTCAACTAAGTTAAACCGAACACAACTCCACCAACTCTCTCATCAACTCCACCAAACTTCTGCCACTGAAATCCTAACTGAATTCAACCATGCATGAGCTCACCAAATCCCAAGGAATAGCTTAATTCCTTCTGTCAGATCCATGGGCCACATCCGTAGCTCCAACTGAAGTGCTCCAAGAGAATAAACTGAAGTTTAGAGTCCAAATATTATTAAGGGCTAATAATATTTGACTGACCTATTTTTAGACAGGCAGTCTAAAAATAGACTTCAACCTATATGTCTAAAAATAGAGGTCCATATATTTTTACCAACTCGACCAATCATCCAAGAATAGCATACTACAACTCCCAGACCATGCTCCATATGTCTAAAAACAGACATAGTCTAAAAATAGACTTTGCGCCAAAAATAGCCTGCGGGCCCACTTAGTGAAGGCGACTTCATTTCACTAAGCTCCATCATCTCTTTGCATTTTCAACACTCCCTCTCAACAAGATATGTATTATCTGCAACCCCTATCCTGCCTCTGTGGAATTCGAACTTGCTCCTGGTGAGTGCCTTCGTCAAGATGTCAGCATCCTGATCCTCTGTGGGAACATATGAAAGTAACATTATTCTCTGCTGAACACAATCTCTGATATGATGGTACCTGATGTCGATGTGTTTGGATCTATCATGAAATACTATATTATCCGAGAGTTTAATGCAACTCTGGTTATCACAATAAATCACTGTAGGCTCCATGTGCAACCCGAACAATCCAACGAGGATCTTCCTCATCCAAATAGCCTCGCATGTAGCCAAACTTGCTGCCATGTATTCGGCCTCTGCTTAACTGAGTGCCATGGATCTCTGCTTCCTGCTGTACTAGGAAAATGCTATTGACCGAATGCTGAAAACTCCTCCAGATTTGCTCTTTCGGTCCGTTGGGCTCCCTGCCCAATCTGCATCAGTGAAGCTGGAAAGCTTCGCTCCATCCTCCTGTCTGTACCATAGACCATATCCCGATGTGCCACTAAGATAACGCAATACATGCTTGCCTGCCTTCCAGAAGAGCTTGGTAGGCTTAACCATAGCTTGCGAAAGCTGGTTAACAGCATAGCATATATCGGGTTGTGTATTGACCAGATACATAAGCGACCCCACCAACTATCGATAGACAGTGGCATCCACTACCTCCGCTGAAGTAGCATCCTCCTTCCTCCAACCACCAGGAAGAGGAGTATCAACAGGCTTGCAACCATGCATGTTGAACCTCTCCAGAATCTCCCGGGCATACTTACCCTGAGAAACAAACAGTCCTCCACTGCGTTGCCAAATCTCCAATCCCAGGAAATAATGAAGGAGGCCCAAGTCCTTCATCTTGAACTCTCTAGCAAGGTCCTCCTTGCATGAAAGTATCAACAGCTCATCACCCGTCAAAATCAGATCATCTACATACAGTAAAATGATCAACAGCTTCCCCTCCACCACAATCTGGTACAGGTTTAGATCCGCCTCACTCTTGGAAAATCCAAGCCCGGTGAAATAACTGTCTATCCGTGTGTACCAAGCACGAGGTGCTTGCTTCAGCCCGTACAGTGCTCTCTTGAGTTGGAAAACATGCGACTCACTACTGAAGATCTCGAAACCTTCAAGCTGCTCTATGTACACCTCCTCCTCAATGACTTCGTTGAGGAACGCAGTCTTCACATCCATCTGATGGATGTGCCATCCCATCTGCGCTGAGAGAGCTAGGATCATCCGTATGGAAGAGTACCTTGCGACAGGTGCAAAGGTCTCCTCATAATCAATCCCCTCGATCTGTGAGAAGCCACAAGCGACAAATCTCACCTTGTACTTCTCCACACTCCCGTCAGCCGCCTGCTTCACTTTGTAGATCCATCGCGAACCCACCACTGATTTCCCCTCCGGTCTTGGGACAATCTCCCATGCACTGTTTATGACGATCAAATCATATTCTTCGATCATGGCATATACCCATGCGGGTTCCTCCACAGCTTCCTCAAAAGAGGATGGCTCTGTCACGACACATTGACTCATAAGAGCCATGTATCCAGTGTACCGATCCGTTGACTGTCTATGTCTGCGCTGTGCTGTAGGTGGTCCTACAACCTTCTCTGCATCTCGAGCCAGTCGCTCAGCTTCTGTAGTGCGCTTGCGCCCTCTGATGGTTGGCACTGCATGGGTGGTTTCTTCCACCTCATGAACTTCCTCTTGTGGCTGATCCACATCCGGAAGCTCCTCCTTAGGAACTAATAGCTCCTCATCTGCATGCAAGTGTGGCTCCCTCTCAAGTGAACACTGCATGGCTTTCTCCTCCTGAAACTTGATATCCCGTCGCACAACAGTCTTGCGACTGTCTGGCAAATACACTCGATAGTTGTGAGGTGTATCAGTGTACCCCACAAATATTCCAACCTCTGCGGTCAGATCCAGCTTCTTTCTGGCATCCTTCGTCACATGCATGTAGACAGGTGAGCCAAAAATTCTCAAATGAGAAATATCAGGCCTCTTGCCAGAAAACGCCTCCTCCGGTGTACTCATGTCAAGAACCTTGTGAGGACAATGGTTCTGCACATACACTGTTGTATTGCATGCCTCAGCCCACAAGTGAAGGGGTAGGCCCTGATCATGAAACATCACCCGTGCAGCACGCAAGATCATTATGTTCTTCCGCTCAGCCACCTCATTCTGCTGTGGGTTATGGGGTACGATGAGCTCTCTCCGAATCCCTTCTGCGCTACAAAATTCTTTGAATTCAGCCGAGATGAATTCACCACCATTTTCGCTCCTAAGAGCCTTCACATGCTTCCCTGATTCCTTCTCAACCAGTGCCTTGAATTCACAGAACTTTGAAAATGTCTCGCTCTTGTTCTGCATGAAGAAGATCCAGCACTTCCGAGAGAAATCATCAACAAAGATCACATAGTACTTGTGCTTTGCTATCGAAGCTACAGAGAAAGGACCACACGTGTCTGTGTGAACTCTCTCAAGGATCGTCATGGCATGACTATCCTTCTCGTGAAAGGTGGCTTTCACATACTTCCCCAAGGTACACCCCTTGCACTGATCTGACTGCGCAAGAGTGCCCTTAGGAAGCCCAGTAGAAATATGCTGCAGGATCTTCAAAGCTCCATGGTGAAGGTGGCCCAATCTCCTGTGCCACAGTTCGCCCTCATCATACTGGCTCACCACTTCTCCTGCCTTGCATGCCATTGCTGCGCAGCCATCTACTTGCAACTGATAAAGGTTCTTGACTCGAACCCCTATCTTCCGGGTCTCATTAGTTGTCTTACTGCGCAGGAAAGCTTTTCCTTTGCTGAAGACCACATCATACCCCTTGTCTTCCAACATCGCCACAGAGATCATGTTCTTCATCAATCCTGGAACATGCAAAACTTCCTTCAATATGAAAGGTTTACCAGAATCCCTCTCAAAGGAAATGGTACCGATACCAATCGCACTGTATCTACCATCATCACCCATCTCGATGTGCACTCCAAGATCTTTTTCCTCCAGATCTGAAAACAGATCTCGATCTCTGATCATGTGAAATGACGCACCACTGTCCAAGAACCATACTGATCCCATCACACTTGAAACCAAGCATGCGATCAGTGAAAAATCCAGTTCGAATTGAGAAGCCAATGCCTCTGCCGCTGCAGATCCAGTAGCCTTCTTATTTTTCTTCTTCTGCGGACAATTTGTGGCATAGTGTCCGTGCTGGTGATAGTGAAAACACTTCACCTTGGACATGTCTTGCTTCTTGCCTTTCGAACCAGACTGAGAAGCCTTCTTGCTCTTCCCCTTCTTTGCTTTGGCAACCAAAGCTCAATTTTCTTCATCAGATACCTTTGATGAAGATCCGTCCCTGATAGTCCTCCTTATCTCCTCTTGCATGAGATCCGCCCAAAGTCGCTCCCATCCAAGAAACTTCTCCCGACCATTGACACTATCTTGATATGAATGCCAAGCCTTCGGAAGACCAAGGAGAGCCAGGTCTACCATGTCCTCTTCTTCGACAGTCACCCCCACACTTCCCAGCTCATCTCTGCATTGAGTGAACTTCGTGAGGTATTTGGCGATACTGTCGCCTTTCTCCATCTTAATGTTTCTGAGCTTATCCTTGAGCGCCAGCTTCCTTTGGTTGCTCTTACTCTGGAATATATCTGTCAATGCTTTCCACATTAGATATGGAGAAGCTTTTCCATGCAGGTTGGATACAATGTGATCCTTTACGCCCTCCAACAGAATCCTTCAACATTTCGCCATCTTCTTTTGCCAAGCCTCGACTTCAGCATGATCAGTGGGCTTTTGGACATTCGTATCTATGAACTCCTTCAGTCCATTATCTTCTAATATTGCCTCCATGCGATCCTTCCATGCAACATAATTCGAACTGCCTTCAAGAGCATATTCGAGTCGCAAACCGTTGAAAGACATTTTCAACTCCGGCACCAAGAAAACAAACTGCTGCAAAATTCGAATTCCAAACTCAAAAAACTCAACTGCTTCTGGATCTGTGAGAACAAATTATTTCTAGCACAGAGATCGACTGTAAGGGCATTTACTGGATATATCACCTTTCAGAGAAAGGATGGATCCAGAGGCTACCTGGCCCGTTATAGACTCTGTCTACCGAAATAATATTGTAATCACTGCAATAGATCCCGATGATTGATTCGCTCCGATACCATGTAGAAATTTTCTGAATAATGAAGATTTATCCACTGAGATTATCCTAATCACATAATAATTCGAATTCATATGCAACACATAATCTCTTCTACAATCAATCATCAATTTGCAGAATTAGAAACAGTCGCATGCGCACATAAACACAATATGTAATGGGGAAAGCTTATAGCTGAAAACCCCTCACCTATTTTGTATATTATATGGAGAGAACATGTAACAATACATAGCCTGATACTCTCTAAGTACTCAGTACTATCTCATAGAAGTTACACACCTGGTAGCTTGGTTTTTGAGCAGAGTCATGGGTTCAAAACTCATCCACTAATTACTTTGCCTGTTAACGTGAGGCTGGTCTAATGAGAGATCCAGGTTTGAATCTCTTGGCTTGTGATTGCAATCCTCATAGGAAATTTCCTCCAAGTGTGGTGCAAATCTCATGCACAACTAATGTCTAGCTGATAGCTATCTCCAACCCTTTCATCACACCTCTTTCCTTTGGTCTTCATAAATAAAAGCTTGTCCATACCTTTGTTTGAACTGATGTGTTCTTGAGTTGAATAATGAGTTAATAATTAGTGAATTAAATAATATTTCATTCACTCCACTCATTACTAGTTGATTAGCTAGTTAAACTAATCTCAACTAGTTCAACTAAGTTAAACCGAACACAACTCCACCAACTGTCTCATCAACTCCACCAAACTTCTACCACTGAAGTCCTAACTGAATTCAACCATGCATGAGCTCACCAAACCCCAAGGAATAGCATAATTCCTTCTGTCAGATGCATGGGCCACATTCGTAGCTCCAACTGAAGTGCTCCAAGAGAATAAACTGAAGTTTAGAGTCCAAATATTATTAAGGGCTAATAATATTTGACTGACCTATTTTTAGACAGGCAGTCTAAAAATAGACTTCGACCTATATGTCTGAAAATAGAGGTCCATATATTTTTACCAACTCGACCAATCATCCAAGAATAGCATACAGCAACTCCCAGACCATGCTCCATATGTCTAAAAATAGACATAGTCTAAAAATAGACTTTGCGCCAAAAATAGCCTGTGGGCCCACTTAGTGAAGGCGACTTCATTTCACTAAGCTCCATCATCTTGTTGCATTTTCAACACTTGTGGCCGACTTTCAATTTAATTAACGAGCAGAAAAAGACAGAAAGAACTCGACATTTTCATGTGTTTTACGAGAATGAAATATAGCAAAATAATCTTGGGATTTTCATGAGTTTAATGAGTCTTGAAAATAATAACCGAAATTGACTCAAGATAGGTTTCATTTTTACAAAAGCTTGAAACAGAGAAAAACTATGCTTCAGATAGGTTTGATTTTTACATAAGCTTGAAACAGAGAGAAAAATGTGCTTGATGCCCCCTAAGCATAACTGCTAGAGTGCATGCCCCCCCAACTTCAAATCATTCAACTAAGTACACATCTGGTAATTAATAGCTGGATGGAATGAAGGTTCATTTATGAGATCATATGAAAGACCCGACCTAAAACTATAAGAAAATTATGCAAAAACTGAAATAAATAACCTAAATATATGACTTAACATTTACGAGATCTAGTCAAAGACTTGACTCAATTAGGGGAGGATTTTTTTCATTTTTTAATGAGCTTGACACAGGAAAAGAACTATGCTCATGGCAATGTGTTTCATTTTTTAATGAGGTTGACACAGTAAAAGGAAATTTCCTCTTGATATACTGATTCATTTTTAATGAGGTTGACACAGTAAAAGGAACTTTCCTCATACCTGATTCATTTTTTTACGAGGTTGAATCAGTAATAGGAACCATCCTCAGAAACTACTTATTTCTAATCTATTAATCTACTCTCTACAATCTACCTACTGATGCATTTTTTAATGAGGTTGACACAAGAAAGGAACTGTCCTCATGGAAGCTTGTTTCATTTTTTAAATGAGCTTGACACAAGAAAAGGAACTATGCTCTCGACTAACTGATTCATTTTTTAATGAGGTTGACACAGTAAAAGGAACTATCCTCACACTCACTGATTCATTTTTTAACAAGGTTGACATAGTAAAAGGAACTATCCTTGGACCAACTGATTCACTTTTTAACGAGGTTGACACAGTAAAAGGAAATATCCTCGGCTAACTGATTCATTTTTTAATGAGGTTGACACAGTAAAAGGACCTATCCTCACACTCACTGATTCATTTTTTAACGAGGTTGACACATTAAAAGGAACTATCCTCGGAACAACTAATTCATTTTTTAACGAGGTTGACACAGTAAAAGGAACTATCCTCACACTCACTGATTCATTCTTTAACAAGGTTGAAACAGTAAAAGGAACTATCCTCGGACCCACTGATTCATTTTTTAATGAGGTTGACACAGTAAAAGGAACTATCCTTGGGAACTTGATCATGGCTTCCAACTGGAAGAAACACATGTCAATGGACACACGTTGATCATGGCTTCCAAGAGGTCTTCATCAGAAGGAAGAATAGTTCTCTGGAAGGAACACATGTCAAGGGAATCAAAAGGCATAAGAACATTGCGTTCAAATAATCCCATAGAGTTTTCCATGTCAATTACCGAATCTAGGTCAAAGGAATATGAGCAAACAGTGAGAGGCTCACTTACATCGGTAATTGAAAACATGGGACTATTTTCCACATAATTAACCCATGGCGGGGTAGATACCACTTTCATATGAGGAACATTCAAGGATGTCAAATTATTGGTAGTCGAATCAAGACTAGGGAACGAAAGCTGGTCTACAGTCACAATATTTCCATTGTGGGGGAAAGACATCAAGCAAAAGAGTGTCGATACGACAACTTTCATTGCATAAACATAGTCTCGCCCAAGGAGTAAATTGAAATCCAAGGGGCCTCAAACTACCATAAGATCAATACAAACAGTTTTACCTTCCAAAGTAATAGAAAACTTAGGAAGGATCCCTAAAGGTTCACTAATGGTTCTGTTAAAAGCTTTTATATTCTGCGTAATAGGCACAAGTTGAGGGGAACCCAAAGCTTTCCAAGCAGTTGAGGATAAAATACTAATAGAAGCACCTTCATCTACCTGTGTGCGGTGTATGTCCCTACCACCAAACTTCACAATGACTTGGAATGGGATGGAGGAAGGAAGAAGAGGTTCTGTCAGTCTATTCCAATCAAAGGAAAAGACCTTAGTACTTGGAGGGGGTTCTGTAGAAATAGGTGAAATGTCCCTCGACGTAGAAGAATCTATTGTAACAAGAAGAACCTGAGCAATATGAAGTTCACTCTCTACAGGAAGAATTGGATCGACCAAATGTGAAATCAAATCAACCACTTGATCAACTAATGGATCATCAACCTGAGTGATATGAGTTTCACTCTCCAATGGAAAAGTGGGATCGACTCTACTTGAAATTAGATCAATCACTCCGTCAGTTGACAGTAGGTTGGGAGAAATTTTACGGTAACCAGTTGGAAATTATTGCCGTCGAATAGTAAGGTTTTCCAATAATTTTGAGGCTTCATCCATGTGAGGTAAAATGTGAGTTTGATGACTCCCTTTGCATAACTTAGAAGGAAACCTAACTTTACCCTTTTTCCCAGGAACCTGACTATCACTGGTTGATGGATCAATGGAAAGTTGATGAGATTTTTCTGACCATACTTCCAAGACCTTTGGAATACCGGGACAATTGATAAGGAAGTGGTCACCCTTACAAAGCTTGCAAGGGTATTTTGGTTTACGATGCATGTTGGAGGTTTCCTCAACACAACTAACACTTACAGCCATGGTTGGTTGGTTGACTTCTTTCTTATCTTTCTTCTTCTTCTTCTTCTTCTCTTTCTTCTTCTTCTTCTTAGCCACTTGGTTACTAGCGTCAAGGCTTTTACCAAGCGAAGAGGAAGAAATGGAGGAAGAAATATTAGGCGAAGAAGGTAAAGGGTCAACAGAAGGTTGGTGATGTTGAGATGGTGAACTTTGTTGAGGTGAAGCATCCTGTTGAGGAAGAACAATTGGAGTATTCGGGGCCAACGAAGTTGAAAATAACCATATTGGTAAACCTATTGTAAATATAGGTAATGAAAAAGTGGCCATATAAGGAGGACCAACATTTCCAAAGCAAGGAATAGTACTAGGATTCTCGTTAAGTGGGGTTCCTTGGTTGGTAAATTCTGGAACAGTTGCCATTATATTCAAATTTAGTGAATTTTATTAACAATTTAAAACTAAAATTAACAATTCACAATTCACACCTAACAATCAAAATTCACAATTCACACCTATGGTCTCTAAAATTAAACAAACAAATTAACACGCGCTATCAAATCTAGGAGTCAAACCACACACAAACAGTAGATTCCCACACTAAAAACACTAGTTGGTGATGAAATCCAACATCGTAGAATTTTAATGCAGAAATGGCAGTTGGAACAGTTACCCCGACAACCTTCTTAATGAAACAGACTGGCACAAGTTTCTTCACAAAAGCATCTCGAGTGAAGAGAACCCCCCAAAGAGTCCAAGTGAGTATAGTCGATGTCTGGTCCAGGTACAGTGAGATCTTTCCTTCACCGTCACCTTAGGAAATAATCTTAAGTTTATAGACACTAAGGTTACCAACAGTAACAAATACAACTGGGGGAGCAGTCTACAATCTGATTCCACGCGCAAGGGTAGAGTAACAAAGCTCAATCCCCTTGAAGGCTCCTCGACATGGTCAATCCGAGGTTCACCAACAAGTGACCCCAGGTTCCTCGACAATGGTTGATCCGAGGTTTACCGTTTGTAATGCGCGCAGATCTTCTATCTTTCCCAATGAAACAGAATTGATTGTCTCAAAGGTTCGGATATGATCTCGTGATTAACTCCTTTAAGAGAAGCTTCCCAGATTGTACCAATTACAATTGGATTTATTTCCTACCGCAAGATTTATCTACTTGTTTGTTTTAGTTTCTTTGGAAAGTTAACTACAACCTATTCCAAAGCACTAATCCTGAGCTAGATTGGTGGAAAGAGCCCTAAAAATGTAAAAATTACTAGATGAATTTTAATTAAGCGTTGTGTTATTTAGGCTATTATTACTCAAAAGGGTAAATGGATATGAAACCAATGGTGTTATGACCTGACCCAAAACTGAATGCAATCGAATATGATAATGTAATCTTTTCAATTCGATGAATCCTAAATAAAGTAAGGAGAGAGTTTCCATTCACTTCCAATAATGCAAAAAATTGATCACTAAGAGAAAATATAACAAATTCTCTAATGCAATAATTTCATCAAGAAAAACTAATGTGAATCAATTCCAAAACAATTTTATATTTTTGTGTTTTTAAAACAAGCACAAAAACATCTAAATTCAAATCAAATAAAACTTATCTAAATCAACGATTGATTTTTCAGAATGTAAACTATGCAGTTGTAATCTATGCACAAATCACTCGTATTCTGAAAATGAGAATTCTGATTATGAAAATGTGATCTATGCAATAGAATTCTCAAACACAAGATGATTCTAATGTAATGTAAGAGCCAATCAAATGCAAGAAAAGAAAATTGGGTGAGAGTTCCAAAGATCAAAAATAAAAACACTCAAAGGCGATTAACACTCAAACACTGAGGCAAACCTCCAAGTAATGACTAAAGGAAATCAAATTAAAAATTTCTCGAAAAAAGAGACTCAAAACACCCAATTAACTTAACAGAGATTGATGAGATGAAAAATTTGCTGAAAGAAACTCATTCACAAGATATTTTTGACAGAAAACATATAGATTTGGGCAGACACTAAGAATCCTAAATCAAATCTAAACTAAATCTGAAAGAAGAAATCTAAGTTTTTCAAGACTTTTAACAGGGTCTGCAACAATGTGCAGTCCCCAGAAAACTTCAAGAAAAACAAAAAAGACTTCAAAACTTTTCAAAGCAAAGTAAATGTAAGTTACCCAAGCCCGTACAAATCAATCAAAAATCATAAAAAGTCATTTTCTCAAATCAAAACAAAGGAAAATCAAAACAAGTTCTTTCCCCAGCCGGGTCGCCAATTTGTTGGCTGGATAAATCGATCTTGTGGACAAGATTTATCTCCCTAGTATCAGAAGACAATCTAGCAACAAACGAACAACTAAGTTTGTCTTTCTCTAAATATATTCATTTTACAAGTAAATTCTATGAAGGTTTCAATCCTACCTTAGATCCAAATGCTTATTTGCGGTCATAGTGCTTCCATCACATCAATAATCCTTCCGTCGCAACAAGATTTCTTTCATCGCAACAATAATTCTTCCGTCGCAATAAGAGTTCTTTCGTCGCAACAAAGTGTCGTCTTCCGTCACAACAAAGTGTCTTTTTTTTTGTCGCAACAAAGTGTCGTCTTTTTTTGACCTGCAATCACAAACAAGCAAATATTAAATAGCACCTATATAAAAAATAATTATAAAACATACCTATCATAGTGATCAAGGAATCTATGAAATAAATGATCAAATGATAGCTTATTGAAATAAACAATCGAACGACAATTTATTGAGAAAAAAAAAACTTGATTGTATTAATTTTAAAATAATAGAAGAACCTTACAACCTTAGCCTTGATGTTGAAGAGGCTTTCCTGGGGTCCGAAGCAGGAGTCTCCTCTACTTTGATAAGTCTTTCACTCTTCTTCCAGGAGCACATAGAGGTATGTGATCTTTCCTCTCAAAAGCTCAGCAAAAAGAAGTCTAAATCTCAACAGCACCTCAACTCAATCACACCTAAAGCTTGAACTCCCTTTGAGGCTACCTAATGCCTCTTTTTATAGAGCAGGTGAGGAGGTTAGGATTCCACCTATGAAGGGATAGAATCCTCCTTCAAAGGGATAGGCTCCTCACATCAAGGGATTAGTTCCTTAAGGTGTGGGATACATGCACCTTATTAAAGCGTACTCATCCCAAAAAATTCTCATCTAGAAGCTTCTAGAATTGACCTCAAATCAACTTTTTAACTTTTGTTTATCCCTTCTTTGACTTTGAGAAGGATACGTAGGCATTACAAGGAAAAACTACATTCTGGAACGCAAGTAAGCAGTGTATTACCTGCGTACCCAAGCTAGGAACGTAGGCAGGCTTCATGTTACCTACGTACCCTAGGGTTTTTTGAGTTTTTAGGGTTTTTTCTCCTATTTTAAGGCTTGAAATGAGGAGTAAAGGTTGTAAGACTTGCAAAGAAGGTAATTATGATTGTTAATGAGCTCATACAGTCAGCAGAATGTCAGGGTGACAGTTTTTAGTGCAACACACCATTAATACACTATGAAAAAGCAATCAACACAGTTTCAACCCTGCAACTCTAACGTGGAAGTAGCTCTTCATCTTATGCGCTATGGTCAAAAATCCACTTTATGAATTTTCGAATCAACTATTCGAATATTTCAACTTTGACCGAGTTTACAAACTTCATTTTATGAAGTTGTTCTTCCTAAAATCGTTTTTGGTCTTAACCAAGCTTTGAAACCTTCTTATCATTTTCAATATGAGTATAAAGGAACATTATAACAGGCCACGTTATATTTCACATGCTGACTTCAAACTCTATTTTAAAACCCCCAAAGTAAACCTTTGGTCACTGCATTCCAATCCATCATATATTTTATATGATCCTTATTAAATGTGCTCACGGAACATGTCATGAATCTTCGACTTTGGATTTAAATCATTTGATCAAATGCATCAACGCATATATGAATAATGTTTATATGTGCGCCCCTTTAAATAACTTCGGCCACCATTCCAAAAACCTCAATTGTCAACATAATACAAGTTCAGGTCCCACATATCCGGACTTCAACATTAACAAAGTTTTATTAATAAAACTTTAGTTCATACCTCATTATAAATCTGCTATTCTAACTCCATGAAATGGATATTGATATCTCAACTTCAGATTCAAACCCATAGGATAAACCCATATATGCTAATTTCCATTATATGGAAATATTGAATTAACATTCGAAATTTCAATAGCCCATTTCCTAGACTTCATGAAAATTGAATCAATATTCGAACCTTTCTTTAAACAAAGGTATAAACTTCATTTAATGGTTGAGCCAATCAATATAATATTAAAGCTCTCGACCTTAGCTCTATCATCATATTTATTTAAATTCCCATCCTACAGCAATTAAGACTTACCAAAGTTCGACTTTGGTTTAAGAAACGCGCCCATGCATATGGATGTTAATCAACCCAACATCAAATCTTCACAGCATTAATTAAAATGCCAGCACCAACATAAAATAACATTCGTGGCCCACAATATGCACACCTTACCTCTGCATTATCGACCATGCAACTTTACTTATAATCCCATGGTCAATCTCCTCTCACGTTCCAACAATACTTTGGGCGCACATCCGACGGATATCGCGCAACTAAAATGCACGAGTTTTAATCTTCAAAATGTATGCGATGAAAATGGTTTTATCATTACTGCCTTCGCCACATGTCGAACGAAGACTAATATCGCATTCGAAAAGCTAAAACTACTTACCACTTGAGAGGCCACGCGATACCACCAGTTTGAAATTGAAAATTGTCTTCATTGTTCACTGCTTCATGGTTCCATCTAACCGCTTGTCCAAGGTTCCGCCCATTTAAAAATCGTTCCTCATGCGTGTTTTAACTTTGCGCTTCCATTCATTTCACATTCGATCTGCGTTCTATATACTTGGTAAAACATTCGATCCTTGCCACTTCACAGTTTATTATATGTCTTGAGTACTGATTCCGTCTTTAACTACACCATCGCTTCTTTTCTTTGACATGTATGTTGATTCATTGCTCCTCTTTTCAAGACTGCACGAAACCCCTTAGGAGGTTCTCAATCTCTCCACTTTTGTGAAACCAAATTTTCCAACATTGTTTCAACAGAGCTAAAAATCATTACTTGAACCAATTTACAGAGATTGATTTCAAAACAAATTCGATTCCTCTACTCTTCTTCACTGTGATATGTAATTACACAGAAGAACGTAATTATCTCTTGAAAACATTATAAAATGAAATACTGCCAACAACTACCTTACAAGGTTTATGGCAATGGTATTCAATAACATCGACCTACCCTGAATCAATACTAATTCATCCATTTACACAGAATCTATATACAACCAAATCACACAAAATTCAGAACAATTCTTCATTTATACATATGAGCTCAATTAAAAACCCTTCTTGGTTCTGGCCAGATATTCAAATCAATGGCCCTTCTACCTCACTACTCTGTCTCCTTTTTGTTGGTTCTTCTTTGTGATAGCTCAGGTGTTGCTCCTTTCTTATCCTTTGCCATCAATGACAATATTTCCAACAAGCCTACCTAGAGGCACGATCTTCTATTGATTAGCCATGCGTAGCTGGATAGTGGACTATTCCAACTTTGGTTCGCCCATCCGTTGCCACGTTTATTTCGGTAATACATTGGCATCTGATCCGAGGTCCAAAATAACCCGGTCCATCTCATAATCATTGATTTGTGATGTCAACCGCATTTCCCTCCCAGTGAATTTGTTATATCTGTATAATTTGTTCACATCCTTAATATTGAGGAACACAGTAGAGCACGTGCGCAGCTATCTATTAATGCTTGTATATTTTGCACTGCCTTTGGGTTACGCAACAGCTTCATACATGCCTGTAAGAAAGGTTTCACCTCCTCATCTGCCTTAAGGTTCGCATGGATTAGGGATGTAGGTGCCTCTGTTATGATGAAATCCCTTCGAGCTGTTATAAATGTTTCTCGTTCTTTGTCCAGGTCCAGTCCTTCTTATTTTCTAACTGCCTTGCAGATCAGCATTTCAGTTTCAACCTTCTCCTCAGTCCCTCTAGTAGCCAATCCACTGTGCGTCACAACATTTACGCTTGGATCCTTATCCTGCATCTTAGTCATAACCCTCTGCACATTCTGCGTAGGTGGTAGTTGCTTCTCCCGTATTCTTGCTATCAAGATTGGACGGTCCTCAAGTGTATGGTCCAACTATCTGCAGTATCTGCAGGACTATATTGTAGGGTTTGAGCAATCCCTCATGAAGTTCCCCGTGTCTCCACAGCTATAGCAAAGAAATATCCCTCGGCTTCAACCTGCACTTCCACTTCGTCCTCCTCCCGTGCTTCTGGAGGGGCAGCCACCCATACTTGCGGGAGTTTTTGGCAATGCAGTGTCTGACTGTACCCTACCCAAGCTCCCGCGATCTATCATTAGCTCATAGGTCTGACAGTTCTGTTCATCATTCCCTACTGACCAACAGAACCAACACCATTGTTGCTTCCATTCTAGGATATATGCGCCCAAACGGGGCAATGATTTATATCATGTAGTCTGTATACGCAGCAATCCTCACACCATAATGTAGGCCCACTTGGGTCTAGTCGTACTGGGCTTGGTTCCCTGCTTGATCCAGGGTGCATCGAGCAAGGTTCTCCTGTTTGTAGGTAGTTTGTTGGCAATGGGCACAGATCGTTCGTATGTCCTGTTACTCGACATCGTAGGCACCATAGATCTGTGCTAGCTTCCCTCCCTCATCCCTTTCGTAGGTCCTGAATCTCCATGTGCATTTCCCCGAGCTGCTCCTGAATTTTCTATACCCCTAATGAAGTATCTTCCCTGGGCGCAACTTCCAATTTCATAGCAGCTTCCAAAGCTTTGTCCTGTGATTCAAAATTCTGGTGACCCATAGGTACACGCAGGTGAGGTAGCAGCATAGCGATGAACCACTTTCTATGCTTTCTGTCATCATACTTAAATTCTCCTTCTCTGGTAGCTTTCTTCAGGCGCTGATCAGCTTCCCACACAGGCTCAGTCGTCCATTGCTTGAAATATTTCACCTCTGCTACAAGCTGTGAATAGGACTTAGGCTTTCTGAATTGTTGTTTCAGAGTTTCCTTAATATCTTGAATAGATGCACTTCCATTTTGAGATATGTATCGCATAAACCAGTCCAGAGCTCTCCCTTCGAAGGCCAGGGATAGCTGCGCCCTTTTCACAGTATCGCTTGTCACTCCTTGCGTAGTCCATACTGAATCTGCAACAAACCAAAATTGCTCCATGTCCTCACCTCCTTCTCCTTTGAAGGTGGTTAAATTCAAGTGTACCGCCATATATTTTGCTGGTGGGTTTTCGGACAAGGTTTTATCATTACGTGGCCTTGAGGGCAGTGTAGCTGATGGGTTTTGCGCAGCTGTTCCTTCTACAGACTTATCGCCTTCTCAAAACATGCCTGGTCCCGAAAATGGAACCATTTGTTGGCTCGAGGGGTATTGACCCAGGTTCAGAGGTTAACTTTTTCCAACGAACCCCTATACTACTGGCCCTTTCAGCAGAGACCTACTTGCGCAGGTCAAAGTCTCACCCGAAGTAGTATGGGTGGGTGTTGGAACCAGGTTTCTACACCCTGAGAGAGGATAGGTAAGGCAAGCAGAGCTACATCCGGCTTTATAATGAACAGATCACCTATTTCAGAGTCAGATCTATAGGCCTTCTTTGCATATACGTGTGCAAGGTCAGCTATGCTACGGTGCTCAACAAATTATATACTTATAAGGCAGTAGCGTAATATTGCATAAAACATAACAGACAGATATAGATGCAGTAAAAAAACTTACACAACAATATCGCATCTTAACACAGAATACGCATAACACAGTAGTTACCACAGATTCACATAAACAGTGCACATAGACTTAGTACTCAGAACAACCTTTCTTATTCATCAACCCGTCAATTCCCTCCTACAATACCCAAGCCCGACCTACGCACACAGCAGCAGGGTCCGCACATAGCAGGACTTGGGATCTCCGTGCACACATCCAGCTGGAGTCCCTTCCCAAAAAGCCAAACAGATCTATTAAGTCACAATTCACATCAAGAACTTATAATCTTCTTGCCTTACAATTCAAAATGTTCCTCTATTTATAACAGTCTAGTGTAATCTTTCCTATGGCTCGCAAACCGTGGTTTGCGGATTCCAGATCTAGCCTTTAACCCATTACAATGCTTTCGGGGCTTTGTTCCACCCCAAACCCCTGCGCTAGACTAAATATAATCAAAATTATACAAAATCAGACCAGTTTCGCAGCTTGTAGGAGACCCTGTTCCAAAAATATGTTAGAGTATTACAGTTCATATATTTTAGCATAAAAATATATCTGCTCATTATGTTAAATTCAAAAGTTTAAAAAATTTTAGGCTTTATGAAAGTGGGTCTCAGTTCGAATTTCAAATATCAATCATTTAATTGAGCGGGATTCGATGATTGATCAAGCAATAAGCAAAGGGCTCAACTTGTAGGCACTTTTAGCGTGTGGGTTAACATAGAGGATGCCTCCACAGTTGACCGTGTTGACTACAGGAGTAACCCAGATGAACGGTCAAGATTGAATACAGGGGCATAAGCCAAATGAATCCTTCGTACCCCAAGGCCTCCCGCAGTAACGTATGATGCCAAGTTGGTTACAGTTGTCTTCCACGTCACCATTTCCTAACGGTCTTTTGGCACATCTTATCAGCATTTAAGTTCAAAGCCGCGCCACCTATTTAAGTGAAATTCTCATTCTTTCTGAAATTATTATTGATTATTTGGTGTTTGAAGTTTTTTTGAGCTGCATTGCAAACATTTTGGGAAAGGATGATGACAGTACAATGGAAAAGTCAATTATGGGAATGTTCGCCATGATGATGAAGCCAGGAGTGGTGCTGTATATTCCATCTTATTGGCAAGAAGTTGATTGAGCTAAAGGAAGCATTGAGTCAGTTTGATAAATCATTTGATAAAATAGCAAGAGCAGGTTTTCCATCATGTTCGGGTCTCGGAGGTGATCTTATGTCATGGAATTCTTATGAACCCTTGCTAGTGTTGGAAAAAAGTAAGGTAGAAAACACTCATGAGAAGACTCATATTCTCAAAGGAGAAACAGTGATAAATTTCCTTCAGAGACACTTTCAACTGTTGTGGTTAGTGAAGATTTTGTTTGTGGAAAGACCATCTTTCAACGGAACCACTGCTTTCAGATTGTAATATCATAAGCTGGTTCATTCACCAAAAACAAACATTGAAATATGGAATAAGTGCAGAGCCTGGATGACAGATTTACCAAAGGATCCCTTGACTTCAAAGAAGGATAAATCAACCAATCAAGGAAATGTAGCAGCATCATCATCAATTCATATTCAGCATATAGATTAGGAATTTAATTTCATGTTATTTCCTCTTTTAAAAGAGAGAATTTAATTGTAATAAGACATTTTGAGGACATGTAATAGATAGTGTACGAAGTCCTAAGTAGTTGAAGTAGTTAAGATCAGTTACAACAGTTATAAACTGCCTTCTATTGTATTTAATGAGATAGAGAAGAAAAAGAAGGGTTCCGAATTTTGGACCTTCAGACTACAATTTTTGTACTCATATTTCAAAAGATTAATGAATGAAAAGAAATTTTCTGGCATTTGTTGATGTTGATGTGTCTACTAGTTTGCATTGTGTACTTTTCATCTTTGAATAAAATGAAGTAATGAAGTTGCATGTATCTTTTTACTTGTGTAAATAAGAGTTAAAATCCTTAATAGGCGCTCCTTCATTTTAACTATTTCTTTCCTTATAATTCTTCTCGAGTTTGAGGTGATATATTCTGTACAGCAGCATGTCAGTTTGGGCTTCTTTCTTACATGTTCTTCTAATCATTCCATTCGATATCAGCAGATAATAGCATTGTGGGACATTCATTATATGTGATCTTTGAGGGTTTAATGATTAATATTTGAAGGTGATTAAACAAACACCAATATTTCTGTGACATAACAATATAAATTTCTTAAGCATGGATTCCTTATCACAGCTAAGGGATTGTCTCTTAAGGTACAACAAATCCCATGCTTCAAAAAATTATAGAACTTGTTTTTCTCTTTTCATCAAATAAAATCGTGATTAAATTAGACATTATGAAGATCATACCTAGTTACACATTCCAACATCCAGAACACACCTCCCCATTTTGTGACCCTAAAGCTTCTATTGAATGAGGTAAGGAAAATTTTCCTCCACCTTCTCTTTATTGTACCATTTAGATATCCTGGAAGTTGTCCTTTCAAACCAATATACCAAAATTCATTCATCCCTTGTCTTGTCCTTTTGGACCTATTTTTCAAATTATATCCTCTTTTAACTCTTCTTAAGCATCTATTGCCAAATCCTCTACAAAATGTAGAGCATATTTAACTTCCTGATCTAGCATAATTTGCACAAAAAGCTTCATATTCTCTATATTCACCACCAATAAAATGTGCATGTATGGGGGTAAACTAATTCTATAGGAATTATCTCCCATATTTTCTAGTATCTCGAATGGATCATATGGCAGAGCCCTGATTTTCTTACTAGGACCCTGCTGCCTCTCCTTATTCAATTATAACCATACTCTATCTCCCACCTTAAAGGACTTTTATGTTCTATGTTGATCATTCCTAGCTTATATTTTTCCCATTATTTTTGCAATGTATCCTATACCTATACATGGATTTGCTTGATCTTATCCAAAAAAAAATCTAGCCTTAATGCTTCCCTTATAAGATCCTTCCTCACTCCTCCTTGCTTATCACATGCAATATGCAACGATGGCAGTGGAAAATATCCAAAACAAGTGTCAAATGGGGATTTATCGTTAGAAATGTGGAATTTTATATTCTAATGGTGTTGCATATATACCATATTTTCATCTTAAGTCTTCATATACTTCTAATTGTATCCCATCAAAATTTGCACCAAAGTCTTATTGATTATTTCTATTTTTCCATCTATCCATGGGTGGAATGTTGTAGACCTCTTCAGCTTCATGTCCATATTCTCCAATAACGTATTCCAAAATGAACTAAGAAATATTATGTCCCTATCTAAAACAAAACTCTATGGTATCCCAAATTGCACCCATACCTATCCAAAGAACAAGTGCCATGCTCATAGCCTTGCGGATCAGCATTTCAGTTTCAACCTTCTTCTCAGTCCCTCTAGTAGCCAATCCACTATGTGTCACAACATTTACGCTTGGATCCTTATCCCACATCTTAGTCTTAACCCTCTGCACATTCTGCGTAGGTGGTAGTTGCTTCTCCCATTTTCTTGCTATCAAGATTGGATAGTCCTCAAGTGTATGGTCCAATTGTCTACAGTATCTGCAGGACTGTCTTGTAGGGTTCAGGCAATCCCTTGCAAATTGCCCCGTGTCTCCACAATAATAGTAGAGCAATATCCCTTAGCTTCGACTTTCACTTCCACTTCGGTCTCCTCCCCTGCTTCCGGAGGGGGAGCCACCTGTACCTGCGGGGGTTTTTGGTGACGCGGGGTCTGTCTGTACCCTACCCAAGCTCCCTCGATCTATCATTAGCTCATAGGTCCGACAGTTCTGTTCATCATGCCCTACTAACTGACAGAACTGACACCATTGTTTCTTCTGTTCTGGGACGTATGCGCCCAGACGGGGGCAATGATTTGTATCATGCAGTCTGGCTACACGGCAATCCTCGCACCATAACGCAGGTCTGCTTGGGCCTAGTCATACTGGGCTTGGTTCCCCACTTGATCCAGGGTGTATTAGGCTAGGTTCTCTTGTTTGTAGGTAGTTTGTTGGCACCGGGAACAGATCCTTCGTATGTCCTATTTCTCGACATCGTAGGCACCATAGATCTATGTTAGCTTCCCTCCCTCATTCCTTTCGTAGGTCCTGAATCTCCATGTGCATTGCCCCGAGCTACTCCTGAATTTGTTGTACCCCTAACGAAGTATCTTCCCTGGGCGTAGCTTCTAGTTTCATAGCGGCTTCCAAAGCTTTGTCCTGTGATTCGAAATTCTGGTGACCCATAAGTACACACAGGTGAGGTAGAAGCATAGTGATGAACCACTTCGTATGCTTTCTGTCATCATACTTAAATTCTCCTTCTCTGGTAGCTTTCTTTAGGTGCTGATCAGCTTCCCACACAGACTCAGTCGTCCCTTGCTTGAAATCTTTCACCTCTGCTACAAGTTGTGAATAGGACTTAGGCTTTTTGAATTGTTGTTTCAGAGCATCCTTGATATCTTGAATAGATGCGCTTCCGTTTTGAGATATGTATCGCATATACCAGTCCAAAGCTCTCCCTTCAAAGGCCAAGGATAGTTGTGCCCTTTTCATAGTATCGCTTGTCATGCCTTGCGTAGTCCATACTGAGTCTGCAACAAACCAAAATCGCTCCATGTCCTCATCTCCTACTCCTTTGAAGGTGGGTAAATTCAAGTGTGCCACCATATCTTTTGCTGATGGTTTTTCGAACAAGGTTTTATCCTTACGTGGCCTTGAGGGTGGTGTAGCTGATGGGTTTTGCGTAGATGTTCCTTCTACAGACTTATCCCCTTCTCAAAACGCGCCCAGTCCCAGCAACGAAACCATTTTTTGGCTCGAGGGGTCCTGAACCAGGTTCAGAGGTTAATTTTTGCCAACAAAACCCTATACTACTGCCCTTTCGGCAGTGACCTACTTGCACAGGTCAAAGTCTCACCCGAAGAAGTATGGGTGGGTGTTGGAACCAGGTTTCTGCACCCTCAAAGAGGATAGGTAATGCAAGAAGAGATACGTCCAACTTTATAATGACCAGATCACTTATTTCAAAGTCAGATCTATAGGCCTTCTTCGCATCTACATGCGCAAGGTCAGCTATGCTACAGTTGTTACACAGCAATTTTTCACCGTCCCTGCAATTCCCCATCCCGCACAATTGGAGGGCTCATTTCGTGACATGTGAGCAGTGACATGACTTGAAACCACTTTCATGACACCCCTCTAAACATGAGCTTTCATTGCCCTGAAGACAACTCCTTGTGAAAAACCCTAAAAACGCCCCTTTTTGCATTATCGTGGGAAGCCAGTTCAGTACCCGCACCAATGGGGGAAATCATTCAAATAGGGCGCACCAATTGGCGCTCTGTCTCAGAGTCGCACTCATGCCAGCCATTTTAAGGAGTGTTTTTTAAAAATAAATGGCAGAAGTTTCGTCCTAACCAATCCATAAACTGGTATCTAATTTGAGTTGGGAGGTTTGGCTCCGGATCTCCATGTAGAGGAAGTGGTTTTCCACCTCTCATGGAAGCTTCCTTGAGGATAGGGCCAATCCCATGATTATAGGGATCCCAACTCCCCTTCCTCCATCTATAAAAGCTTTCTCATCTCCTTTGCAAGCTAGTTCCCAAGAGCCATCAGAGCCTAATGCTGCAAGAGCCTTGATTCATTCCCTTAAGGCCAAATCCAAGCAAGGAGATTATTGTCGAGACATCCGAAGCGAACTTGTCCATCACGAAAACGAGCTTTTGCAGTGTTCATTTGGCGACCCTCCCTAGTGTCGACTTCAGCTTCGGGTTATCCTTCTCTGATTGATTAACTGATAACGACTATTGGTGTGATTTATCACATTGTTGATTATGATAATCGGAGTTATGTCTTCTCTGACTGACATATAGTTGTATATATTGGATTTACGCTTGTGTTTTACTTGTTTCTTGCGTGTGGAGGTGTCCCGTCCACGGAGAATCCGCAGAGATCGTGATGCATAGGAACTGAGCAGAATGCTGCTACACAGCAAAGCGACAGCGTTGGATTCAAGTTAAGCCTTCTTCGCAAGCTGGTTTATTGCAATTAGGGACCTGCGCCATAGCGTGTTACGATTGTTGCTAGACCCATTCTGGGCTAGTAGGGATCGCCTCTATCCGCAGAGGGGATTCACCCCCACAAAAAATTGGCGACTCCGCTGGGGATCATCTAGCTTGTTGTTGTTCTGCTTTGTAAACTACCGACGGAGCCTGAAGTTAGCCAGATAGCCTTCGAAATGCTATTGCTCTACATTAGCGAAGTAGATCAAAGTTGCTTCAGTCAATCTCCGGTTTAGTTTATGAACTGAACACTTAGAGTATTTTTTTGTCTTTCGGTCGATTTTTGACTTTGCTTGCTTGATCAGCTCTTTTGGCTGGCTCTTTTCTAAGTGTTTGGATTTTGGTTCAGCCCCAGAGGATCAGATCTAACCTCTGCTTTTCTGAATTTTCACCTTTTCATAGTTGGCTTTATTGGCGCGAGTTTAGCCCTGACAGTTGCGCCAGTTGGATTAGTTTGTCAGTTCATCACTCGCGCCATTCCCTGTCTGACGCGGATTACAGCCAGATAGTCGCGCCATCTCCTGTAGGTGCTAGGGTTTACCCTTGTTCAAAAGTTTCTTTTGGTCAGTACTTTGCTTCTCGGTTTGTTTTAGATCCTGCTTGAAGTGGTGAGTCTGGTCTCGATTGGGAGAAATTCTTTGTTTTGTCATTTTCAGGTGTTGGCGCTTGTTGTTAGTTAGCAACCCGCGCCAATTGTGCATTGGCGCTAGTTGTTAATGACAAAGTCGGGCCAATTTCAGGGTGTGTGAAAATTGAGATTTTTTCCCTAAATCCTTCACCAGTGTGTCTTTCCCTTCCGGTCTTTTCACTATATGAGCATAGATTACATTGATCATTGTTTGAAATGTCTTCTTTCCATGATTGTTTGATGTAAAAGGGAATGAATTCCTTGTTTTGATCTCTTGCTTTGGAAGTCCTCTTTATGTTTGACCTCATATGTCTTGTCGCCTTTTGAGGGATTTCGTTACAAAGTGTTTAAAACAACGATTGCATTCTTAGTGTTTGTTTACATCTCTTTTGCGCTCATCCTTCATTAAGAAGATTTGCGTTTATTTAGTTTTCGTCTCAAAGTGTCCTTTTTGTTAAAATGCATTAGATCACATTGCATTGAAAAGTATTTTTGAGATTTATCATTGAACTTAGATCACATTGTTTAATGATTGAAAGCTAAAAATCGCTATGAGTGCATTCTCTTTCATTGAAAGCATGCATTAAGTAGATTATCATTTCATCGAAAAATGCATTAAGTGCATTCTTATCATTTGAAAAGAAAAAGAAATTGTGCATAGATTACAATTGCATAGTTTTCGAAAAATAGGATTTTGCATAGATTACATTGCATTATTCGCATCGTTGAATGTTTGAGATTACTTTTGGATAGTGAAAGTCATATAGTTTGGAAGGATTTCATTTGCAGTGTTTTTGTTTGTTGCATCATTGTTTGAAGCTCTTCCCTTAACTAGATAGCATTCATCGAATTGAAAATTTTTCTTTTCTCATATAGCTACATATAGGAGATTGTCATATGACACTCACTAGGGTCTGAAAATTGAAATGTAATTGAAGATAAACATTAAAATTTATTCAATTTACACTAAGGCAGCATTGAAAAACGCAACATTTAGTGGTCTAGGATAGAGACGTGTTCCGGCGTCTTTAAACCTAGTAGTTGTCGTTCGCCTCTTGGCTTTAGACAGCACTAGTACGGACTTGTGCTCCCCGTACCGTCGCGTATATAAAGGGAGAGCCCACTAGGTTTCTATCCTTTATCCATAGGAAGTCGAGTCTGCCGCCCTATACCCGTGATACAGGACATCACATTCAAGGAGATTGCACCTTACCGTACGTTAAAGTCACTTGGTTGATTTCTTTTCATTTTTGAAACAAATTATTTTCTTGTGGTTCTCACGGTTATTTGGGCACACCCTTTTCTAGTATTCTGGCTTCGGTCATTTTGATCTTCGCAAAATATTTAGGGTGAAAATATCTGCCAAGCGCTTGTCCTTTCATGCTTGTTTCAAAATGAAAGGAATAGAGTCACCTTTCTCATTCTAGGCTCTTACAAAAACATGAGCTTGATTAGAGTTTCTAATTTTCAGTAACAGTAGAGCAAATATAGATACTTCTTGTTAGGGAGAATTTAACTTGTTGTTTGTTTGATTGTGTACTTGGTTTGCAACCCATATCGTGCAGGTTGTTGATGGCAACTTTTCCAGAGTTCACCAACCAAGGAATCCCCTCCGATGGGAATCCTGATCATTTTCCTCCTTTTGGAAATGTTGGTGCTCCTTACATGGCAACGTTTTCCCTTCCTGGGTTAACTGTTGGGTTGCCTGTTTGGTTGTTTTCAACCTCTGTGGTCTCGAGTGTGGACTACTATTCAATCAGTTCCTCCACCTAAACAACATCATGTTGATTCCAAGGTGGACCTCCCCCCTTCTTCGCATGTTTCTGCGTCCTCCTCTTCTACTTCGCCTGGTGAAAGTCTGGATTCGAGTAACCAGGTGGCTAAGAAGAAGAAGAAGAAGACAAAGAAGAATACGACTGATAAGAGAGAGGCTAAAGTTGTCTCTACTGCTCTTATTGATAAACCTTCCAACCCTCCACGGAAAGTCAAGTTCCCTTGCATGTTGTGCACGAGAGACCATCTTCTTCGAGACTGCCCTGGTATTCCCAAGGTGCTCGAAGTATGGTCCAACGGTCGCCTGCCGTTGCCTTCGGCTTCTGGGAGTCAGGTTGGGGGCACGTCTTCAACTAGTGCTGGTAAAAATCTTAAGAAGCAGGGTAAGCTTGACAATCCCTGTAAGTTGTGTGAAGGGCACCATGCCATTCACCTTTGTTCGTATATGGATGAAGCCAAGTGAGTTTTGGACAACTCGGTTGTTCCTACACCATGCCTTCCCGCTGGTTATAAACAGCTTTCTTTGAGTCCTCCACCAGTTGATCCTACGATTGGTCAGAGTCATCCTTGGTCAATCCCGCTCCCTCGAAAATTCAAATTCAGGAATCCATCCCCGACCAACCATTGGTCATGGGATCGGTTGAGCTAGCCCCATCTATGGTACACCAGGTCTTTTCTGTTGAGAGTGGACCTCATATCCCCCAGGTTCTTCTTGTTTCTTCAGATTCCTCAGACTTGGAGAAATATTCTCCTGTCCCTATATCTCAAGAAGTTGCTCCTCCGCCCCCCGTGATGGAGGTCCCGGAGGATACTCCTCCCACCTTCGAGATGGAGGTTGTGGAGGATGCTCCTTCTTCCGTAACACTAGGGGAAGACCATCTTGGTTCGATGGTAGCCCCTCCGTGTAGTTTGGTCGCTTCCTTTGATTGGAATCGATTTTTAGGATACCGCCTTCCGTCTTATGTTCCTTTCGAGATCATAGTACAGGCTTTTGGTCTAGTCATACCCAGCACCATTATAGATGAAGGCACGTCTGTTAGTGTTCTATCCTCAACTACTTGGCAAGCTTTTGGCTCACTGTCACTTGCGCCTATTACGCAGAATCTGTTGGCATTTAACAGAAGAACTATTCAACCCTTAGGGATCCTTCCAAGGTTACCTGTTACTTTGGGAGGTAAAACAGTCCATATGGATGTGATGGTTGTTCCAAGCCCCTTGGATTTCAATCTGCTTTTGTGGCGCGATTACACCTATGCCATGGGAGCACTTGTCTCCTCCCTTTTTCGTGTGGTCTGTTTTCCACATGAAGGTCGGATCATGACCATCGATCAACTTTCGTTCTTTGGTCCTGATGTGGCAACTGGCCCGCCATCATCCCTTCCTGGTTTTTATCCACCTGTTGTATCTTCCCCACCACAGGTCAACTATGTGGCTCCCTACCCCGTACCTTTGCTCAGTGATGATGCCGTCGTGCATCAGGTGTTGGGGGCATTGGGTCCTGACTTCCAAGATGTTTTCCTTCCATCAGGAGTGGAACTCTTGGAAGTGGTGACTTCTTGTTCATTATGAAGAAGTCGGTCAGAGCATAGTTCATTCTTGTGTCAAGCTCCTTAAAAAATGAAACAATCTGGTCAGAGCAGAGTTCGTTTCCTTGTGTCATGCTCCTTAAAAAATGAAACAAGTTGGTCAGAGCATAGTTCATTTTTTGAGTCAAGCTCTTTAAAAAATGAAACAATCTTGTCGAAGAAAATTTCATTTCCCTGTGTCAAGCTCATTAAAAAATGAAACAAGCTGGTCGGAGCACAGTTCGTTTTCTTGTGTCAAGCTCCTTAAAAAATGAAACAAGGTATGTTGGAGCAGAGTTCCTTGTCTTGTGCCAAGCTCCTTAAACCATGAAACAAGGTGTCCTGAGGATAGTTCTTTTAATGTGTCAACCTCGTTAAAAAAATGAAACACTTTCCTATTCAATTCGAGTCTTTGATAAGTTCTCGTAAAATCCCAGTCAAGTCTTTCTCTTGATCTTGTAAATTGAACCTTCACTCCATCTGCCTTTCATATGGACTAAAGCTTGGGGGGCATGTACCTCGAATTGAGTCACCATGCTAGGGGCATGCTTAAACATTTCAAGCATAGTTTGTTTCCATTTCAAGCTTGTGTAAAAATGAAACTGGTTTCAAGCATAGTTTATCTTTGTTTCAAGCTTGTGTAAAAATGAAACCATTCCCATTTTGCCTCTTGTGATTGCCATTTTATTAGCCTGTTTTTCCAGATGAGCCTTGGTTTTCTCTTTCCATCGTCCCTATCTGCTTGGTTGATCATATGCCTTCACTTGGTTGTTTTACCCGTCCCTGAGGAACCGCTGCGATGAGTGGTCTTGCTAGCCAGCCTCTTGACTTTTATCATGTTTTGAGCAGTTCCACCATTACCAGAACCAGTAGCTACCCTGTATACCACTCATTCCTCCAGGAGGAGTCATCTTTCAGCTCTTTTCTAACTCTTGAAAACTGAAAATATTGCCGAGACGCTTGTCATTTTGCACTCGTTAAAGTGGCTGCGAAATGACATCTACCCAGTATACGTTTACCCCTTTTTCGGGCTGGGATATATTATTTACGAAAAAGGAATACCCTAGCTTATCATGACTAGGAGGTTTTCTCAGATATTGTTTTCTATCTTTTCGGGTCTGAGGAACTATTTACGAAAAGGGACCATTGGATTTTACTTTTCCATTGTTTTTTCAAACTCTCTAAACATGAAAAGTCGCCAAGTTCTTCCTTTGTCAGACTCGTTAAACCCTGATGACATTGGATTCAGTCGTAATGACGGTATCCAAGTTCCTCCTTCCTAGGGCTCGTTAAATGTACTAGGATGGGCTTATACAACAAGCATATGGTATCCTCTTCAAGCTTGTGTAAAAAAGAGGTACTCGCCAGAAATGGTGGGGAAAATGGAACCAACATCATTGTCGTGTCGGCAGTATGTCGCTCTTGAACATGGCACTTGTCTGCATTCATGTCGGGTTGGGAATATCTCATCTCGTTTTTTCACTTGCCTCCATGGGTTTAGGTGATCCCTTTTGACCTCTCATCTCCTCTTTGCCTCATCATCATGACCTTTGATCTGTTGATGTCAAATACTGCCAAATCCACTATCGTGTCATTTATATGTTCAAGAGAAGTTGACCTCTACAAGTACCAACCTTCCTCTGATTCTCGTCTGATCATGATTCACAAAGATATTATGTTCCTCTGTCTCGTGTCGATGATGTGGGAAACACTATGGCCCACCTTCGATCAAGGTCACTTCCTGTCGACTTCAGCTCATTATCCAGGAAGCTGATCTAGAGACTCCCTTCTGGTACCTTGGAGCCTGCATGCCTCAATGGCAGGTTTTTCGCATTCGACGTGAGGTTTTCATCATTGGCCTCCGATCGAGTGATTCTACGGGTGTTCGACGCCAGCTCATTGATTCACATGCCGTAGATTGTACCTATAGTACCTTGAGGACCATTGTCATTATTTAATTTGAGTACCTCAAATGCAGTGCTGACTTTCATCATTGGTTGGTAATCGGCGATGTTCTTGCATGTTAACCGACTCCATATTCACATGTACTTGAACTTGTGCTTTGTTGATTGAGATATAAGGCGCAAGACCACAGTTCACCACATGTATACATAAATCCGGTACGCGATTTATTGGATTATTATGTTATGACTCATTGATTGGTCAGATGAAACCATGCAGATCCCTTTATCGATCCTCACTGGATGGTTGTGTCCATACCTTGGATCTGAATTATTGTATACTCTTTTATGGATGGTTGTTCCCATACCACATATATATCATGTATCTAAGATATCAGTTGTACTTCTCTACGTAGGTTTTCCGACGGCGGTGTTTTTGGTTGGACACGTTCTCGTAAAGCATTTCACCCCTCTCTCTCTTTCGGGCCTCATGCTTTAGGGGGCATCTGTTACACAGCAATTTGTCACCATCCATAACGATTCCCCATCATACAATTGGAGGGCTCATTCGACCTATGGCTTGGTGACATGACTTAGTCCCTTTCATGACATCCCTCGAACATGAGCTTTCATTCACAGAAGACAACTCCTTGTGAAAAAACTTAAAAACACCCTTGCATTGGCGTGGAAACCGGTTAGTGCACTTTCCAATGGAAATAATTCAAATAGGGCGTGCCAGTTAGCTCTATCTCCTGATCTACTCCATAGCCATTTTAAGGAGTGTTTTTTTTTAAATAAATGGCGGAAGTTTCGTCCTAACTGATCTAGGAACTGGTATCGAATTTGAGTTGGGAGGTTTGGCTCCGGATCTCCATGTAGAGGAAGTGGTTTGCCACCTCTCATGGAAGCTTCATTGAGGATAGGGCCAATCCCATGATTATAGGGATCCCAACTCCCCTTCCTCCATCTATAAAAGCTTGCTCATCTCCTTTGCAAGCTAGTTCCCAGGAGCCATCAGAGCCTTATGCTGCAAGAGCCTTGATTCATTCCCTTAAGGCCAAATCCAAGCAGGGAGACTATTTTCGAGACATCCGAAGAGAGAGGCTTGTCCCATCCCCGACAGGCTTTTTCGAGACGTGTTCCGCTGGCGACCCTCCGAAGGAGAATTCAACGTCAGAGCCAAGTTGTATCCTCCTTTGATTGATTAATGATAAACGACTATTGGTTATGGTTCCACTCCTATTGTTGATTATGATGATGAGTTATGTCTTCTCTGACTGAAATATAGTTGTATATATTGGATTTTACGCTTGTGTTTGCTTTGTTTCTTCCGTGTGCAGGTGTCCGATCACGGAGATCATGAGGATCGTGATCTGCTGGAGCTAAGGAACGGGAGTGCTACTTTCTCTGCAAGTGACAACGTTGGATTCAAGGTAAGCCTTCTTCACAAGCTGGTTTATTTCAATTAGGGACCTATGCCATAGCGTGTTACGATTGTTGCTAGACCCATTCTGGGCTAGTAGGGATCACCTTTGTCTGCAGAGGGGATTTACCTCCATAACAATGGTGCTTAACAAATTATATACTTATAAGGCATCAGCGCAGTATTGCATAAAACATAATAGACAAATCCAGATGTAGTAAAAGCACTTACACAGTATTATCGCATCTTAACACAGAATACGCATAACACAATAGTTACCACAGATTCACATAAACAGTGCACATAGATTTAGTACTCAGAACAACCTTTCTTATTCATCAACCTGTCAATTCCCTCTTACAATACCCAAGCCCAATCTGCACACACAGCAGGACTTGGGATCTCCGTGCACACAGCCAGCCGAAGTCCCTTCCGAAAAACCCAGCAGATCTATTAAGCCACAATTTGCATCAAGAACTTATAATCTTCTTGCCTTACAATTCAAAATGTTCCTCTATTTATAACAGTCTAGCCTATTCTTTCCTATAGCCTACAAACCATGGTTTGCAGATTCCAGATCTACCCTTTAACCCATTACAATGCTTTTGGGGCTTTGTCCCACCCCAAACCCCTGCGCTAGACTAAATATAATCAAAATTATACAAAATCGGACCAGTTTCACAGCTTGTAGGAGACAATGTTCCAACAATATGTTAGAGTATTACAGTTCATATATTTTAGCATAAAAATATATCTTCTCATTATGTTAAAGTCAAAAGTTTAAACACTTTTAGGCTTTATGAAAGCGGGTCCCAGTTTTAAGTTTAAATATCGATCATTTAATCGAGCAGGATTCGATGATTGATCAAGCAATAAGAAAAGGGCTCAACCCATGTGCACTTTTAGCATGTGGGTTAACATAGAGGGTGCCTCCACAGTTGACCGTGTTGACTGTAGGAGTAACCCAGATGAATGGTCAAGATTGAATACAGGGGCATAAGCCAAATGAATCCTTCGTACCCGGAGGCCTCCCATAGTAATGTATGATGCCAAGTTGGTTACAATTGTCTTCCACGTCACCATTTCCTAACGGTCTTTTGGCACGTATTATTAGCATTTAAGTTCAAAGCCACGCCACCTATTTAAGTGAAATTCTCATTCTTTCTAAAATTATTATTGATTATTTGGTGTTTGAAGTTTGTTTGAGCTACATTGCAAATATTTTGGGAAAGGATGATGACAATACAGTGGAAAATTCAGTTCTGGGAATGTTCGCCATGATGATGAAGCCAGGAGTGGTGCTATATATTCCATCTTATTGGCAAGAATTTGATTGAGCTAAAGGAAGCAGTGAGTCAGTTTGATAAATCATTTGATAAAATAGCAAGAGCAGGTTTTCCATCATGTTCGGGTCTCGGAGGTGATCTTATGTCATGGAATTCTTATGAACCCTTGCTAGTGTTGGAAAAAAGTAAGGTAGAAAACACTCATGAGAAGACTCAGATTCTCAAAGGAGAAACAGTGATCAATTTCCTTAAGAGACACTTTCAACTATTGTGGTTAGTGAATATTTTATTTGTGGAAAGACCATCTTTCAACAGAACCACTGCTTTCAGATTGGAATATCATAAGCTGGTTCATTCACCAAAAACAAACATTGAAATATGGAAGAAGTGCAGAGCCTGGATGACAGATTTACCAAAGGATCCCTTGACTTCAAAGAAGGATAAATCAACCAATCAAGGAAATGTAGCAGCATCATCATCAATTCATATTCAGCATATAGATTAAGAATTTAATTTCATGTTATTTCATCTTTTAAAAGAGAGAATGTAATTGTAATAAGACATTTTGAGGACATGTAATAGATAGTGTACGAAGTCCTAAGTAGTTGAAGTAGTTAAGATCAGTTACAACAGTTATAAACTGCCTTCTATTGTATTTAATGAGATAGAGAAGAAAGAGAAAGGTTCCTAGTTTTGGACCTTCAAACTACAATTTTTGCACTCAGATTTAAAAATATTAATGAATGAAAAGCAAGTTTCTGGCATTTTTTGATGTTGATGTGTCTTCTAGTTTGCATTGTGTACTTTTCATATTTGAATAAAATGAATTAATGAAGTTGCAGGTCACTTTTTACTTGTGTAAATAAGAGTTAAAATCCTTAATAGGCACTCCTTAATTTTAATTGTTTCTTTCCTTATAATTCTTCTCGAGTTTGAGGTGATATATTCTGTACAGCAGCATATCAGTTTGGGCTTCTCTCTTACATGTTCTTCTAATCATTCCATTCGATATCAGCAGATAATAGCATTGTGGGACATTCATTATATTTTATCTTTGAGGGTTTAATGATTAATATTTGAAGGTGATTAAACAAACACCAATATTTCTGTGACATAACAATATAAATTTCTTAAGCACGGATTCCTTATCATAGCTAAGGGATTGTCTCTTAAGGTACAACAAAGCCCATGCTTCAAAAAATTATAAAACTTATTTTTCTCTTTTCATCAAATAAAATCGTGATTAAATTAGACATTATGAAGATCCTACCTAGTTACACATTCCAACATCCAGATCACACCTCCCCATTTTGTGACCCTAAAAGCTTCTATTGAATGAGGTGAGGAAAATGTTCCTCCACCTTCTCTTTATTGTACCATTTAGATTTTCATGGAAGTTGTCCTTTCAAACCAATATACCAAAATTAATTCATCCCTTGTCTTGGCCTTTTGGACCTATTTTTCAAATTATATCCTCTTTTAACTCTTCTTAAGCATCTATTTCCAAATCCTCTACAAAATGTAGAGCATATTTAACTTCCTGATCTAGCATAATTTGCACAAAAAGCTTCATATTCTCTATATTCACCACCAATAAAATGTGAATGTATGGGGGTAAACTAATACTATAGGAATTATCTCCCATATTTTCTAGTATCTCGAATGGATCATATGGCAGAGCCCTGATTTTCTTACTAGGACCCTGCAGCCTCTCCTTATTCAATTATAACCATACTCTATCTCCCACCTTAAAGGACTTTTATTTTCTATGTTGATCATTCTTAGCTTATATTTTTCCCATTATTTTTGCAATGTATCCTATACCTATACATGGATCTGCTTGATCTTATCCAAAAAAAAATATACCATTAATGCATCCCTTGTAAGATCCTTCCTCACTTCTCCTTACTTATCACATGCAATATGCAACGATGGCAGTGGAAAATATCCAAAACAAGTGTCAAATGGGGATTTATCAGTATAAATGTGGAATTTTCTATTCTAATGGTGTTGTATATATACCATATTTTCATCTTAAGTCTTCGTATGTTTCTAATTATATCCCATCAAAAGTTGCACCGAAGTCTTATTGATTATTTCTATTTTTCCATCTATCCATGGATGGAATGTTGTAGACCTCTTCAACTTCATGTTCGTATCTCTAATAATGTATTCCAAAATGAAATAAGAAATATTGTGTCCCTATCTAAAACAAAACTCTATGGTATCCCAAAGTGCACCCATACCTATCCAAAGAACAAGTGCCATGCTTATTGCTCATTGATATTCTTTATATAGGGAAATAAAACACACATATTAATGAACTTGTCAACTACCATGAATAGGTAGTCATGTCCCTTCCTAGTTTTTGGTATATCTCGTATAGATTCCCTGCAAATTCTTTCACAAGAATTAGTGTGTGGTGGCAAGGGATGATATAGACTCTGTTCCTTGTTACTACGCTTTTCAGTACAACAAAACATGCATGCTCTTATGAACCTCACAACTTGTTTTTTCACAATGGAACAATACACATACCTCTACAAGTTGGCTAGTTTCTTCCCTACACCAAAATGCTCTACAACCTTTTAGGTGTGATCCTCTCTTATTAGCATCAATCACTCAAAATTAGGAACACATAACTTGTATAAACTCTAGAGTAACACATTCTAGATGTGGTATTCAATTGTACTATCACCATTATGCACATGACTCTAGAATTGCAACTACTAAAATACCTCCTTGAACTCCTCATCTTTTATGTATGCTTCTCTGTTAGAGTAAAATCTCTTTGAAGGTGTACGAAAATATTATCCTACTTTAGTTATGACTGAAAAATAACCCTAACAACAGAAATGGTTGTTCAACCCTTTAGATATGCAATAGACAATTAAAACAAATCCTGCAAAAACCCAGATCTGTGAGTAAAAGTAGTTAAACAACAAAAATAATAACAATTGATGCAAAATTAACTCCAAGTAGCCAACAAACAAGAAAATATTAAAGAATGATTTTTTATAATATAACACCTAGTGAAAGAAACAAGTATATGTTACCAATCCCCCTCAATGGGTTGGATTCTTGGTTGTCCTCAATGCTTTAGCTTCACAAGTCTCTCTCTCTCAATGGTGTAGAAAACCCTAAAGCACGTGTTGAACTCAGGTGGGATCTCAAATGGAGAAAGAAAATGATAGCGACAATGAGAATGATAAAAGTGAAGAATGAATGGAGAAACACTCCTATTTATAACAAAATATTGAGTTATCCTCGATAATGGAGAATAATAAAATATTATTAACTAAAATCTAAATCTAACAGCTTGGAATATTTTATTATATTTTTTTGGAGGGAAAAGGTATTTAAATTGGTTAAATACTTTTATTTAGAAATAATAAACAAATAAATGATTTTTTATCATTTCAAGAATGTGGTTAAAGAATAATAAACAAATAAGAATTTTTTTAATTATTCCTAGGTGATTTAGTCAAATTTAACAAGGAATGATAATTAAATAATGATTTAATTAATTATTCCTACATAAAAATAAGATAAATAATGATTTATCTAATTATTTCTCATAATTTTGTTAAATATGATCATGAATATAATTTAAACGATGGTTTAATTAATTATAGAGAAAAATAAAATAAATAATGATTTATTTAATTATTCCTCATGGGGTTTCTTGTTTTGAGTAGAAATAACTTAATAAATTATGGTTTATTAAATTATTCCTTATAGTGAAAGAAATTTTACTATGCTAAAATTGGTCTTACATGGTGTACTTCGATCCATCTAGTTAGGAATGGCTAGATGATCAATTTTTGGTGATAACAGATTGCCCCTCAATGTATGATCATTAAGAGAAACTCGTATTACCAAAGTACATTGTAAGAACACAATCACTAGACACTGAAGGGGATTTAGAGAGAGAGAGAGAGATACGTAAATAAAACAAAGCGAGAGAGGACAGTAACTGAGGTGTTGATGCCTATGAAGCGATATAGTCTCCTTTTATGTTGGAGTGCCTATTCTCAATGAGGCGTGGGAGGCATACCCATACCCGTTGAGATGATAAAGTACAAAGAATAATGGTGAGCCTAGAAATGTGGGCTTGAGCTACAAAATGTATAATACATAATACATGACATGTTGGAATCAATGGACCAGAAAATAATATAATGAATCCCACATACATAATTCACCTGGAAAAGCATGTGATAGGACTAGATATAATCACATATGAGTATATCAGACACAATGCCCCTCCATATGACATGGGGAGAGCAGGTGGGTATAACAACCAAAGAAGCCCTGCTGAACAAGAAAGGGATTTAAAGATATGAATGGGTCATCTGAATGAGACATGTATGTTGTGGGTACTGCAAGCGGATGGAACCGAACCCATCAAATCTGTGAAACTACATCTAAGGTTGTAGCATAATCTGAGGTCATCTGGGCATGTGGGGGACTACTTAAAGGGCCACCCCCTCATGAGGCCTAAAACATCTCACACACACCCGGGAATCACTAGTACAATTTATTGGATCACCGAACCATTAAGTATACGAATCTCGATCATGTGATAATGCGTTGAGGTCGAGCCACATGAGAAACAACCAAGTCAAAAGGAAATGACGATTCCCGTTGCTTGATCCGAGGCACCAAACAAGAATGGAATCTGGAACCAAGGTACACCACCCTCTAGACCTTTCTTCTAGAATAAATGTGTTGATGTCGACAGAAGAAGGCCCACCATAGGTGAGGCAATGATGAATCCTTAACTAAGGAATCAGGGATCATAGTAAAGTGACCAGTGGACTAACACTAGGAATAATGATGGAAGAAGGGGATATTGAGTAGCAAACGAACAAATTCCCTTTTCAAAGCATAAAAATCATGGGTGACCTAGCAGTGACTAACCCGACTCCATAGGAAATGAGGGACAGTCTGACTGGAGGTCAAAATGGGAAACACATGATAAATGCGACAAAAATGTGGATGGAATGTAATAGGAGATAAAGGGACTTGGGACAGACTCTATGAATGTGATGATGACTCAACTTGGATGCTCTGAACAAGGGTGACTCGATGATCCTGCAACATAGGATAGGCATGGGGGGACCATAAAAAATGAACAAATAATGGTTGCCCATGATGAAAATCGACACATGAGACCAAAATAACAAAGGCAAAGTGGTGCATATGAAGAAATTTGGTTTTAATGGTGACAAATTGAAACTTGATGGAAAAATGGCTTCCGAGTGAAGTTTCAAATCATTGTTGGAGCGGGGTCCCCTACGATACAATTTTGGATATCTTTTTTGTATAAGTTTTGTATATGCGCATTGCGCGGATAAGTCAAGGGGCTTTGGGGCAGGTCAAAGACCCTCTTTTATGTAAAAGGGTTTAAGGGTAAACTGTGGGCCTCAAACCATGGTTTGAGACCATAGTATCTATTGTTAGGTCCCTATATTACTAGTGTAGTCCCTTATTATTGTTAGTGTAGCCCCCTTATTGTTATTTTTGTACCCTGTAACCCCCATATTGTTATTATTGTGCCCTTACATTATTATTGTTAGGCCAGCTAGGATTATATTATGACCCCATGGACTCCTATATATAGAAGGAGGTTTTCTCATTTGTATCATACAATAATTGTTCATTTATGTAATGTAAAGGAGGTTTCCCCCTTGAAGTGTCTTATTTCTAAGGCGTTGATCTCAATTTTATTCTATTTTTGGAGCTGGTTTCATACCATTTGGTATCAGAGCTTCAGATTCTAGGGTTTCGCTGCTCCAAATAGGTAATCATGGAATTTTCACTATAATTGTTTTTATACGAAGGTTCAAATAAAAATCCTGAGGAAATTCATGTAAAAATTTCAGATCTTGGTTCGCAAGATGTTCGGAGATATGATCTATGGAAATTAGGGTTTTTGCAGGCTCCTGAATTTCATCTCAAAGAGGTGACCATCAGAAAATCATCATAACTCTCTCTCTGAGCATCGAATTGGGATTCTATAAAAAGTGGCAGAAATTACATAGAATTTAGTTTCTTGTATATCAATTTCATAGCCGAAGGAGGAAACAATGACACGTGGCACATTGTACAATTTTTCTCTACTAAACCAGTCCATAATTAGGTCATTGTGGGAGATTGGGAAAAACTTTGTCTTGCAGCATCAAAATCAGGTCAAACCTATGGCATTGAAAACAAGATTCAAAGAGCTACTATAGGACCAAATTTCAGATATTGAATATCCAAAATCACAGAGATAATTCAGTTTCAATATCAAGCTCCTCAAAAGCATGAAAAAGGTGTGTATTTGTTTTTCAAATTGCATGAGTCTTGTTTGAAAAATCAGTTTAAAGTGGTTCCAAGGGCATATTGAAGCATAGATATCAATATTGGGTTATAAAATGCCAACTAAAAAGAATTAAACACCCATTAAGCCTTAAAAAGGCTCTACTATGACTCATGAAGAGGAAGAATCGCAACATGAAATATCAAAATTACAAGAGCAAGTGAACCAAATTTCGTTTTCACAAAGAGCAACAAAAATGAAATGCAAAATTGAAGAAAGGAATGGAAGCTAATATGGATGGTTTAAAGAAGGGCATGGAAGCTAATATGGATGGTTTGAAGAAAGGCGTTGAAGCTAATATGGATGGTTTGAAGAATGGCATGGAAGACATGGAAGATAAGATCGAAGAAAAATTGAAAGACAATATGGAAGACATGAAGAATGATCTAAAAGTAGACATGGAAGGTTTGAATGAAGGTTTGACAAATTTGATACAAGAAATGATTCCTAATGGTGAAAATATAGTAGAGAAAACTCATGATGAGTAAAAAAATAAATGTTAATCGTGATTTCATGAACTCGAATGTTGGAGGGAAGACCCACCATATTCCAAAGATCGATATGAGGAAGTTTGATGGAAAGGATATCGTAACATGGATACTACATACGAAGCAATATTTTGATCTCAATAATGTGAAAAACACACAAAAGGTATGCATTGAAACTTTATATTTAGAAAAAAATACATTTGTACAGTATCGATGGCTTTTCTCCCGTAAAACTATTTTCAATTGGTCAATTTTTATGGAGGAAATAATAGCACATTATGAGGATAAAAAGAGAAAAACCTTATTTAGCCCATTGATAAATCTTAAACAAAATGGTTTAGTGGTGGAGCACATTGAGGACTTCCAAAAATTGAATATAAGGGTAACTGATATTCCAGAGGAACACAGGATTGATGTATTCATAGGGACTTTAAAGGATAGCATCCAACATGAGGTTCGCGTTTGGGAACCTGATTCATTGTAAAAGGCATTCAGGTTGGCAAGAAAAATTGAATGTAAAATTTGTTGGAAATACTAAGAGGCGGGTGAATCAATATTTCTTTTCAATTGTTAATTTTACCAGTTAGATCGGTTATATTTAGAACAAAAAATAAACAATGATGGAATATATACTATTATTAATTTCTTCTTTATAATAAGTAAAGTACAATAATAATATAGGGCTCCAACCCTAGGATGAAGACTCCAATATTCCAGGCTCCAACCTGTATTGTGCCAAGCACCGACTTGGTCTTTCCAAGCTCCAACTTTGTCAATTTGAGGCACCAACCTCTAGGGCTCCAACCCTATCTCTGGTACAGGCTCCAACCTGGTATTTTGAGGACTCCAATCCTCTAGGACTCCAACCCTATCTTCCAAGGCACCAACCTTGTCTCTATGAGGCTCCAACCTCTTGGGCTCCAACCCTCAACTTCACTTCGTCAAAATATGTTTGGTTATTCTTCACAGCTCCCAAAGTCTTCTTCAATGAGCCCTATCACATTTATTCTCCATGTCACATCATCAATGACAACCTTTTCTTCTTAGAAGATGTCACCACTGATCTTCATCGTACCCGAAAAAAATTCCAAGTTACCTCATGATGATATCACAGTCTCCAATGATCTCCACAAATCTTCAATATGTCTTTGATAAGCAACCCCTGTTCTACACCATCTCTAAACCTCTTCAAGGGAACTTGATCTCCACAATCTTAAAGATATCTTCAAGGTACTCCAAGGTGTCTTTCAAGATTCTTCACTATGCTGCACCAGGTCTGTTCCAAGAATTATTCAATGTTGTCTTTAATAACCCTTGCCTAAACAAGATATCGCCACCATGGGTTCCTTGGTTGATGCTTCAAAAACCCTTCACTATCTTCAATTAATTTTGACACAAATAATAAGTGATATAATCACTTGTATGTCTTCAATAGGTGTCTTCACAATTCAATTTTTCACATGTTCAATTAGCTCTTCATTGTGCTGAATTGATAAGCCACAGATTACTACTTCAATTGTATCTTCAAGAGTTGAGAAATATAGTTCATCAAAGTCCAACCATAGATGTCTAAGCCACTCCAAGATAGGTTGACTGCCCACTGCTCAAGAATCCGAGTCACTGTGAGATATGTACACTGAACCACAGTCACATTCGAGCTGCTAAGACATTGCAGTCCTTTGTTGCTACACCAATCAACATTGTTGCACCTTTGTCCGAGCCACTTTCTGCACCTTAGTCCATGCCATTATCAACACCTATGTCCAAGCTATTGTGCATAAATATAGTATGAGCTACAGGAGGAGGTACTGATCATAGTTTGCAACAAATGGTTATAGTCAAAGACACAATTTCATATAACCCAATCCAAACTAGAGCTTTTACCACTATTGAGTGTAGTCACATCACCAATCCAAGCACCGAGCCACTGTAGCTACAGTCTGAGGACAAGAAATACAGCAAGGGTATACTTCTGTCTGAGCACAGTTAGTTCATAAGAATTTAACGATGTCCTAAAGATGTTGTCCTAACCCTTGCTTATTTTCTTCAATTCTGTGTCTTATCTTCCTTGTTCACGAGCTGTGAACTGAGCCTCATATTCTGTCTTACCTTCTGAAAAATGATCACCACAAATTCATATATTAAGATTAAATTTATAATTATAAAATGATGGAGTCTGCCCACGTATTTATAGTGGTTTTTCCATAATAAAAAAAACGTCTATTGGGTGAAGGGCCGACATGAGGGCCGATATGTTTTTTGTTATTTTATTAATAAATTACCAGGAGTCAATATAGCTTTATTAAATGGAGTTTTAACATATCCAGTGTAATATGTAATGTGTGGTGTTAAAGATCTATTCAGTTTAGATAATATGCCCATCCAATATGCAACGATTTTTTTTATGTAGTATCTGGCTTAGGCATCAAATATTTTATTTTTTATATGTCGAACATATTTTAGGACAACTTCAAAGAACATGTCAATTTTTGGTCTTCCATGTGATGCACATACATTATATTTTTCTGCCATGTGAGTGTTATATCAAGAACTGTCAATTTTGGTTTGCCATGTGATGCACATACATTAAATTTTTCTGCCATGTGAGTGTTATATCTCATATTGTCTGCCATGCAAAAGACTTTGTTTGCCATGTGAGTGATGCACTACACCATCTGACCTGCATAGTACATTATTTCTGCCATGTAGGAACATGTATGCCATGTTTGTATACCATGATGCTTGCATTATACTTTATGGCTGCCATGTAGGAATATGCATGTCATGTTTGTACACCATGCTGCCAGCATTAAACATTATGTCTGCCATGTACGGTCATAGGCAACATGTTTTGTGAGCCATTAATCAAAGGAATTTTTAATATTGTTTCAAAACATATTCAGAGTCAAGGATTATGTTTATTAAATATGAATGGTAGTGTGTATCGTAGCATAGGGTAATGTTTGGTAGTGTAAATGTATGGTAGCATAAGGTAATGTTTGGTAGTGTAAATGTATGGTTAGGGTTTTAGGGATTTTATAGGAAGGTTTAGGATTTAGGATTTTATAAGATAGTGCTTTTAAGGTTTTATGTGTTTAGGATCTAGGGTTTGTGCAACAGCAAAGGTATTAGTATAGACTTAGGGTTTTCATTATCTTCAACAATGACTTCAATGACAACCTTAGACCAATAATCTCCCCCTTTGTCATTGATGGCAATATTCCTTCCCTTCAACATTCTCTCCCCCTTTGACATCAATGGAAAATGGGTTGCCCAAGTGCTCCCCCAATCAATCTGCTTCTTTTATCATATTTTCTTCATCAATAATATTTATTCATAGGTAGATACGTTTCTCTCATTGTCATGGTGCTCTTCAATTAACTTGCTCCCCCTAAGCCTTTGCATATATTCATGTAAATAGTCAATCGACTCCCCCTGTTTTCATAAACTCCTCTAGCTCAAGAAAGATTGCTTGCTTTGAGATCTAATGGAAGACATATTCAACAATGGTCCATTGGATGAGAAGGGATTATGTTCCTCAATGGAGTTGCTCCTGAGATATGATTTATCAAAAGATGATTGTCCATGTGTGATTCATCATGGATTTCATAGGGCCCTTTCACGGATAGCTTCTGCAAGAATGATCAAGAGCTCCCCCCTAACTGTAGGCGTGGTCTCCTTTTTGGCAGAGTCTCATCATTAAACACTTGGGATATCACATCTGGCAAGGATATCTTCATCAAATCAGCAACATGTGTTGTTGGTTGAAGTGTCTAAGAGACTTTCGGATCCAATTTTCTTCCTTCTCCATACTTGTGTAACCTTCTTCTCTGGCATGGTTCTAGCTTGTGCAAGGGCCCATGTCAAGTTACAAACACGTGCCATATGTCCAATTTTATAGAAATTGAAGCACTCTATCTTATTCATAAATAATAAATCATGACTTCTTCTTGCAAAATTTCTTCTAGGAGATTGACAAGGACCGTTATATCTGTCCTTGTGGTATGCCCTACAATCCTTTGCCATGTGCCCGAAATTTGTACAAGAATGACAATAACCAAAAAATATACTTTGGTACCTGGAGAATGGAGATTGCCTTGATGTACTTCTAAAATAATTCTGTCTTGGGATCCTTTGCTCAAATTTATTTCCTATAGCATTCTTGACACCATCTGCAAGTCTCCTTGGAGTAGAATTTCTTCCGTTGTTGTCTTGATTCTTCTCCTTGCCTTTGTTGGAACTAGGAGCATCAACATTTCTTTCTAGGTTCCTCACATCTTTGTTGTTTGAAGCATTATCATTCTTGCTTGAGGATTCACTTGCATAGACAAGACCTGATTTATCAAGGGAAGACATTTGCTGACTTAGGATCTCATCTAGGGTTTGAGAGCTTTTCATGTTTTTATTCAGCAATTCAACTTCCTTTTCAAGAAAGATGATTTCTCCTTTCAACTTTTCACAATCTTCATCACTCAATAAGTAGTTTCTTCTTCATTTCTTCCATCATCCTTGTCACTTCATGTGCTTTGATTTTAAGGGACATGATATTTGATTTCATTATGAAGACTTCTTCATTTTCCTTTGCTAGACTGCTCTCCATTTCTTCTTTTATTCTTGTAGCTTCACATGTTTCGGCCTTAAGAAGATTGATGTCTGATTTTAGTTTCAAGATTTCTTCATCCTTTTCGTCTAGTTGGCATATCATGGTGTTTCTCTCCTTTTCTGCTTCATTAACTTGTCCTTCTACGAATTCCAAATTTTCCATCACCTTCTCAGCTCCTTCTGCTTGTTTCCTTGCTTCTTCTAGTTGAGATCTAAGAGAAGAGACTTCTTCCTTGTATTGACCAATCTCTGATTCAATGTTTTTCAAGCTCTTAAGTCTTTGTTCAAGGTGGGTTGACAAGGTTTCTTCCCTTTTCTTTGCCTTGTCCAATTGATTTTTTATAGATATGACTTTTTCATGACGCTTTCTTTTGTTTTGATGAAATTCCTTCTTCATTTTGGCGAGCTCTTCATCTCTTTCTTGAACTTGAAGCTTGACAATCTCAACTTCCTTCCTTGTCTTGTTTTGGTCACCAACTTGTGCTTTCTTCTTAGGTTTTTCATTTTCCTTTCTCAACTTGCTAATCTCTTCCATGGAAGCTGTTAGTGTCAGTCTTTGCAGCCTTCCTCCAGTGATCAAACATGCTCTTACAAAGTGATTTTAAGGTCTCAAGGTCAAATTTTGTCATTTCAGTGAATCTTCAAGCAAAATTTGGTCACTAAGTATTAGGTCTAGGGTTTGCTTTCACTCCTTCCAGAGTTGTCCAAATGTCGGTCCATGTCACCATTCAGCTGAGTGTACCATCATTCAGAGGGTTTTCATCATCATTTCAAGTTCCAATGGGTCATTTTACACCTTGTTCATGCTTCAGTTGTGCCTAGGTAAGGTTCATTTCCCTCTCCTAGGGTTTTGAAGGTAATTTCTCTTGGATGGTCAACTAATCATCAAAACTTGTATCCTGATGTTCATACACCTTCCCCTATCTTTAATGTACATTATTAAACACTTCCCATCACTGAGATCCCCCAAATTCCTCATTTTTGCACAAACCCTAGTTTTTTGCTACAACTTGGCAATTTTCTAGGCTAGGCCTGTGTTTCGCCCTTTTGGACCCCGCCGATCCATCCTCCATAGTGTTTCCCCCTACTTTCTGTTGTCCTCCCTAGCCAAGGTACTGTCAAGATGAAGAATCCCTTATCCCCTTCATTTCGCTTCATTTAGACAAATCCCTTGTTCCACACATCGGGATAGGTTTCACTCAAATGATGTTTCAGAGCAATAAAAGATGAATTTGGGAAAACTGAGAGAGGTTTTTGTCCAAAATATGCCAAGGAAGAAAAAAATCCTTCAATTTTTACACAGGTTTCATGGTTTTAGAGAAATGTCAAAAATACCGTTGCCTCAGGAGAATTGATGCACCTCTGAAGTGACCTTGGGAAAATCAAGATTTCTCCTAGCTTGGTTGGCCAAATTACTTGCTTGATGAGTCTAAAATGATTACTAGAGATAAATATGTTTTATTGATATCATGAGCTCAATTTTGAGTTGAGAATATGCAAAATTATTTTATGGCAATGCTACGCAACAAAGCATTATATTCTCACTCATTTTGACCATCCTTGGAAATTTGGTTTTTAGTAGGAGGTAAATGAACTCCAAATTGAAGAATTCACTTGGATGGAAAGTAGACTCAAATATATATTTCCAAAGCTTATTTATCCCTTGCCCAATTTTTACAGTGGAAGGCCTCCAAAAGCCTCCTGCAAAATGGCGCGGCGCATAGAAGAGTGGGCGCAGCGCATTGGATTTGTGCACGGCGCATTGGGCTGGTGCACGGCGCATTGGGCCAGAACACAAGATTTTTGCCATTTATTTCACCAATAAAATTTTTCTCAGTCTCTCCTTGTTCAAGTGAGTCAAAGCCACTTCCTCATTTCTCTTAACAAGTGTTTGGTGTTGGTATGAAATTTTAAATGCGAAAAACTCAAAATCATACTCTCATGTTTTAAGAATGCTCCTAGGGTTTTAAATTTGGTTTGGTGTCAATCATTGCTACTTACCCCATCTATTACCACTGCTCATTTTATCATTACCATAGTTTATTTCCCTATTCCCTTACATCCTAAACAATCTATATCCCTTGTTCCCATTTTCCCTATCCCTAAACCCTATTATTTCCTACCATTTTCCCTCTCCCATATCATTTGTAGCAAATTCCCATTACTCCTATCCCTAAATCCTTTCACTCCCTTTTCTTATCCCTTTCCCTATCATTTACAAAAATTCTCAAAATCCCATATCCCAAACATGTCAAGTGATTGTCCCATATTTTAAATCCACTTGACAGAAACTCCACTTTTCCCCACTATTCCATATTCCTCACAATCCCTCATTTCCCTTTGGCACATTTGGCACTTGGAGACGAAGACACCAAGTCCTAATTTCTCATTTTCAACAAATCAAACATACACTTTTCGTACACATTGCAACACCATGATGGACACCGACACATCCTATGAACAAGACAGTGATTCCGCTACTGAACTGCATGCACCAGGAGGACACTGAAACGGTGAAAAAAGCCCGATCCACTCCAAATCTTGGCCGAAGCTTCTTTGTCTGAGCATGGCACATGATGGGGGACCTTCACTCCAAATTTTAGCAAATTTGGATTAAATTTTGTCATTTTTGAAATTTTGGTTGCAAAACAAGTTTTTCTGCTCGACGCATCGCGCCACTCGACGCACGCTTATGTTTGAGAGATCTTCTGGAGGAAAACTTGATATTTTTGGGTTTTTTATGATAAATTATGCATGCTCAAAAATGGCTGAGAGATTTCATCAAGTTCTGGGTGGTCTTAAGGGTCAAAAACGCTCCAAAAATGACCTTTCTGCCACCTTTTGTACCAGCAAGAACCAGTCTTGGGAGATTGCCATTTTGGAGGGGCAAATGAACTCCAAATCCACAAATTCCACTTGGGTTGGATAGTAGACGTCCAGGGATTTCCAACGAGCTATCATGAGATAAATTTGGACGTTGGGAAGTGCCCCAAAAACAGGCTCAAAGCGGCGCGGCGCATTGAGTTTTCCGGCGCAACGCATAGAGGATTTTGGTCCAATTTTTACTTTTCAGCTCAGAAATTCGGCCAGTTTGACTAGTTTCACTTCTTGATGTAATTATTGATCTATCTTGATGTAATTTTGTGGCTATGATGTAAATTTGGCATATTTTTACTTGTTCTAGAGGATTCATTCACTAAAAAGTGAAAATTAAATGAATGGATCAGTTTCCTAGCATATAGAGGCAAGTTGTTTGGCTGCCTAGATTTTAGTTCCTTGTTTAGAATTGGTTGAAACAGCTCCTAGAAGGATGAGCTCGACCCCTAGAGGCATGGGAAGGGGTTAGGATGGTCTATATATTTTATTTTCTGAGACATTTTCAAGGTTGGACTCGTGCGAATAGTTTGGCACCTCATTGTATATTCATTTCAGCTTTTTGGCAAAGGAAAGACCAGGGTTTTGCAGCACTTGTTGGGATCCTTGTGGCTCTGAGTTTTGATGGGGTTTTTCTTCATGTAATTGTGAATTTCATTAATTTTTTATGTATGCCATTTCCCTTCTCTTTGCTTCTGAAATTAAACAAATGAGTAACTAAGGTAGAATTCATTAGTTTGCTGGTGCTCTGCCTTAAACTTTTGTTTAGTTTTATGTATTTTCATCTGTTTGAAGAGAATCCTTGCATCCTCTTGCCCTCTTCAGCTCCTCAGCAGTCTTTTCTATCCATTCATTGAATCTAAGACATCAAATCCATTGCCTTCCCTGCCCCAACTTGAACTCTGCAAGAATTTGGCCTCATCCCCAAGCCCAAAACTGCCTTTTCCTTTTTCCAGCAAAACCCCCTAAAAATCATTCCAAACTCCTTGATTAATATACCTAGCCTAAAATTAGCACTCATTTCAGTCATCTCAAGGCCTATTGATACATTTTTACTGAGATTGACCCGGAGAGAGCCCTCTCTTGTTCTGGTAGGGCTAGCTACCAGACTGAGTGTGGTTTGGTGTTACCCTAAATCCCACCTTCCTTCAACCTAAGGTGGATTTGGGCAATAACATAGTGGCGACCATACTGGGGAAGAAAATGGTTTGCTTGTTAGTTTTATTTGTTTTATAAGCTACAGACGGAGTCTGAAGTTATGCCAGGTAGCATTCGAAACGCTCTTTCTTTGCATTAGCGAAAGTAGATAAACGCTGCTTCAGTCAATCTCCGGTCTAGTTTGTAAACGTAACATCTAACTTGCGAATTGCGCTAGTACATGTATCATGTTCAGATCTGATGGTTGATGGTGGAAAACGATCAGACATAAGAAGGCTGAAATCATTCACCTGGTGACTCCAACTGAATGTAGAGACTCCACTGGAGGACTAACTCTTTCTCTGAGAAAATGGAAGGATCTTACACAAAGTTCAGGTATCCAAAGTGGAATGGTATTCGGGATCTAGTCTACTTTCTTGTAAATTACTTCTTTGTTGTTCTTGAAGTTGTCCTAAATTTTTTCCAGAATTTGTTGTATGATAAAGGTGATCAAAATATTTACTCGACATATTCGAAAAGTGTAAATACTGAGTTTCCCTTTGATCCTGGCCTCCTTACTTTTCCCACATCTTATGATGACTCTCTTCAGAGTGATGAGCCTGAAGAAAACCAAACTAATCCCGTAGCTCTTGTATATACTCCTACACCTTTTGTAGTCCCAGATAGGTATAAACCTCTTGTTTTAACTTCTGTTCTTCATGCTTTCCCTAAAAATTGTGACCTATATCTACCAAGATTTGACAGTGAATGTAACAATGTCAACGCTGAGCAACATGTGCAGAATGTTGAGACTTTTCTAGACCTTTTTGAAGTTGATGAAGAAGATGTTAGTATTAGACTTTTTTCTCTTTATTTTCAAGGCCAAGTGAAGAGTTGGTTCAAAACCTTGCCTGATGCGAGCATCTCATATTTCCAGCAGTTCGTCAAAGTTTTCCTCGACAGGTGGGTGATTGGACAGAACCTTTTCTTGATTACAAAAGAATATAACCAGCTGAAAAGACTGCCAGGGGAGATAGTACAACAATTTTCTGCCAGATTTAACCAAGATTATTTTTCGATGCCAGCTGATATAAGACCTTCTCCTAGATCTGCTCTCTTGCACTACCCAGGTGCCTTTGATCCAGAAATGGAGTTTCAGTTGAGATAAAGGAATATTGCAACACTTGTAGAGATACAAAACACTGCAGTAAATGTAGAGGCTCATTTTTTGATCTGAAGGGCAAGGTTGAAGGAAGAAGAGATGAAAAACATAGATCTGGAGAAATCGACATCTTTAGAGGTAAAGCTTGACATGTTGGTAGGTGTAGTGGAAGAGATGATGCAAAAGAACACCACAAGGAATGAGTATAACATTCAAACCCATGACTTGCTGATTGAAGAAGAACCAATGGCTGGTCCAAAACATTTTGTTTCTTATCCCAGTTGTCATAGTGATTGCTTTATAGATCATCTTGAAGAAGAGAGAGTTGTTGATATGACATGTATGCTTGATGATGTGTTGTATACTAATTATTTGCCTCAGTTTGATCAGTATGATGATGATTATGTTCTCCAAACAGAAGCTAATCTTGCAAACAGATCAGCAGCTAGTTTGTGGAAGGAGGAAGTTCACTTTCAGCAGCTTGAGTACAGTGATCAACCGATGCATATCAGCTATGAAAATGATGAGGAAAGTGCAGAAAATTTTGAAGTAAGTGAAGGATCTTTTCCTTTTTGTTTTGATTCGTTTCAGTTCATCAGAGATAACTTCCATGCAATTAGAAATTAGCTGCCAACAAGCCTTGATTTGGACCATCTTGAGCGCAATGAAAACCTTGTTCAAGGCTTCTCATATTCAGATTTTCAGCCCTCGAAAGCCATTGATTGTCAAGTTGCAGATGAAGACATCGAAGCTGGCACATATGATCAAATGATACAAGGTGACTCCGTACCATTTTGTTTTGAATCATTCCAGTTTTTGAAGGGTAAATTGCATAGTAAATCTTCAAATGAGCAGCCTGTAAGAAATCAACAATCTCTTAGTGTTAATGTTGAGGATGAGACAGATAGTGAAATTCTTGAGCAAGTTGCTGATGAGAAATCTTCCCCTGAAACGACTGATGAAATCATTTTGGATACAAAACCCTCCCTAGCTCTAGATTTGCAGCCACCAAACGAAATTGAAGGTTAGATTACAGATGAAGGCGTGGAAGCAGAAATACATGATTTAATGATGCAAGAGAATTGTGTACCCTTTTGTTTCGAAGAATTTCAGTTCATAAGGCAGAATCTTCATAATATCTCTCAAGAAAAAGATGAACAGCCAGTAGGATGTCATACAGTTTCAATGGATACATCACAGCAGTCTTCTCAAGTTTTTGATGATCCTATTACTCGTGTGTTGGATGATCTTTGCTGTAAAAGTTCTTCTTCATTGGCTAACCATGTGACAGAAAATAATGTTGATAATAATCTTATTCAAAAGTCGCCTTCATTGTCTTGTTTAACAGATTTTTCATTACAAAACCCATGTCAAGGTTTGCAGTCATATGAGGAGATTGATAAGGGAGACTTTTGTTCTGTTTGGAATCAACTACGGAGTTTAGTTATTCACGAAATTCAGGATCCTTTTGGCAGCTTACTGCTATCACCAAAGAAAGACAGCACAGATGTGAGGAAAATCTTAATATCCAGCTATGAATATTACCTGGACCAGAACAATGATGTGTTAATGGAAAGCAATAGTTATGTTTATGAAGATCCTTTCGCAGTATTCTTGAAGTCATCCAGTCAATTCATGCTTTGCAAGTTTATCAGCAGTCAACTTGATTCCAAGTTTCCATGGGAGTTTCCTTTCGATTCTTCCCTTTTCCTACTGATCAGAAAGCATTTGGGAAGAAATGAAATAGCAGCCAGGATGCTTACATGGTTGCATTGGTTGTTTCATTTCACTTGATCAGGTGATGAATGAAACTATTAGAGTAGGTTGTATTGAATAAGCTCTATTTTGAGCATCTTTTTCAGTTTTTCAGTTGTGTTTAAGTATCGAGTCAATTTTTAGTTGAGTGAGAATCAATTTGTGTCATCAAGTCATTAGTTTTTAGTCATGCATTTCAGCTTGAGTTTTTGACTCCATTGCCCAATGATGAAGGCACTGTCTGCTTTCCAAAGATCTGTAGTTCTTGGCACCTCCAAGGAGCTACCATCCCCATTGGAGCCAATGTTAGTGTCAATCTTTGCAGCCTTCCTCCAGTTATCAAACATGCTCTTACAAAGTGATTTTAAGGTCTCAAGATCAAATTTTTTCATTTCAGTGATCTTCAAGCAAAATTTGGTCACTAAGTATTATGTCTAGGGTTTGCTTTCACTCCTTCCAGAGTTGTCCAAATGTCGGGCCATGTCACCATTCAGCTGAGTGTACCATCATTCAGAGGGTTTTCATCATCATTTCAAGTTCCAATGGGTCATTTTACACCTTGTTCATGCTTCAGTTGTGCCTAGGTAAGGTTCATTTCCCTCTCCTAGGGTTTTGAAGGTAATTTCTCTTGGATGGTAAACTCATCATAAAAACCTATATCCTGATGTTCATACACCTTCCCCTATCCTTAATGTACCCTATTAAACACTTCCCATCACTAAGATCCCCCAAATTACCCATTTTCACACAAACCCTAGTTTCTTGCTACAACTTGGCAATTTTCTCGGCTAGGCTTGTGTTTTTCTTTTTTGAACCCCTTCCCCTCACTCAATCTCTGAAATTCCACTTTCCCCTGCTTCCTAACATCTTTCCCTACTTCCAAAAATTTTCTCAAGAATTTAGAAGCCCCTTATCCCCTTCATTTTTCTTCATTTAGACAAATACCTTGTTTCACACATCGGGATAGGTTTCACTCAAATGATGTTTCAGAGAAATAAAAGATGAATTTTGGACAAATAAGAGAGGTTTTTGTCCAAACAACTCCAGAAAATAAAAACCTCCTTCACTTTTTACACAGGTATCATGGTTTTAGAGAAATGTCAAAAATACCATTGCCTCAGGAGAATTGAATGCACCTCTAAAGTGACCTAGGGAAAATCAAGATTTCTCCTAGCTTGGTTGGCCAAATGACTTTCTTGATGATTCAAATGATAACTAGACACAAATATATTTTCAATGAGCTATCATGAGCTCAATTTTGAGTTGAGGAAGACCTTCAAAATTTGACTGCAACAGCACTCTTCCTTGAGGTAGCCTCATTCTGCTCATTTTGACCAGTCTTGGGAGATGTGATTTTTGACAGAGAAAATGAACTCCAAATTTTAAAATTCCACTTGGGATGGAAAATATACGCAAATATATTTCCAACGCACTATCACAAGCCCAATTTGGACATCGGGAAGGCCTCCAAAATCCTTCTGCAAAATGGCACGGCGCATAGAAAAGTGGGCGCGGCGCATTGGGCCAGAACACAAGATTTTTGCCATTTCTTTCACCCATAAAATTTTTCTCAGTCTCTCCTTGTTCAAGAGAGTCAAATCCACTTCCTCATTTCTCTTAACAAGTGTTTGGTGTTGGTATGAAATTTTAAATGCGAAAAACTCAAAATCCTACTCTCATGTTTTAAGAATGCTCCTGGGGTTTTAAATTTGGTTTGGTGTCAATCATTGCTACTTACCCCATATATTACCACTGCTCATTTTATCATTACCACAGTTTATTTCCCTATTCCCTTACATATTAAACCATCTATATCCCTTGTTCCCATTTTCCCTATCCCTAAACCCTATTATTTCCTACCATTTTCCCTCTCCCATATCATTTGTAGCAAATTCACATTACTCCTATCCCTAAATCCTTTCACTCCCTTTTCTTATCCCTTTCCCTATCATTTAAAAAAAATCTCAACATCCCATATCCCAAACATGTCAAGTGATTGTTCCATATTTTCAATCCACTTGACAGAAACTATCACCCTACATTGACTGTATTCCTCACAATCCTCATTTCCCTCACCAATGTTGGCATGAAGCGAACAAGGTTACAATTTCTCATTTTCAACAAATCAAACATACACTTTTCATACATATTGCAACACCATGACGGACACCGACACATCCTATGAACAAGACAGTGATTCCGCCACTGAACTGCATGCACCAGGAGGACACTGAAACGGTGAAAAAGGCCTGATCCACTCCAAATCTTGGCCAAAGATTATTTTTTCTAAGCATGGCACATGATGGGGGACATTCACTCCAAATTTCAGCAAATTTGGAGTAAATTTTGTCATTTTTGAAATTTTGGTTGCAAAACAGGTTTTTCTGCCCGACGCGTCGCTCCACTCGACGCGCGCTTACGTTTGAGAGATCTTCTGGAGGAAAACTTGATATTTTTGGGTTTTTTATGGTAAATTATGCATGCTCAGGAATGGATGAGAGATTTCATCAAGTTATGGGTGGTCTTAAGGGTCAAAAACACTCCAAAAATGACATTTCTGCCACCTTTTGTACCAGTAGGAACCAGTCTTGGGAGATTGCAGTTTTTGAGGGGAAAATGAACTCCAAATCCAAACATTCCACTTGGTTTGGATAGTAGACATCCTTGGCTTTCCAAAGAGCTATCATGAGATCAATTTTGAATTTGGGAAGTGCCCCAAAAATAGGCTCAAAGTGGCGCAGCACATTGAGTTTTCTGGTGCAGCGCATAGAGGATTTTGGTCCAATTTTTACTTTTCAGCTCAGAAATTCGGCCAGTTTGACTAGTTTCACTTCTTAATGTAATTATTGATCTATCTTGATGTAATTTTGTGGCTATGATGTAAATTTGGCATATTTTTACTTTTTCTAGAGGATTCATTCACTAAAAAGTGAAAATTAAATGAATGGATCAGTTTCCTAGCATATAGAGGCAAGTTGTTTGGCTGCCTAAATTTTAGTTCCTTGTTTAGAATTGGTTGAAACAGCTCCTAGAAGGATGAGCTTGACCCCTAGAGGCATGGGAAGGGGTTAGGATGGTCTATATATTGTATTTTCTGAGACATTTTCAGGGTTGGACTCTTGCGAATAGTTTGGCACCTCATTGTATATTCATTTCAGCTTTTTGGCAAAGGAAAGACCAGGGTTTTGCAGCACTTGTTGGGATCCTTGTGGCTCTGAGTTTTGATGGGGTTTTTCTTCATGTAATTGTGAGTTTCATTAATTTTTTATGTATGCCATTTCCCTTCTCTTTGATTCTGAAATTAAACAAATGAGTAACTAAGGTAGAATTCATTAGTTTTGCTCTGCCTTAAGCTTTTGTTTAGTTTTATGTATTTTCATCTGTTTGAAGAGAATCCTTGCAGCCTCTTTCCCTCTTCAGCTCCTCAGCAGTCTTTTCTATCCATTCATTGAATCTAAGACATCAAAGCCATTGCCTTCCCTGCCCCAACTTGAACTCTGCAAGAATTTTGCCTCATCCCCAAGCCCAAAACTGCCTTTTCCTTTTTCCAACAAAACCCCTTAAAAATCATTCCAAAATCCTTGATTAATATACCTAGCCTAAAATTAGCACTCATTTCAGTCATCTCAAGGCTTATTGATACATTTTTACTGAGATTTACCCGGAGAGAGCCCTCTCCTGTTCTGGTAGGGCTAGCTACCAGACTGAGCGTGGTTTGGTGTTACCCTGAATCCCGCCTTCCTTCAGCCTAAGGTGGATTTGGGCAATAACAGAAGCCATAATTTTATTCAGAATATCTTCTTAAAAGTATTCTTTGTTCTCTTCATCTTCTAGGTCTTATTTAGCCTTGTTGTCATTTCTCTTATCTTCAGCTTCCTTGATGGATTCTGGACTTCTTTCTTGTTAACCATCATCATATTGACTAGAGGTCATGATCAATGCTCCTTTTGAGTGAAGATCATGAAGTTTGTCCCATATGCCTTTAATTCTTTAATAAATTCCTCATTCTTGCCTCCCATATATCAAATTTTCCATTGAAAACTGGGGCCTTCGCAAACTGATCGACTTCAATTTCGATGGTTGAGGAAGAAACATCTTTAGGAGGATTGGAGACTTTCTTCCTTGACTTTGCCATTTTTGTTCTAGTGATCAACCTTCAAGTTGTTAGGCTTTGAGTGAAGGTACTGGATTTGATACCAATTGTTGGAAATAGTGAGAGGGGGGTGAATCAATATTTCTTTTCAATTGTTAATTTTTCCAGTTAGATCACTTATATTTAGAAAAATAAATAAACAATGATAGAATATATACTAATATTTATTTCTTCTTTATAATAAGTAAAGTACAATAATGATATAGGGCTCCAACCCTAGGATGAAGACTCCAATCTTCCAGGCTCCAACCTGGTCTCTTGAGAACTCCAATCCTCTAGGGCTCCAACCCTATCTTCCAAGGCACCGACCTTGTCTCTATGAATTTCCAACCTATTGGGCTCCAACCCTCAACTTCACTTTGTCAAAATATGTTTGGTTATTCCTCACATCTCCCAAAGTCTTCTTCAACGAGCCCTATCACACTTAGTCTCCATGTCACATCATCAATGACAACCTTTTCTTCTTAGAAGATGTCACCATTGCTCTTCATCGTACCCAAACAATTTTTCCAAGTTACCTCATGATGATATCATGGTCTCCAATGATCTCCACAAATCTTCAATATGTCTTTGATGAGTAGCCCCTGTTCTGCACCAGCTCTAAACCTCTTCAAGGGCACCTGTCTCCACAATATTCAAGATATCTTCAAGGCACTCTAAGGTGTCTTTCAATATTCTTCACTATGCTACACCAGATCTGTTCAAAGAATTATTCAATTTTGTCTTCAATAACCCTTGCCTAAACAAGATATCTCCACCACAGGTTCCTTGATTGATGCTTCGAAAACCCTTCACTGTCTTCAATTAATTTTGACACAAATAATAAGTCATATACTTTTTAGCCATCCATAATTTTGACATATTCAAATATGGCTAAAACAGATCTTTTAGCCTTCAAAAATCCACCTCTTTGATCTCTTCACTCAAAATCCTCAAAGAAGTCCTGCTGTCTCAAAGAAGGATTGTTTTCAGACTCATTTTCCAGCATTCTCCCATTGAAAAATACCTCATTTCATCCTAAATCCATTTAAATCCCAATAAATCTTCTTTATTTCATTTTAAAATATCTTTTTCCCTCTATCGGAACCTTCAAAAACCCTCAAAAAACCCCATTTCGGCCTATTTTCTGCTCATTTTAAACTTAGGGCTCAAGCACTTTTTGGCTTAGCCTTAGCCCCTTTTTTTCATATAACCCATTGCCGTGACCAAGCGCTAGGCCCATTGGCCCATCAGCTTTCGCTGATCCCCGCGACATTTTTCCCTTTAAAAAGTGTTTGCCGCCGAAAATTTTTCTCTGTTATGGCTCTCCCCCAAGCAGATCTCCACCGTCCAATCAACCCAGATCTACGACGCAGGTTCACTGTGGGGGCACCCGACCAAGGTGGCCCATACTCCCCAGTCCCCCCTCACCCTCGATCTCCACCGTTGATCTTCTCCTGATCCAACGTCCAACATTTTCCCATTCACTGCGGAGACACCCATCCCCGAAATCCCTCCAGTCCCCCCGCAGTTAATCTCCACTGTTGATCTGGCTCCCTCAGATCCAACAGTCTGTGCTATCTCACATTATCACTTTTCCTCAGCCCCATTCATTCATTTCAGCCATTCCCTGATATGATCTCAACTGTCGATCCTCCTGATCTGAGGGTCTACACTTTCTCGCAGTTTCCTCTCCCCTCGCACCATTTGTAATTTGTGCAACCTAGCGGAGAGATCTGGACTGCTGATCTACCTGATCTAATGGTCATTATTCATCTTCGCGCCCAAATCACCAATTCTCCCCATAGTGCAATCCTAACGCGAAATGAGCAATTTTAGAGGGACACGCGTCACTCTCTAAACTGTATCGCATTCCCCCAGTTCCTTACCGCTTACCACCCATGCCTCATGCGAAAACCACCTCTGGTTTGGCAAAACCGATTCTCTCCCAATTCGCACCAAATTCAAAATATTTCCCTCTTCCTTCATGGTTTCGTTTGTGGAACCTTACCCTCCGTTGAATCCACCTTCTTCTGCACTGCTCCATAACCCCTCACTGAGCCTTCTGAAGCAGTTAAACCACAAAACACAGGATTTTCATAATGGTTTATTGTTGTGTGTAGGTTTAATGGCAGCCTTAAGTTGCAGGCCCTCCCACAGCCATATACCAGTGGCAGAAGCCAAGGATGATGATCCTGAGGCTGAAACAATGCAAAAAGGGATTCACGGGTTGATTATTAATGTTTTATCAGTGTCTCATGAACACTGGTGAAGAAAAAATCCCCCAGCGTAGAAGCCCAGCCACCTGTACACAAAAGAGATAAAGTGAATATCAATGAAGATTAAAGAAAGATCAACAAAAGAATAAAGGTTAAGGTTCCAACTCAGAAGATAAAAGCTTAACCCGTAGATCAAAGATAAAAACACAGTTAAAGCCAAATCAGTGTTAAATGACAAAGATGGAAAAATCAGCAAAGGAGAGCTTCGAATGACACATCAGTGAAGCTATTTACCCCTCCCAGGACTAAAGACACCTTGACAGTTATTATGCTGACGGAACCTCTTTAAACTGTTAAGGCAGTTATTGTAAAGGTATGGGTGGTCTCAAAACCCATACTGTCCACTTTACTTGTACCAGAAGAAAAGACAGGACTACAGCAGCCAGAAGACTTCTCCACAAAGACACTCTTTGAAGTTATTACCAGCCTATCAATTAGGCCTCAAAGTCTACAAGAATTACTAGAATGGGCAAGAAATTAATGTAATATTTATCATAGAATGGGCATTCGAATGCTTTTCTCCTCTGTTTTGATTAACCATTAAGACCATCTCTGTCACCCTTCCTCCCCATTCACCTATAAGTCCTATTTGAACTCTCATTGTAAAAGTTGGCATTTGGTGAACTCTTTGAATTAATACATAGACTGACAGAAGTGAAAAGAAATTAATGTATTGAATTTTGTGGATGGCTTGGCTTGTTTATTGATGAAGGAGGCTAGATCATTAGATCCCTGAGCCTGGTTGTGGTGAATTACTCTCTAACAGTAATTGTTATTTCCTGTTTTCCATTTTGTTCCATCATTCTATATTTACAGTAGAGTAAAAAGTTTAGGCTAAGAAATGTCTCCTAGAAGCACCTTAGACCTGTTTTCTCTTCACTTTATTTATGTTTTCATCTACTGAGGTATTATTGAGTAGTATTAATCACTCTCTTGAACCCTTATGCTTGTTTATTTCTAAAATATTTCATGCAGTTGGCCTCAAGAATGATTTATGGTTTTCCCTGCTTGCTTGTTGCCACTTGAAAACTGTTTCCGAAGTCTCCTTTCAAAGTATCATTGTCTGTAGTCTGCCAGAGAGGTTTGTTTTGATCATACCCTCTGTTCTTGCTAAGACAATTGTTTTGAAGGTCTTTATAATTGCAGTCTTAGATGTTTAGGCATTCTCTCTTATATGAATGCAGTTATTTGTGAATCTTATATGTTTTCTAAATCCTTGCTAGTGAAATATTTAGAAGAAATAGAGTGTTCCTCGCCTTCTGTATTTCATTGGAAAAGTCTGTCTTGAAATTATCATTTGCCAAAGTGTGGTTTGTGGAATTCATGGTTAGCCCTGTCTATCAAATGCATCTTTATGTTTAGATAATGTTTTGATTCCCTCTATTGAGAAGTATAGATAATTAAGGATTCTTAATTGCCCTTAGTTTTACTTTTCATTCTAAGTCCTTGATGTTCATTTCATCCCACCTGAAAAACCCAACAGATCCATTGACCAAGTTAGATTTTCCCTTTGGTACCCCAAATTCATCAATCAAACTTGTTATGACTACCACTTGACTCCATTTCCCAATGGCTTATAGAATTCCCCACTCTGTCTATGCTACCTAGATCATCTATGTCCAACCAAAAAAACAAACAAATTTGCACTTAATAACTAGGCTAAAATCAACCCTTAAAAGAATCAAGCTATATCCTTGCAAACATATTGAGAGATCCCTCTCTGAGACTAGGAGGGCTAGATCCTAGAGCTCTAAAGCTTGGTTTGAATGTTGCCTCATCATTTGGTTTGCCAATCAGCCAAATCACAGGACCCCAACAATACTCACTTGTATGTCTTCAATAGGATTCTTCACAAGTCAATTGTTCACATGTTCAATTAGCTCTTCACTGTGTTGAATTGATAAGCCACGGATTACTACTTCAATTGTATCTTCAAGTGTTCAGCAATAGAGTTCATCAAATTCCAAGCATAGATGTCTACGCCACTCCAAGATAGGTTGACTTCCCACTGCTCAAGAATCCGATTCACTGTGAGATATGTACACTGAACCACAATCACAGTCGAGCTGATGAGACACTACAGTCCTTTGTTGTTGCACCAATCAACATTGTTGCACCTTTGTCCGACCCACTTTCTACACCTTAGTCCAAGCCATTATCAACACCTATGTCCGAGCTATTGTGCATATATATAGTCCAAGTTACAGGAGGAGGTACTGATCAAAGTTTGCAGCAAATGATTACAATCAAAGCCACAGTTTCATATAAACCCAATCTGAACTCGAGTTTTTACCATTGCTGAGTGTAGTCACATCACAAATCCAAGCACCGAGCCACTCTAGCTACAGTCTGAGGTCAAGAAATATAGCAAGGGTATACTTTTATCCGAGAACAGTTAGTTCATAAGAATTTAACGTTGTCCTGAAGGTGTTTTCCTAACCCTTGCTTATTTTCTTCAATTTTGTGTCTTATATTCCTTGTTCATGAGCTGTGAACTGAGCCTCATATTCTATCTTACCTTCTGAAAAATGATCACCGCAAATTGAGATATTAAGATTGAAATTATGATTATAAAATGATGAAGTCTGCCCACATATATATAGTGGTTTGTCCATCCGAAAAAAAAGAAAAAAAAAACGTCTATTGGGTGAAGGGCCGACATGAGGGCCAATATGTTTTTTTTTGTTTTAATAATAAATTACCAGGAGTCGATATAGCTTTATTAAATAGAGTTTTAACATATCCAGCGTAATATGTAATGTGTAGTGTTAAACATCTATTCAGTTTCGATAATATGCCCATCCAATATGCAGCATTTTTTGTTATGTAGTATTTGGCTTAGGCATCAAATATTTTATTTTTTATATGTCGAACATAGTTTAGGACAACTTCAAAGAACATGTCAATTTTTGGTCTGCCTTGTGATGCACATACATTATATTTGTCTGCCATGTGAGTCTTATATCAAGAACATGTCAATTTTGGTCTGCCATGTGATACACATACATTATATTTGTCTGCCATGTGAGTGTTATATCAAGAACATGTCAATTTTGGTCTGCCATGTGATGCACATACATTATATTTGTCTGCTATGTGAGTGTTATATCTCATCTTGTCTGCCATGCAAAAGACCTTGTCTGCCATGTGAGTGATGCATTACACCATGCTACCTGCATAGTACATTATGTCTGCCATGTAGGAACATGTATGCCATGTTTGTACACCATGCTGCTTGCATTATACATTATGTCTGCCATGTAGGAATATGCATGTCATTTTTGTACACCATGCCGCCAGCATTAGACATTATGTCTACCATTTATGGTCATAGGGATCATGTTTTGTGTGCCATTAATCAAAGGAATTTTTGATATTGTTTCAAAACATATTCGGAGTCAAGGATTATGTTTATTAAATATGAATGGTAGTGTGTATTGTAGCATAGGGTAATGTTTGGTAGTGTAAATGTAAGTTAATGTTTGGTAGTGTAAATGTATGGTAGCATAAGGTAATGTATGGTTAGGTGTTTAGGGATTTTATAGGAATGTTTAGAATTTAGGATTTTATAAGATAGGGCTTTTAAGGTTTTATGTGTTTAGGATCTAGGGTTTGCGCAACAACACAGGTATTAGTATAGACTTAGGGTTTTCATTATCTTCAAAAATGACATCATTCTATTAACATCAATGACAACCTTAGACCAAAAATCTCCAAATTATGGCAACAAGGAAGCCTACCACTCACATCTATAAAGATGGAAGTGTTGCTACTCCTAGAATTCCACAACCTACAAGGTTGACACCACAACAATTGGAAGAAAAAATACCAAAATGGATTTGCTACAGTTGTGATAGAAAATACACTAAAGGTCATAAGTGTGCCGAGAAGAAATTATTTTGCATAGATTGTGAAGAGAAGGAAGAAAATAAACAAGAAACTTCAAAATAAGAGGATATACACCAGGAACCAACCCTAGAAAAAGAAGAAATGAGCCCGACCATATCGTGTAATGCATTGGCAGGAATTACCACTCCTCATATTCTCAAGATAGGAGGACATATCAAGAAGAAAAAGGTAATAATGTTGATTGATTCAGGGAGTACCCATAATTTTATTCATTGTAAGGTAGCCAAGGAATTGAATTGCTTCCTATACCCAGCACCTGAATGTCAACTGATGGTTGCAAATAGAGGAACTATAAATTTATCTGTAAAATGTCATAATATCAAGCTAACCATGGGGGAATATGTATTGAGTAGTCCAATGCTTTCCATTCCAATGGGAGGTGTTGATGTTGTACTAGGAGTACAATGGTTACAATCTTTGGGGACAATAGTTTTTAATTTTCAAGAACTTTTCTAGAATTTTTTTTCAGAAGGAAATGAAGTCGAATTACGGGGTATCGTAGGGAAGCCGAGAAATATAATAAGCTCTAATGTCATGAAAATTCTGAAGAAATAACAACGAGGTGTAATTGCACAATTATGCTCACTAGAATTTCCAACATCAAAATCACCTATTTCTATAGATCTCCAAAAAGTCTTGGACAATCGTTCCAAGTTGTTTGAAACTCCCAAAGGACTCCCACCTATTTTGATCAAGATCATGCTATTCATTTGATTCCAGGAAGTGTTCCTCCAAACATCAAGCCTTACAGATATCCTTATGTCCAAAAGAGCTAAATTGAACGTATGATTACAAAAATGTTAGAGGCTGATATAATTCAACCTAGTCAAATTTATTTCTCTGCTCCGGTAGTATTGGTGCACAAGAAGGATGGATCATGGCGCATGTGTCTGGATTATAGGGAGCTCAATAAGATCACTATTAAAGATAAATTTCCCATTCCTGTGATTGATGAATTATTGGATGAATTACATGGAGCAATTTATTTTACCAAGTTGGATCGTTGTTCAGGATATCATCAAATTAGAATGAAGACTGAAGATATTCCGAAAGCAACATTTCGAACTCAAGAGGGTCATTATGAATTTCTGGTCATGCCTTATGGCCTCATCGATGCACCTTCTACATTTGAAGGGTTGATGAATTCCATTTTCAAACCCTTCCTTAGAAAATTTGTGTTAGTATTTTTTGATGGTATACTAATCTACAGTAGGTCTTGGAAGGATCATGTTCAACATGTTGACAAGGTGCTCAAACTACTGGAGGAGAAACAATTATATGCAAAAACCTCCAAATGTTTCTTTGGAGTACAAGAGGTGGAATATCTAGGTCATATTGTATCTCACAAGGGTGTTAAGGTAGACCCTAAAAAATTAAAGCCATTAAGGAATGGAAATTCCCTACAACCATAAAGAAGTTGCGAGGATTTTTCGGGTTAACTGGGTATTATAGCAATTTTTTTAAGAATTATGGGAGAATAGCAGCACCTCTAACAACATTATTGAAGAAATATGCATTTTCATGGACTCCTGAAGAAACTAAGGCCTTTGAACATCTTAAAGAGGCAATGTGCCTAGCACCGGTCTTAGTTACGCCAGACTTCACAAAAACCTTTATTGTTGAATGTGATGCCTCAAGAAATGGAATTGGTGTTGTTTTAATGAAAGAAGGAAGACCCATTTCTTTTGAAAGTCATCTAATCAAAGGAAAGTATTTACATAAAGCTATTTATGAGAAGGAAATGTTGGCAATACTACATGCACTAAAGAAATGGTGACCTTACCTAATGGGAAGACACTTCAAGGTAAAAACTGATCATGATAGTCTTAAACACTTTTTGGAACAAATATTATCTTCAAAAGAGCAACAAAAATGGGTCACAAAGATGTTGAGTTATGACTTTGAAATCATCTACAAAAAAGGGAAGTTAAATATTGTTGTAGATGCACTCTCAAGAAATGATGAAGAGGTGAAAGCATTTCTCTATGCCATTTATATTATCCAACCATATTGGATTACCGAAGCAAGGGATGAATGGAAGAAGGATGAAGAAGTGTGGACACTCATTCAAAAGTTGCAGCAAGATCCTAGTACATCTGATACATTTAGTTGGAAAAATGATTCCTTATGGTACAAATATCACTTATATATTTGTAAAAATTCCCAACTAAAACAAAATATTCTTTTGGAATTGCACACTTCTCCCTTAGGAGGACATGCATCATTTTTAAAAACTTACCACAGGGTGAAGAAAGATATTTTTTGGGATGGCCTTAAATCTTATATTCAAAATTTTGTGGCAGGATGTTTGGTTTGCCAGCAAAATAATGTTGAGACAATTAAGACTCAGGGTCTTCTACAACCTTTATCCATTCCAAGTCAACGTTGGGGGCAGATTTCAATGGATTTTATCACAAGTTTACCTAAGTCCAAAGGAAATAGTGTCATCATGGTGGTAGTTGATAGACTTACCAAGTATGCACACTTTTCTGCAGTATCCCATCCATTTAAAGCAATTACAGTCGCTACTACATTTATGGAAACAATTCAAAAGCTACACAAAAACCAAAATATTATTGTAAGCGACAAAGATCCCATTTTTACTGGAATTTTTTGGACAGAATTATTTTCTTGTTTTGGTACTCAACTAGCTCATAGATCATCTTATAATCCTCAATCCGATGGTCAAACTGAGATAGTGAACAAATGTTTGGAAGGATATCTTCGTAGTTTTGTATCTGATAAACAAACCCAATGGGTCAAGTGGTTACCTCTGGCTGAATGGTGGTATAACACTTCGTTCCATACTACAACAAAAATGACCCCATTTATGGCACTTTATGGATATCATCCACCACCCATCACATCATATTTAAGAGAAAATTCTAAGGTTCAAGCAGTGGAAGATCACATCGAGCATCAACAAAAAGTTCTCCAACTCTTAAAGGATAACTAAATTTGGCACAAAATCGAATGAAACAACAAGAATATCAACATCGCAGTGAGAGAAGTTTTGATGTAGGAGACTGGGTATTTTTATGGCTACAACCATACAAATAAATTTCCCTCAAGCTAGCTAAAAAGGATAATAAATTATCACCAAAGTATTATGGTCCTTACAAGGTATTGAAAAATATTGGTATTATGGCATACAAATTGGAGCTTCCTGCTTTTTCGCAAGTGCATCCAGTTTTCCATGTTTCATGCTTAAAGAAGGTTATAGGTGACAAAATTCCAGTTCAAACAATATTTCCAGAACTTGATGAGGAAGGAAAAATCATATTGGAACTTGAAGCAGTCATAGAAACAAGAACTTGATAGCTACGAAATTGATCAATTTTAGAGTATCTCATTAAGTCGAAGAACTTACCCACTGAAGCTTCTACATGGCAGGATGAGAATTTTATACAGAAGCATCCAGAGCTACTCAAGCATTGAGGAAAACACTTCTTTTAAGGAGAGGGGCATGTTAGGTCCCTATATTACTAGTGTAGTCCCTTATTATTGTTAGTGTAGCCCCCTTATTGTTATTTTTGTACCCCTGTAACCCCCATATTGTTATTATTGTGCCCTTACATTATTATTGTTAGGTCGGCTAGGATTATATTGTGACCTCGTGGACTCATATATATAGAGGGAGGTTTTGTCATTTGTATCATCCAAGAATTGTTCATTTATGTAATGTAAAGGAGGTTGCCCCCTCAACGTGGCTTATTTCTAAGGCGTTGATCTCTCTTTTCTTCTATTTTTGGAGTTGATTTCATGACATTTGCACGCTAGATTGGATATAAATAGATAGATAGTGTCTAAGGAAGTAGTCAATTATTATACATGTTTTGGATCTAAGTGTTCATGCATATGTGACACTTTTTGTAAGGGTTTGAGTTTGGGTTGGGTAGAAAGGCTTCTACTAACTGTGTACGCGGAGACCTAGTCCTGGTTATGTGCATGAAAGGGTAAAATGTAAGGGAAAGTCTGATGTACTGAATTTCTCTAAATCTAATACAAATACTGTCTTGGTGAAGCAATTGCGTTACACATTGTGTTATATGTTTATTGGATCACTTTACCTCTATTATGCTTAATTGTATATGTGTGATTAAATTTGTTATATTGATGGTTGAATACATGAATGAATCTACCTAAGTGTTTATGCATTACATAGATCTGGATTTACTCTTATATATTTGTGATGAAGTGATCTGCGATTCTGTTTTTGTGATATAATAAGTATTATTCTATATTTTTTCACATATGTTTATGATCTATATAAGTTTTTCAATCAATCCATTTAGGGCCACCGCATTATTTTCTCCCTCAAGGTGCGAAAACCTAATTCCAGCACCCCCCCATACTGCTTTGGGTGAGACTTTGATCTATGCAAGAAGGTTATTTGCGAAAGGGCCAGTAGTTGGAGGGTTTGTTGGTGGCGCGATAAAATCTAAACCTGGGTCAGGACCCCTCAAGCCAAAAAATGGTTCCATTGTTGGGACCGAGATCATTTTGAGGGAGATTTGATGTTGTGGTACCCTTCGCTGAATGAATTGCAAGATTGGCTAGATGTAAATATCCTTGAATTCGCGCTCCAAGAGAATCGAATTACTAAGCTATCTAACGAAGAGTGGGTACAAAATTACATATATACAGAAGTTCACGAGATATTCCTTTTCTCCTTTGCAACTGAGCTGCAGGAGTAGTTGTCACGATTGACTGAATTCAATACCTACGCGAAGGAAGATGCAGTCACTAAGTGGACTCCTAAATTGATTCAACAATATTAAAGACTTTTAAATAGTAATAAGTTATTCATTATTTCATTATTTTTCCCAAAATTTCAAGGGAGATATTTGCAAGAGAGACATCCCTAGAGTAATGTGAAACATCAAAATATTCTGGTACAACATAATTATTTAGAAGATCAGATGGTAAAAGGTATGGTGATTCACTCAAAACCGTGCATAGTAAAAAATTAACTTTTATTGTTGATTTTACTAATAATTTTTTTTACAATTTATGAGATATTTGCAAGAGAAACATACTTGGAGCACTGCGGAGCAACATAATATTTTTAAACCGTAAAAATATTAGAATTTGAAAGGTATGGTGATTCACACAAAACCCTACATAGAAATTTTTAAAAATTTTACTGTTTTACAATTTCTGTTAGATTTATTCAAAATTTAGAAAAAAAAAAATTTAAATCATGCATAATTTTTTTTTTACTATTGATTTTACTAGTATTTTTTTTATGATTTATGTTCTTATTTAGATTTAATTAAAAATCAGAATAAAACAAAAAAAAATCAATACTTACCTTAAATCCTTGCTTCTTCTTTCTTATGTGACTCACGGGGGCTTCACTGATGAGCAATACCATACCACGTGCATTCATATTTGGGGATATATATTGAGGAAAAAATGACATAATATATTGAGCATATAATAGGGGTAAAGGGTTTTTATATATCGTGTATAAAAAATGGAGCTCAAAGTTAATGAAAAAATATAAAGGGGTATAAAAAATGTTAATGAAAAAATGGATACCTATAATATCTAGTGAAAGTATGGGTTTTTTAAATTGGGAAGGTGTATTGGGTTCATATTGGGAGGGGGTTTAAAAAAATTATTTTTAGAGGTATTTTCAATATGTAGTAAAATTAAGGGTATTTTTTAGTAAGCCACAAATGCGTGTGCTATGTCATTGGTTCATTGAGTGAAGCCCCTTTGATGTGACTACAAAATTTCATCTTATGGTTTAACTCCCTCTACCACTTCACAATTAGGGTTTTTAATTTTAGGCACTTTAAAATGGATGGGTTTGTGTACTTACTATATATAGGGAATTTGACATTTAAAGTAGGGGAACTACTTATTGAATTAGATCCAAAACATGTCGGCTCTGTCCGTTTTTTTTTTCAAATTGGTGTTTGTTTCACTGTGCACCTTGTGTAATACAACATACCAGTGTTGGTGATGCTTTTAACCAAACTAGTGACTAGAACTATTTTTGGCTAAAAACTATTTGATTTATGTATGAAATATATTTAATGGTTTATGTATTGAATGATACAGGTTGTATGTTGATAAAAAAGTCTCAGAAACTGTCAAATAATAAAAATATTGATCGACATAATTATAACACATCCAAAAAAGTAGAAAATTCAAGTTCTTTGTAAATTCTTTACATATTTAATATGTGTGAACTATATATAAGTTCAACTAATACGTATCGGTTAGTGTGTTTCATGCAAAGCCACAAAATGAAGAAGTTCAATATGATTATTTCTAATATAAGTGCAGAAGAGCGTAAAAGCTTGATAGAAAAATTGTAGAAGGATGAATGAGGTGAATGAAAAATTACTATTCAATATGATTTTTTTTTTTCAATTTTCATTAATAATATAATTAATAATATTAGATAACATGTTTCAAACAATCTATTAATTCACATATGTTTAATGTTTTACGAGCATCAACAAAGGAAAGGATCAATGTCATTCTAGGAAAAGAAAAATTATAAAACATGTAAATGACGATGAATTGGTCTTTCGCTCATCCGAAGTGGTGCTCGAGGTTAATGAAAGAGAGATTTTTTTTTACAAAACCATGAGGGATATAGTGGAAGGAATGTATAGATGTACTTTCCGCTTACAATACAAAAATCAATCCAATGATTCCAAGAACTAAGTTATATCTAAACTATAGGAAGTGTTTCAAGAGAAATGGTCAATGAGACCTATCATACTTGTAATAGAAAAAACATACAACAACAAAAATAATCATTCAAAAGGTAATATTCCTAATTAAAATGATTTTTCTAGAACTATATGTATATATTACTACAAATCATTCATTTATTAATATCAATTTTGTTATATTTAGTTTTCATATATCAATATAAAAATAGTTTATTACTTTTTTCAGGAAGATTATGAAAATCCCAAAGGATCAACGAGCTGATATGTGAAACATGCTAGTAAGAATGTCCAAAAAAGTGTACAAGGAGATGGTCAAAGAAATGGACGTAATTGCATCACAAGAGGAGCCATCTAAACAAAAATGTGCTTCAAATGTATGTAATCATTGACTTTGTACATATAAAAATATAATTTAACATTAAATATTATTTTTTAAGTATTCTCTTGCAGAAACAAAAACAAAATGGAACTCATTCAACACATAAAATAGGACGACAAGGAAGAAAATGGTTGATATCAAAGTTTGTGAGTAATTGTTAATATTTCATTATAACAACTCAAAGTTTCGTTTTAGTATATTTTAAATTGTTATACATCAACCATCCCTGAATGTCTTCAAATAGGTGCTAACATACAAAGAATATCCATTGGAAGAATTGATTGGCATTGTGTTAAATATGGGTTGTGATTATATGTTGGCATATCAAAAATTAATTGTGGAATTTGTAAGTATATATGTTGTTTTAATTCTCTGAGTTTATAATTAATAAAACAAAAAAAACCTTTATATTAAATCTATGATTTATAAAGGGGTATAAAACTTACAGGAAACAAAGTATGGAACTATGCAAAAAGAAGAGTTGTTGCAACAAGGCATGAGACTTGGTTTTGAAACCATGTGTACAATTCATGAGTCACTTCTTGGTATGGTACATTGGTATTCAATTTACATTGATGTATAGTATTTATTTCAATTTTCATTATTCTCACCAATGTAGATATAATCATTACACTTTATTTTTATGTTTTTAGATGGAACATGATCAAGAAGACGAAAATAATTGATTAAATCAATAAAACATTCATCCAGATAACCCAAGTCGTGGAAGTAGATCGAGCACCGATACCAGTTCCAATGAAGAAAGATGATCTATTTGGATATCAATGCAAGTTGTTGTATTTTTTGAAATAATTGTCTATGAAAATGTAATAGCCTTGTTGAAAATTCCATGTAATAAAAGTTAATAAAGGAAAAATAATAACCACAGTTATGGGACACTTATTCCAAGTTGAATGTTGGAAAAAAATCCTAATGCAGGTTCTCATTTGGTTTATTATGGCTAAGGAAATTGGCAAAGGCAATGACAAAGGCTTTGGAAAGGAAAAATGACATTTTTGGAAATTTATTTATGAAAATAATGGAAAATGGGAGAAAAGTAAGGTGAAAGGAAATACGTTGCATGTGAGGAGGAAAATGAAGGAAAATAATGGAAAATTGAATAAAATAGAGGCCTCATTAATAAAAATTCTTATGAGGATCAGTTGGTATATTTTTTTAGTGTAACCGTTTGTTAGTTCAGTTTTGGAGCTCTCTCTTTATTCTCCCTCTCACACACTCTCGGGCACTTAGATTTTTCTTGGAGAACTTCAGCATTGGATCAATAAAAGTAAAGAAGGAAAATGACCTGGTAGAGAAAGGGGGTTTCAGTGTTGTTTTTGGCTGAGATCTGGGATATTTATGGTTGAGGGGCATATGTGCCACCAAGCATGTTGTGGTCAGGCCAAAATGTATGTAGAAAAAAGGGGAATTTAAACACGTTTGAAGGATATGGTGCGCCATTTGTTTTCTTTATGGTTATGCAATTTGAGAAAGGCAATGGAGGATTACCAATCTCATTTAGTACTGCATATATGAATCAAATGGACTTTAAGTTGCTGGGTTGGCATCCCTAGTGCCACGATCCCAAATAGAGGATTTGGAGAAAAGGAACTGATGCTCTCCTAGAAAACCTATAGGTTGGTCGACAACAATGTCTAAGAGACTGGGTTGCGGATGTAAAATGAAGGAACAATAAGGGGTATCATCCCGAGCATGATCTGAAGGGGTATGGGGCTCTAGAGGTTCTTCTAAATGTGGAAGAATAATGGTACTAGAGTCGACATAACCAGATACACTAGGAGAGTTATGGAGAATTACTGCTCCTGGTCTCTCAAATATGGGTGCCCCCTTACCCAAACATTGGGTTGCAATGTAATGGCCACAAGGTGTATGTGGTTCAAATGCATGGTTTCGATGTAAGGGGGAAGAGAGAAATTCAGGGGAGATGATCCCTTCCATAAGGTTAGCATCGTGATAGAAGATGGGGTGACTGGTGGAAGAAATACCACCTGACATGGCGAAGCTACCTAACTCATCATCATGAGAAGAGAGGTTCACATGCGCATCGTCACAAGGGGTGACCGAAGAGTAAGAAGATAAAGGATCTACCGATGTTGAGCCCAAGGTGATCGCTGAAGGAAGGTCAAGCGAAACAACAGGGGAGGATTCAGAGGGAATGTTCCCCGAGGGTCTCATGGATGATGATAGGTAGAAGATGGTGGATGAAGGCTCCGTCATTTTGACATCAGGAGGGGGAATGTCAATGGGATCCATCATCTCTAGTAGTTCTACCAAAGCAAAATGCGCAAGTAGGGGAGATATGGACTCGTTGCGCTTGGCCTTGAATTGGCAGACTGCGGCTAGAGAGGTGCGGAAGTCCTTGAGGCAGGAACAAAGGTGGGTGTAATGGCCATGGAGATCACACAAAGCACAAGGGTGGTTGGTGTGAATAGTCTTGGGGTTCTTGGCCATGAGCACGAAAGGAACCAAGGCTTCCGGGACCGTGGACTCAGGGAACGCGACATTAACCATGGGCTTGAGATGAGGCAATTCAGGACAAGTATGTGTGGTGTGATCGACAAAATCACACAAGGCACACTGGATGGTATGCTTTGGAGGCCGAGGAGGGGCAGGGTTTGTCGGGGTAGTCTTGTCGGTTGATGCCCCCCTGTGAGCTTTGCCAGTCTTACCCGAAGTGTTCGCAACGGGAGGTGGTTCCTGTTGAGGTGGTTGAGGCACTATTGCAGCGGGAGAAGTCATGGGGACCGGTTGAAACGGGGTCAAAGCAAGATAAGGTTTGGGTTGACCAGGCGGGGTAGTGGTTGGAATACCCAAGGTCAAGTTAGGGAGGGAGAGGTTGGCCAAGAGAGGGACCGAATAAACTTCGGGAGGGGGAGCAAGGAAAGGTATCTGACCAGAGGGGTAATGGCCAGGTGGGACGACTCCTAAATGGCTAAGGCTTGGGGGAACCGTTCCAGGAGGGTAAAGAGGCTCATGAGTATTAGCTGCATGGGAAGGTCTAAGGATAAGAAGTTCAGGTAGCTGAGGTGAAGGGCTAGGAGCGGATTGCTGCAGGCGAGGTTGAGGTTGTTGACTAGCCGAAATAGGTTGTTTAAGGGCAGCCTGAGACGGTTGCATCATGCAAACATTCGCTAAGCTGGGATCAGAGACAGGAGGAGGAAGAAGACCAAGGAAGGTTCCAAGCAAGGAGGAGTCTTTGTAGACACCGGGGGAAACACTGGTCAAAGAATCAACGGTTTTTTTATTGGTTATAGAAGAGAGGGTTGACTCAGGGGAGGTCTGGGATTTTGGCTCATGATACGTCAACTGGTTGATGGTGACTATATTTCTATTGTGAGGGAAAAAAATCTTGCGGTGGACCACGGATGGGACAACAGACATGGCATAGGTGTAGCTACGCCCCAAAAGAATGTTATAATCAAGAGGGGCGTCGATGACTTCAACGTCAACGCAAACGGTCTTGCCTGCAAGAGTGATGGGACAATTATGGAAAAGGCCAATGGGCTGGGAGGTGTGGCCATCCCACGCTTGAAGATTGATCGTGGAAGGGGCCAACTCAGGAGATCCGAGTTGTTTCCAAACCGAAGCAAACATCACACAGGTGGATGCCCCCTCGTCAATGATGCACTGGGAAATGTTAGCATTCTAGATTTTGACTAAGAGTTGGAAAGCTACGGAAGCAGGAAGAGTAGGAGACTCCGACTGATGGGCATCGAAAATAATCAATTGGTCATCTGCTGGATCTACAGCGCCCAGGGTAGATAGTAGAGATTTTATTTGGGAGGGGCATGACTGGAGGAGTTCCAGCGTTGAAATGGCAACAAAAGATTGGGCCAGCTCATCTACTATGCTAAACGAATGGGCAGCTCGGTCGGAAGCAGCATTTCGGCGTAAGGGTCCCTTAGGAATCTTGGTATGAACCTCGGCTTTGGGCGGAGGGATATGCAAGGGACCATAAGTTGTCGAAAGAGGCTCTGTAGAACCTGAAGAAGGTAACTCGGGGATAGATGGAGCAGGAGTTTGGGGGTACAGACATGACTGAGTGTGAAGGTTAAGGTTGGTGGTTATAGGTTGGTCATATTTCATCATGAGGATCTGGTAATCAGAGGTACCAGATGTACGAGGTTGAGTGGGTACCGGTCCGTGAGGTGGTTGGGTAGCCACGAAGCTTGGCTGCGGGAAAGGATTGGTCACACTCTGTTGTGCATGCACCTGCCCCTGAGGGGGTGGTGGCTACTGTTGCGGGGGTTGAGAAGACAAGGGAGGCGGGAGTGCTAATGATGTAGGAGTTGGAGCACTAGGCTGTGGATATGGATGATAATGAGGTTGGGTAACAGGGGGTTGGGTAGAAAGAGGAGGCATGCCAGATCTTGGATGCAAGCTACTGGGAGGGGGAGAAGTGCAGGAAGTGGTGCCCCCTCCCCCAGAGAAACCATAGCTCATGGGAGGTTGAGCAGATGGATGAGAGATAGCTCCAACGATACTGTTAGCGACATGAGGTGCCCCCGGTGCATGGGCATTACCGGGTCTAGGGAGGTCAGGTAGAACAGTATAAACATAACCCGTCTGAGCGTAGATCAAGTCATATTTTAACGCCATTTGGAGGATAGCTTCTTCGGTTTGAGGAAAATGCGATGCGACATCTTTCCCGATAGGTGGCAAGAGAGATCTAAGGAAACAGTCCATATAGACACAGTCTTCGAAGGTAGGAGATTGACATAGGCTCTTTCTTCGCCGCCATTCCTGGACATGATCGGATAGGCGGGTCGTAGATGATTGACGGAAAGAAGTCAAAAGTTCGATACCAGTGTCATAATGAAGGGGAAGCTAGAAGTAAGATAAAAAAGCTCGGGCAAGAGTCGAAAAGGTGGTATGAGAGTAAGTGGGCTGATCAACATACCACTTAGAAGCTGCACCTATAAGTGTGCGTCGGAACAATCTAAGACGGATGGAATCATCAATAATGGAATGGGATGAACACCACATGTGGAAAGATCGGATATGGTTGGAGGGATCTTCTCCAACAAGGCCTTCAAACTTGGGAATGTCGGAGGGGAGCTTTGTTGGCATAACAGGCCAACTAACATCGTGGCAAATAGGATCATTGATCAACTAATTGAAATCGGGGAGACTGAGGTCTGCCATGAAGGGGAGAAAGGGAGCAGTCGAGGTAGTTCCTGTGGCGGTTCCTCTAGTAACAATCCCAACATTAGGGCCGGGGTGGCCACTAGCGTTAGGCCCCGGACCAGACATGGTGGAGGTAACAAGGGGAGAACTAGAAGTAGGGGAAGAATCTGGAGAATCAGAATATGGGGAAAGACTAACTCGACGACGACGGGAAGGAGCAAGTCGACCAACCGAAAACTGAAGGTGAAGGCGAAGAAGTCTCTGGGATAAACGCCTTGGAGGCATAATGGTGACGGGAAGAAGAAAAACTGACAAAGGCAGGGCGGTGCAAGATCAAGTGAGTATAATTTCGAAACAAGGGCAGAGAGGTGCAGTGTCAATTAATTTTAAAGTCTTTGCCAGGCGGTGTTAACTAGGCACTTCTTCACTTAGGGTCAATGTGTGGCATGCGTTAATTTTAATTGTTTAAACCCAGACGTTTTGAGAGTAAAAAAAAAAAAATGTGTTGTGTAATGGAAAATAAATCTACAGTAAATAAAACTGAAAGAATAGAAAATTAACAACTAAAAGTGCAGCTATCTAACCCAAGAAGGCGGGTCTCTCAAAACTAGTCGATAAGGGGAAAAAACTAGGCAAAGCACGCTAAGAAAGAGGCCAATAGATCGAAGGTCCGGAGGGACTGGGATCTAAAGGGTAAATCTGCTGAAAAGTGGTGCGGAGAACAGCAAATAGGCAGCGCCAAGGTTGCTACTAAAAAGGAGGAGATTAGCTAAAAATGGAAGAGACAAGGCAGTCGCCTTAGAAATGAACCCAAACAAAACAATATGAGGTGTTTTGAGAGGGAGAAGAGCTGATCGAAAGGGATCTGAAAAGGAGGGATCAGATCTGAGAAAAATAGGGCTGAAACTCTGAAAATTCAGACTTCTGGAACAGCAAAGACTCGCCTACAAAAAGTGGAGGGTACTAGAGCCCTAAGGGGCAAGATCCCCTCTTAGTTGAGTGAAGCAGATCAGAATCAGGTCCAAACAGGCAGAGACAGAGGCTGGAAAACCCTGACAGAAGCTTCAGACAAACCTAGAAAAAGTGCTGAAAAATTTGCAGAAAAAGTACAGGTCGCAGGTTCTGGCCTGTTTTCGGTCCAAGTCATAGGTTTGGGGCAGAAAAGTGCGTCCTGAGGCTTAGGTCACACTTTTTGGGCTGATAAGTGCGACCTGTAGATCCGGCTCTCGCGGCGGCAGATTTCAGAAAAATGTGTCGTCTCAGCTGCGGCTGATGTCTGTCACCTGCGCAATAAGGCCAAAAACACACGGAAGTTAAAAATTTGACTATTTGAGGGTTTTAGGGGTGAAAAACACCATAAAAATAGGAAAAACAGAAAATGGACAAGAAACCCTAGGGTCTAAAACAGTTGGATATCCAGGAATATATCAAATGACAACAGTCGCAAAAGAAAACCCGTGTGGAGTCGCCAATTGTTAGTATGAATCTTTCGTCGTAAAAGATCACTTTAGCTATGCATAACAAATATCCCTAACATCGATTATGGCTGCAAAATATCTTTAAGTTTGCTGAACAAATTCAGATCTAAGCACAAAAGACATTAAGCAGATAAAATATAATATGGCTCCATAAATCCAATGGACAAGACAAGAAGAATGTATTTGAAATAATTTTGTATTATATTAAATAATGGGGCACCTGAGAGGAAAACAAGAAAGGTGTTTTCCAGCTCTCCTCAGTGGGATGGGTTCTTGGAAGTCCTCGGTGTTTCAGATCTAACATTTCTCTCTCTTAGTGGTGTAGAAAAATAAACATAGAACTCAATGGGAGTTCACAAAGCAAAAATGGAAAATGGTGACCAAGAGTAGATCCAGAGTGATCTAATGCAATGGAGGTGGTTAATGAATGGGGAAAACCCCCCTATTTATAACAAAATATTGGGGCGGTCTAGAATTCGGTGCATGAATAAAATATTATTAATCGAATTCTAGAAGCACCTTTTAGGAATATTTTATTATATTTTTTGGAGGGAAAAGGATTCCATACTTGGGTCAATTCCTTTATTTATAAATAATAAATAAATAAATTACTTATTTATCATTTTAGGGGAATGATGGGAATATAATTACATAAATAATGGTTTATTTAATTATTTATGGATGATTTAGTCAAATTTAACTAAGAATATTATTTAAATAACTTATTCTTAGGAATAATTAAATAAATAAGGATTTATTTAATTAGTTTCCTTATTTTGGGTTAAATATGACCAAATAAGTTATTTTATATGGTGAAAGCAAATTTACTTAGGGTAAAATTGGTCTTACATGGTGTACTTAGGTTCATCTAATAATAATAGGTTAGATGACCAAAAAATTTGTGTAACAGAAAGGTTCAAGGAGGAGTCACAATCAAAAGAAAGAAGTCAACAGAGATGCCAGTAAAAGACTAAGCATGGAAAAGCTTGGTGTGGTATCTACAGACAGGTTGGTGGAGTCAGCTTGTATAGATGGATTGTTTGTATTCCATGATGAATAAAGAGGAGTTCATAAAGGAAAGAAGACTATGGCTACTAATGGTCATATTAAAGGTTCCAAGGGAGATTATGAAAGATCAAGTAAGAATAAACTTGATAGAGAATTAGCTGAGATAAAAGTGCAGCTAGAAGTGTTGAGAGAATTCATACAAGGGAGTATGGAACACCAAAGGTATGATTGGGTTCGGTAGAAGAAAAGAGTCAAGTGGAGTCAGTTACAGAGCAGGCTCAAATCTGACACAAGAATTCAGCTAGAAGAATAACTCATAGGAGTTGAGTTACATCATATGATGTGTGCTGAGGAAGAGGTTTACTTATGAGAACCTGAGAAAGGGTATATCTTTGGCAATATTATTAATTAAGATGAAGACATGAGACCATCTGATGGTTTCATGGATCCTTGGAAGGATGGGAACCAGCGGAAAGAGCGTACTATGAAAGCTAGAAACAAGGATGACTTGGCTAATGATGATGGCAAAGAACAGAAAGAGGCAAAATATGATATCAAGCATTCCTATGTTATGCTTCAGAAAGCTTAAAAGAAGACTAGTAAATACTTTCTGAGTCTTGAAAGATACTTATAATAGTAAGAGAAATATTTTTTGATTGAGTCATCAAATAAGACCACTAGGTCTTGTGAGTTTAATGCTAAAAATTTGAATGTGTTTTCAGGTTGTGTAGAAGACAATCCATCTTTTGGAATTGTCTCAAGTGAAGTTGAAGTTTATCTAGCAAATTATAATGAGGAAGAAAATTGTCAAGCAAGGTATGATGAAGAGTGTCTTTCTGATGAATACCAAGTTGAGTTGTTACAGCAGAAGGAATTCATAAGTTCCTTATTTAATGAATGGAGTAACTTTAATGGAGATGAAGTAGTAATGCCTCATGAGATGAAACTTGTTCTTGACGAGGACAAAGAGGAATTGGCTTGCTTAAATAGCCAAAGGAAGATTGTTGGATGGACATTTAGGATTTTCATAGAAATAGAGAATCATAATTTTATTTTGGTTAAAGATGAAGCAGCAGTGTCACAAAGAGGTTTGCTCAGTAACAAGGAAGAAGAAAGCCATAAAGATGACAGAGAGGCAATTATGTCTCAAGCTAAAGGAAAGTCAGTCCTAGAAGTGGAAAGCACTGAATTGACTATTAGGACTAGTCAAGAAGAAGAAGGACAACAATGAAGTGTTGTCAAGGAAGAGAAATAAATTTGTGTAGAAACTATAATACAACATACTGAAGAGGTACTTGAAGGAAATCAAGTAATTAGTGAATGGATGAGTTGCTTGTTGAAAGCATTTGAGCAAGAGAAAGAGATTGCAAACAATAATATGGGAGTGTTTCAAATTGTATTTGAAACATAGATAGATACTAGTTTACAAAACTTAATTATGTTAACTAGTATACAGGAAAGGGTGAATAAATATATCACTGTCGTCAGAGAATTAGAAGGCAATTTACCTTTTGACAGTAAATTTGCAAATAAGGAAAATAAGAGGGATGTTGCAGAGGGAGATATCTTCAAATATATTCAGGAAGTTTGGGTGGTAGCAATGTCCGGAATAATATTTGCAGCAATATCTGGGACAAACTGTAGTAGAATGTGTTGGCAGAGAACTGAAAATAAGAAAAGAAGGTAGAAGAAGTGGAGCACTACAACACAAAGTATGGAAGCCTGGAATATTGCAGCTAAAGAATAGGGAAGACAATGCAACTTATGGACAGCAGCAAAATAGAGTTTGAGATCCTAGAATATTCAAGAATTCAAGGCACATGACCATGAGGTCATGAATTCTTTTCCCTCGGGAGTTTGATGCAGGAGAATTAAGGTAGAGCCAACAATGTGACAAGATGGTCAAATGTTGTGGCTTGGGAAGAGGACTAGCATTCCTAATAATAATTTGAAGACTTTAGTTTTAAAGTATTTTGTTTAAAGTTAATTTGGGTTAACATAGCCATTGCAATCTGTAGGTTAAAAGAATAGTTAGATTAGGATTAGTTAGGAATTTATTTCAATAAACTATTCTAAAAATGAATAACAATTTCTCAACCATATGGGGATTTTGGGAAAGGCATAAAACAAAACCAAATCCGCCATTGCGGGGTTTTTCCATCCAAAGAGAAAAATATAGAACGAGAAGGAAATAGGTGTGAAAGAGGGTTGAACAGAGAGTAGGAACAAATGTAAAAACCAGCCATCCCTTGGCTTAGTTCTGTGTATTTTCATTTATAAAATAATTCCAAGTGTTTGGGATTTTGATCAGACTCTCTATTCTAACAAGGTTGTTTTATTTCCCTGTCTAAATCAAGTATTGCATTTATGTGTTATTACGTATGTGTGTTCTTTCTGTTAATGCACAGATAGATTGGGAGAGAGGATGAAGTTCCTGTGAACTTCGCATAGACAAAGTTATGGCAGAGACTGAGGGCTAAGAGATGAAGAAAAAACCCAAGAGGGATCCACGCATCTACAGGCTGAGTAAAGCTCAAGAGAGATAGCGTCGAAGAATTCTGAAAAAAAAAAAACTCGGAAGGATAGTGGAGGAGTCAATTGGAGGAGAACAATATTGCAGAGCAGTGGTAGTTGAAAAAAGAGCAATCAACTAAAGAACATAATACACTTAGAAGAACTCTAGGAGAGGAATCGATGGCGAGGATGGAATCACAGAGCCAAGGGTATAAGGTTTGACAGAAGAGATTAGAGTGGGAAAAAGAGGAGAAGAAGAGCCGAGAAGGTTGAACAGATGGATGAGATTAGATCACAAATCGAAAGATAAGAGATGAACGGTTAAGATATCAATCAGATTTGCAGGCATGATGAGGGCCATTCGATCCAACATCAATGAATGGTGAGAAATAACATCATGGACAGAGGACATCGCACATCGCAGAAAATATAAGTCTCGGTTAAGAGATTTCACAAGTGAAGTTTGATAGTTTGCGATGTGAAGTGGCATGGAGAAGAAGTTGCGCAGACCGTCGGATCCTGCAGAAGCTAATGGTGGAGATTGAAAGAGGTGACCGCAAATCACAGATCTTAGGGGTTAGCACTAAGGGTCATCATGAGGTAAGTTAAGAGTTTTGCGATGCAAAGCAGAAGACCACGTGTCGGCATGGCGCAAAAGCGCACTTAGCAAATTTTGCAGTTTAGCGTATTCACAAAGAGTTGAAGGTTGCAGGCAGACGATTGGGATGCGTTATAATTGGTTTTCGTGATGTGGGGCCCTCTAGATATGAAATTCATCTGTATGTAGTTATTTTGGGTTTTATGTGTGGTTATGTATTAAGTAATCCATTGTGGTCATTTAAAGAAGTGTTGTTTGATCGTATGTGTATGTATGTTAATAACCCCGAAGTTATAATCCGATGTGTATAAAGAGTTTATGTGGGTCCTAACCCACAGGTCCACGAATATATGTTAAACTGCAGTTACGACCGCATCACCGAGTCATGCAACCAATAAAGATAACAATGTTGACCATTATCTTCCAAATGGGTTACTCTACAATCTGGACAAGCCATTTGTTCCTAAAGGTGAGCGAATGCAACTAATCAGAGAGGTTCACACCTCTAAGGTTTCATGGAATTTTGGTTTAGTGAAGATAGTGGCCAACTTAAAGAGCCATGCGTACTGGCCTACAACATAAGAAAATGTAGCTAGTTTCATTAGAAGATACATGCTTTGTTGTACTCGCAAGCCTAGTAACATGAGATAGGGTTTATACTATCCCTTACCTATACCCACTCATCCTTGGGAAAGAATTTCCATATATTTTATGGGATGTTTATCAACAATCAAGAAGGGACATGACTAATTGTAACTTCATGGTAATTGAAAAATCCAACAAGATGTGCATTCTCAGTCCTTGTAAAAATACCATCAACAAACAAGACACAATAAACTTGTTCTTTAAACAAGTTTGGGTGAACCTTGGGATACCAAGGAGCATCATTTTAGAAAGGGAAACCATATTTATTAGTGCATTTTGGACTACATTATGGGAGAATATGGACATGAATTTGAAGAGTTTTACAACATTCCATCCACAAATAGATGGGAAAATAGAAGTAATCAATAGGAATTTTGTGCGACTTTTTATGGGCGACAAATAGAAGTATCTAAAAACCTGAGATAGAAATATAACATATGTAAATCACTCTTATAATAGAGTAGTCCACACCCTTCTACTAGTAAGTACCCATTTGAAACATGTTTATGATATTTTCCACCTTCACCTTTATATATTGATTCATATGGGTAGCAAGGAGAAGAGAAGATCTCATAAGGGATGCTTTAAGGGAAAAACAAATTCTTAATAAAATTAGGTATATCTAGTTGCTAGTACAAGAGATACTAAAGAAGTCATAAGAAAAGTACAAGGTGGGCATGATCAACACAGAACAAAGAAATCATTCAGAGTGGGAGATAGAGTATAATTGTAGTTGAACAAGAAGATTCTACATGGATGATAGTAATAAAATAAATGATCTATGATATGTTCCTTTTGAGATACTAGAAAAGGTGGGAGATAATGCCTAGAAAATCAGTCCAACACCATATTTTCACATTTACTCAATGATGAATGAGAAAAATCTCAATCACTATCATCTTTCCATGTTGGATTAGGTAGAGGAGAAGGCTCTACCTTCTATAGAGCATCTAGCTCCAAATGACCAAGAAAAATTGAGAGTGGGTAAAATTTTACAAAAGAGGTCGTGAACAATAAGACAAGGGTAACATGGCCTTTGGAAGATTGGGTTAAAAGGACAACTTCTAAGAAAAGTAAAGTAGTACTCAAGGGAGAAGGTAGAGGAAAAATTTCCTCACCTCATTCAGTAAAAACCTTTGGACACCAAAATCCTCCCAAAAATGTGGAGGTATGATCTAGATTGGATCATTATATTATTTGTCACCCATATCAATGCTTCTCCAATGCAAAAAGTGGAGGAATCAACTTGTAGGAGAATTTTTATCGAGGAGACCTAATTTTGAAAACCCAATTGGGGCTTGAAACCTTATAAGGTCGTTTTGAGGCCTTAAATGGCATTTTTGGGGGGGTAAAACTTTTCTGCTTAAGTGTAAATCAATATAACATTATCTCGCACTGAGAAACCTTCCCAATAGTGTAAGAAATACATCAATTGCAGTACATACACAAAATTTGTGCCTCCCGAAGTTTGACATATCATGATTGGACACCATAATTTGAGAGGACGCCATGTCAACTGTAATATTCCAATTCTGGAACAGCTAGCAAGGCATGACTGGAAAACGCATTTTCCAGGAATGGATGCTACAGGATTTGAAACCAAGACCTGGATCCCTTAGAACAATGTGTCTAAGTCCTAAATCCAAGATGAGGCTCCAAAGAAATCCTTCTAGGTGGGTTAAACAGATCTCCCACACCTAGTTGTCCCGAGGAAATTCCCAATAAAGGGGGTGCAGCAAATGTAAGAACATATAATGGAGTAACAACATTATTATTATGAGCTGTGAGACATGAAGATACAAAATAGCCTTCCCATTGATATTATAGCAGCAATATTATACAATGCTTTGAGGAATCAATCACTCAATATAGGCAATGAAAGCCTCAATGAGACATGTACATGACAATAGAGAGACACTACTATGCAAGAATGTCATAAGGCTAAAATAACGTAGTTTATTGGAGACAGTGCAACAAAATAATAGAGAATACAATGATATGACAATATCAGCTCAATAAATGTGGGGGAGCTAGCTCTCAACCCCTAAAAACACTAATACAAAAATGATACAACAATCCTTGGAAGGATTGGCTACAATACATGTGAAAATGGCAAATCTGCAGAAATGTTGGAGTTGCAGGGTAGCAGCTGCAACACAAAACTGAAACTACATGGAGATGGTTGAATAAGATGTACAATTTGAATTAAACCTCCTCCAATGGATCTCTCAAGTGCAAGGCTGATCCTAGCACTAAATATCTTGCCCTCCAAGATAGTGGTGCAAACCCCCACTACAAATATACATTGAAATAATGCAGTCTAGTGAAGGGACTGCTCTGTTGATGTTGGGAGATGCTTGGCCTGATGCCAATACATGCAAATCAGCTCAGAGATCTTCCTTACTAACCTTCCCGAGGAATAGAAGCTCCCTCCTCTAAAAGATGAGACAAGGAAAGGTGTTGTGGAACCCCTCCACTGCAACACCCTGCAACACAACGTTACACTTGAGCAGAATTAACATTGTAGCTGAAGGAATGGCTTTGGCCTTGAGCCTAGATGTGGAGAAATGAAGTGTAATCCTCCAAGAGACCTCTCAAATCCCTCGTGCTAAACAACACTGCAACTCAGCTGAATAGTTGGAGACTGCAAATAGTCTAAACAAACAAGAAATCCAATACTCAAACATGTCTCACTATGGCTACCTCTTCCTCCTTTTATGCAAGTGAATGTCTCTTTGCCCCGGACCCTACACATTATGGTTTCTTCCACAAAGAACCTTTCTCCCTCTCAAACTGTGCTATCTTCCCAAGCAAGCCACACCCTCTTAGGCGATGCTGTTGACTTGGTCAAACTTGACCTTGTCCTCAAGGAATTGCCTCTTTTCACACTGGAAGGTGCAAAATTAAGCTACTCCATAGATCCCTTTCATGCTATGAGGGATATTATTCCTACTCATGGGTATTTTACCCATTTTATTCACCTCCTAGATGATATAAGAAAAAATTAATATTCCAATTTGCTGCTTGCAAATTTTGGAATATTACAATCCTCCCCTCTCAAAGATTGCTTGTCCTCAAGTAAGTGCAAGGATAGATTGAGTTATTTTCTCCTCCTCTCCCTATAGCATCCAGGTATGATGATCTCCTCCAAGTGAAGTGATGTTATCTCATAAATCAAGCCTCCACATTGCTCCTCCTCATCCTGCAAGTCAACTATCAAGCCATCATCATGTAAAGGTGAAATACTCAAGAGGATAGCAAAGTGATGTCTAGAGGTCCCTTTGACTAAAGGGATCTGAAATATAATGGGAACTATCTTTCCCATATGTATCCTCCATCCCCAAGCTATTAGCCATGCAAAATGAGTCACCTCCTAACTAGGCAACTCTTGAAAACTTTCCTCCACCTTTGGCTTTGGCAAAGTAGGTGGGATGAAAATCTGCACATGGTAGACAATGTAGCCTACCCCACGCTATCAATCTCTCCACTTATGGTAAGTGTAGAGTGTTGGTTGTTCTTGGGCTGAAATAAGATTGCCCTCAAGTGGAAAGATGAGGGATAGGTCTCCAAATACCTCTCCTCCAACGTTGCAAATCATGTTGACCCAAATATCCCCACATATGATGAGTTGGAAATCATCATCATATGGCATCACATCCATCATATGGCTCACCTCATAAGGAAACAAATGTGTTGTTAAGGTGACCATACCATATCCCATGCTCCCCTTAGAACATGTCGTGCAAAAAGTGTGGGAGGATTCTCCCTCAAAGGACACATTCTCCCAATGTGTCTCTCTCCCAATCATGCTCCTCATAAAGACAGAAACAATAGAACCATAGGGAGAAAATATGAGAATCATGCTTGCTGCCATATGCAAAAAATGAGAAGGAAAATGGTCCCTCAAGTGCAACCAACGCAACTTGACCCTCAACTGCAATAGAGACTGATAAAATGAGTGGCTTCTCAACCACTTTCCTGCTGCTCCAATCTCCTCATAAGTATGGAGAAAGTGAATAATGCAAGGTGTACAATGAGCATGTCCTCCATAATATCTATCTTCCCCAAGTCCTCCTAGGGAATGGCGATCAATCATGCTTATGGCCTCAACTAAACCATGAAGTCTAGAAAAAATAATGCTCCTCCTTGGAGCATCATCTTGCACATGTATGGTTAAGGGATGTATATATACATTGTACAAATAATCATGTAAACAACAATGAATACCCTTACCATATTTTCTGCTCATACAAATGGGGTGGCTCATAGATGAGTCTCCTCTCATAATCCAAGAGAAAAGAGGTGGTTGTGCTAACTCTCCCAAAGAGTTATGTCTCTCCTCCATCTCCATCTGGTCCATGCATCTCTTCATATGCTGATATATCTCCTCCTCAAAGCCCTTCCAAAAATACCCCTCCATGATGGTGTGGTATGCTCTCATAGAACAAGTGGGGCTGAAAAGGAAATCCTCATGAGCTGCTTATAGCAACTTCTCCATGAGCTTGGAAGCTCTAGGTAAGAATATCTTACCATGATAGAAGATGACCCCATCTCTGACTGAATGCCCCTCCTCATGCAACTGGTCATCCAATATCATACAAGTGAAAAGATCCTTGGAATACTCCACCAACAGCTAGGTGTTCCAATATGTATCTATCCTCCATAGTGACAGCGCTGATGATCTCTCATGAAGAACACCTGTCATATGGTAATGCTCTTCTCTGACATCTCCCATGCCAAAGATGTAAGTTAGAAGGCTAATATCCTTCCCCTGTTGCTTTTGCCACAACGCAGAATCTAAAATGGAAGTGGGTAATATTGATGTTGAGAGAATGCTCCCTCTCTCCTTGAGTCTACCCAAGACTCCCAGCACTGTATCAAGCTCTCCCAAGGTTCCCACCCTTCTGAAATCACTAAGCGGTGCCTCAACTGGTGAAGCATCCATCCTCCTCTGCTGATCCAGTGGTGTTAGTCATCAGTATTTTTTTTACTTGTTGGTGATGACTAGTTGTAACAGCCAAGTTTTCCAACAGCTGATCTAAAAATTTGTCAAATTTTCCTGCTGGGAAAACACCTATGAAAATTTTTTCCCTCCTACCTTTTCAGTTCGCCCATCACGAGATGAAACCTCATTATCAAATCCTACCTAGCCTCAGCCATACTAGTCTGCCCATCAGCTCTAAAGAGACCATCCAAATCCATTCAAACAGTCTCCCCTAAGTTAGGAAGTGGCGCTTTAAGGCATTTTTCCCTTGGCAAACTATCCAAGAGCCAAAAACCTCCATTTGCTATAGACCATTCATAACAGACCTTCCTATTCTGCTAATGAAATTGGTTACAGCCTTAGGTCGCGCCACTAATACACCCTTAAGTCTCAGCAATACATAGACCATAAGTCAAGCTGATTTTAGGTGTTTTTACAGTGTTTGATGGATCTTTCAAGTACAGAGACATACCAGCATCTCAGAAGATAATTTTTTGCTCCACATGAGAAGACAACTGCTTCTCAATATGATCCTGAGCCTGGGATGTAGCACAAAGCAAAGAGTTTTTCATCAAGCTCATGCGACCACATTCAAGGCCTGAAAGGACAGTAAAGGAAAAAACAACACTGTCAAGAGGCTGATGATATGAAATGGCTAAGAAGCTCCTTCATCCATAAGCAGAGGGTTTGAAGACCAAAGAGCCTCCTTCATCTATGAGCAGAGGGTTTTGAAAGCGCCTCCTTAATCTTAAGCAAAGGGCATTTGGACAAAGTTTGATTTTAAGAGTTGCAACTGACTGTAAGACAAATTTGTTTTTAATGAACAGTGAGACGGTGACTAGGGTTTTCTGAAACAAAGTGATGATTGCAGGCAGAGGTGAAAGCAGTAGTGTTTTTCAAAGTTTGTTTTCCTGCCATCATGTATAAGAGAAACCATTTTCAAGCATGCTCATCAAACATTCTTCAGCAGACTAAGACAGAGGATTAAAAGCACCTCCTTCATTCATAAGCAGAAGGCCAGGGCATTAATTGATTTCAAGGTTGACTGATCAAAAGATAAGTAGTAAGAACAGTAAGAAATGGTTGAAACAGAGGAACAATGTAAAATACCAAGAAGGAAAGCAGGGGTACCACTACAATCCAAGGGGTTAAACTTATCTCTTAACAGTGTTTCTTTTAAAGGACAGTTTGCAGCTCAAACAAAACAAAATTGAAGAGTGGTTGATGAGATGGGTCATTACACAGACAAAAGACATGATGATGATTATGTTTCAAAGGGTACTCATCTTCCTAATGCATAAAGGAATTTCTTTCAAATTTCTTATCATAGTAGACAAAGGAAACTTGAGTTTAGTTTTCCCAACAAAGCATTGCAAATAGCATCACAAGCTCACAAAGATATAAAAAAGTTATGGCCTGAGTTTCAAAGCGCTGGAGCAGCATGCAAAGCCAATAAGGCATGTCACCATTTCCAAATAAACGCATTTCCCTTATGAAAAGGTCAAAGGTACCTTATCAATGCATTTTTAGTAAATAAAGAAGTGTCAAAGAGTTTCCCTTTCAAATGGACAGAGGTGGAAGAGCCTGAGTAAATGCAACTGATTTTTGCACCCACAGTCGGAAAATGAGTTTAAAAGGCACCTGACAGTCAAATCATTTTCACAGTAGGGCCTTATCACTTTTAAAAGCATCCAGAGCAGCAGAAGATAGTTTAAAGCTTCTGAACAAGGCAAATCATGTCAAAGTTACAAAGCTCACCTTCTTGATGAACCAGCTTAACTTTCAGTCTCTATTTTTCAAACAAAACAGAGTTGATATATGGTTTAGAGAGGGGTTATGACACAAGCCAATGATGATAATTATTTCTCAAAAGGTACTTTTCTTCCTTTTTCATGAGGGGATATGTTTCATTTACTCATCATAGTGGACCAAGGAGAGTTGAGGTTAGTTTTCCCAAGGGGCAGTGCAACTGAACACATAGGTCCATAAATGTGTAAAGAAATATTATGGCATATGTTTCAGATTTTGGAAAGACTTTTAAAGACAATAATACATGCCACTGTTACAAATGAAGGCATTTTCTTTATAAAGATAGGTCAGCTCCTTGCAAAATGGCAAAGATGTTTCAACAAATCATTGGTCCTCACCAAGTAATGATTAGCCTTCAAAGTGGTCTGCTCACAATAAAAGAAAAATCACAAGCATAAAAACCTCCGAAACAGTCACCTACAGTTTTTCAAAATAGCCTGGTAAGGTTTGGGTGTGTTTTATTTTTGAGAAAACACAAATGAAAGATGTTCATTTGATGTTTCAAGCCAACACTTTTCTTTCAAAAGAAGATTTACAAAACCCCCACAAAAGTAGCTCAAGGGTGATTAACTTAAAGGACTGAAAGGATCGTGGCCCATGTCTTTCACATTTAAAAAACACAAGGGAATACTCCTCTTGATGTCCATGTGAACGAAGAAAGAAGTTTCGAGCAAGTTTGCAGAGTTTTTAAGGGTTTTTGACCGCGCGGCGCGCCTGTAGGTTTGCGCGGTGCGTTCAGGCGCATTTTTTGTAAAGAAATACACAAGTGCGTGGCGTGCCTGTACAATTGCGCGGCGCGCCTGTAGCCTCCGGTTACAATGGCCCAACGATGACCTGACAACCTCCTATTGCGCGGTGCCTTCCCTGTTGAACATGCCGCGCGTGTTAAAAGCGATCAAAACACCTCCAAAGGTTGTCAAAACTGCTCAAATCCTCAACCAAAGGTCTTCCATCCATTTTTAAAGGTATTCTCATTTCCTTACTTGCCATGATCGAGCTGCTAAGAGGTGGTTAAAATAGTGAAAGTCTTGGTGAAAGTCAGGGTAGTTTGTGAGTGTTTCAAAGAAATTGGTTACAGTGGAAAGGAGGGCTGGTTCTTTTTGTTTAAAACTCGAAAAATTGTTGTGGTTTTGACTGCCCAAGACTGACATAGCAGTAGCACTGTGTTTGTATTGATGTCTAAAGGCTTGGACACTCCCCTCAATACAATGCTAAAAGCACAAACCAGCTAGTCAAGTTATGCCCAGCAGTTGAAGTTTGGCAAACTATTGAAAGTACCCTAACTGTGATAGGGCAAAGTAAACCTTGGTCAGCTCAGTGTCTGGTGAAAACATGGTTAGGTGGATGGACTATTTAAAAGTTGAAAAACAAAGTTTGCAAAGTGAAAACCATATGCCTAATTTCAAACAGCAGTAAGCATTCTATAAGTATTTTTTCCATTTCAAAGGACTCCTCTGTGTGTGGTAAAAAGGGGAAAAAAACCAGTGTTCTCTCCTTTGCTCCATAAAACTAACTTTAGTGTGTAAAAGCTGTAAATCACCATTTGGAGGTGTTGTCAGAATCTGTGGGTAAGGAGTGGTGAATACAAGAGTAGTATCTTGATTAGGAGAGGTGTTTTTCTGCTACAAGGCTATTTTATTATCCTCAAAATACCGAAACCCTGTGACCTTGTCCAAACACAGAAAATCACTTTGACTATGCGTATCTTTTGTTGATTGTGTGCTTATTATAAATATAGGTTGTTTGGCATACAAAGGGTAGAAAAGGACAATTTTTTGAAGGGGTAGAAGCCTAACACCAAATAAAACATTTTACACAACCTTTGAAACCATTGTTGCCTTAAATCAAACAGTGAAGGTGAGACAGAGCAGCAGGAGCAGCATGACAGTGATGAACAAGGACAGGAAAAGGGGCAGCCTTATGAGATAGAACAACAACATAAAGATCATGAAGGGCATTCTCCAAAGCATGTGCTAGCTGCCTCTCCTAGGCAAGGGGCCATGACTTCTTCACCAAAGCTAGAATGCCAAACAACACAGAAGAAAAACCAAGAAAAGCTCAAAACTGACCAAAGAGGCCGCCCGATGAAAAAAAAGGGAGAAAGACACCTCTAGGCTTGATATTTTGGCCACTACTTCAGAAAATATTGCTAAGAACCCTTGAGGGTCATACTCACCGATTTTGGGCAAATTTTGACATGTTTTGATTTTTTGGCATTTTTGAGTTTTTGGTCAAAACTCATGAAATTCACCATTTCATTTTGGGGAATCGTCAAAGGAGGAGAATGGTATCATTGGATGCCATAATTTTAGGAGCATACTCTCAGTGATTTTCAAGACATTTAAAGACCATTTTCTTCCCCGAAATGGCGGAAAATGCTCGCTTTTTACACACTCTGCCCGGTCTATCAGCAGACTGTAATTTTTGGTTTTTTACACACAGGTTCAGTTTTTGAGGACTTCCAGTCATCATATTGGAAAAATTTTAGTTTTTCCAGAAAGTAGACACTCATATCTTTCCAACGAGCTATCATGAGCCTCATTTCAACATCGGGAAGGCTGCCAAATGTTGCCGGAAAGTCAGGGGACCTTTTGCTGATGTAAATTTTGAATATTTTTGTAATTTTTGAACCTTTAAAAACTGATATTTCCTCATGTGCGTTTAGCTATTTTTGCACATGAGAAGTTGCGAAAAGTCAATTTAATTCCCCTTTTTAGCATTTTCTAGATATTTTATGAGATATTTTGTGCCTTGGGCTTTGTAAAGCCTCAAGGACAAGTTTAGATATTTTGATTAGGCCAATAGGATGGCAAGTTGAACCATGAGGTTTTCCTCACTTTGACCTATATATTCCAAAGGCTTTCATTGTAAAACAAGGCTGAACTTGAGAAGAGAAGCAATATATGGTCATATAAGCTTTGGAAGAAATACTTGTCTTATGCTTTTGGATTGCCTCTTGGATGCTCTTGGATGAATGAAGAAGGATTGTTGTTGGATTCCATGACTTGGCAAAATGGTATAGTGTCTCTTGATTTGTTGTTGTCTTCTAGTTTTCATTCATGAATACATGTTTCTTGCTTGCTATAGATCAGTAGAGAACAAATTTGAGATATGCCCTTGGAGGCACCTCAAATTTCCTGTTTCTTCATAGCTTTCATGTTTTCCTCTTCCTTAGTTACATTAAAGAATTCTTAACTTCTCTTTAATAACTTGAGGATATTGTTGCTTGTTTCATTCATAGTTCTATGCATGCTAAGTATGATTTACGGTATGCCCTGCTTACCTATGGCTAGTTATAGTTCCATCCATGAAATTTCTCTTTGACTGATTAGATTATCATTTTGTTGAACCAAGGAGGCCTAGTTTCGATCTAGCCCTTTGCCTAAAACTATGCAAATATTGTTGTTCAAAGTGCCCAATAACTTGAAGTACTGTGTTTAGGCATTCCGGCATAGTAAGTTAAGTTGTTTGTCTTTCTTAAGTGTTTTACCCAAAGTCTGATAGCCATTTCCCAAAGATAGAGGGTCATATACTTCTATGCATGGCTTGAATGTTTATTTCTATGTATTGATTAGCTTATGGTTACATTTTACATGATTAATGGTTTTCCCTACCATGTTTATGTTATCTATTAAACTATTTATGCTTGAAACTCTTTGTTGTTCACAAACTTGATGTTCATTTTGTTCCATTTTGCCTAAAGATCCTTTCTACCTCGAATCAAATCGGCCCTCCAACAGCCCTGTATCACTGCCTGATAGCTTTCCTGATCTTTTAGACCCCATAGCCCAGTTGATCTGACATCTTTTTACCTATCTTATATCTTTGATCAGTTTCATCCCTCACAACTTAAAAAACCAAAGCCAAAAACATACTTCATAACTAGCCTAAAATCATAACACAATAAGAAAACACACAGATATCCCTTACACATATAGAGAGAGCCCTCTCTAAGTCCAGGAAGGTTAGGTCCTTGGGCTCCAAAGCTTGGTTTGATGTTACACTGTCATTCGGCTCGCCAATCAGCCAAATCACGGGACCCTAACAAGTGGTATCCTCGACAAAATGTCTCCATGCCATGAGACATCATCATCAAGAGATGATTGCATATATGAATGAACAAATCTGTCCATGCCCTCACTGCGTAATCCAATCTTCTCCTCGGCTGGTGCATCAACCTCCTGAAGTGGATAGGGATGTGTACATCTCATCTCATGATACTGGTTCTCCTCCCTACCTTCTCCTTGTGTCTCCATGGTTCCACACCTCTTCAACAATGGCACATGAGTTGTGCCTTGATCTCCACACATGAGATCCTGGGGACTTCCTTGCAAAGATGCAAGAATCCCTCTACTTGGAGCAAGAGCTCCTCTTTCCTCTGCATGAGGCACTAGATAATCTCTAGATGAAACAACGTTGTTGCCCTTAATTTCTGCAACATGAATGGGAAACCCTCCAATGATTGGATCCCTTTTTGAAAAAGAGATCTCCATGCTCCCTTGCTCAAAGGTGTGAGAAGAAAGTCTTTCCTTCGGCAAGGTATGGTGCAAGTTTTCAGCCTTCTCCATGGTTTTCTACAATGGTACTGCGTTCTCATGCAAGGGTTTTGTTTGAGTTTTCTTATTTAGCTCCACCATGCATGTCTCATGAATCCTCCAATCAAATATTTTCACTAATGCCTTAGTGAAACTTGAATAAGATGCAATGTTTACATTTTTTAAAGAAAAGGATTCAAAGATCCACCAAGCATAGGCCTTACCTCTCAAATGCAGTGCTACAACTTTGATGGCTTCCTCTTCAAGAATTTGGTGCTGTTGCAAGAAGGTGTCTAGCTCCTCCACCCAAGCTTTGGCTGAACATATAGGTGAACCTTCAAAGGTAGATAGATGGAATCTATCCTACTACTCTCTTCCCTTCACCTTGATCTTGCAAACTATGAAAAACTGAGGTGGTCTCTGAATTTTTGAGTTTGAGACTCATACTCCTTCAGGAAATCACTAATAGTTTCCCTCCTAGCAACTTCTTCTACTCTTCCCATCTCTCTTTCAAAAATCCTGGGCATGTGACTCCGCTGTGTATTAGGGTGTGTGGCTACTTGCTCACACTCCTCATATGTCAATCTAGAGTTTTCTTTGGATTCAAACTCTCTTGGAGATTCTTCATACATCCCCCTCCTAATATTCTTGAAATCTCCATGAATGTTATGTACAGATTTAGGAAGAAGCTTTGTAAGCTTATCCCCTTTTTCTCCTCCAAAAGATGGAGTCTTTTTCCTGTTCATCTCTCTGTCTCCTTCTTGATGAGAATAGGAAGTGCAGGGTCCTTCCTCTTCTTTCTTCTTATCCTCCTTGGGGAGGTTCTTCATGGATCTGATATATGATGAGATAAAACTCATCCTCTTCAATCTTCTGATCTCTTTGGCAAAGACTCATAGGCTTAGCCAAGAAAATTTCTCTGATACCACTGTAATATTCCAAATTTGAAACAGCTAGCAAGGCATGACTGGAAAACGCATTTTCTAGGAATGGCTACTACAGGATTTGAAACCAAGACCTGGATCCCTTAGAAAAATGTGTCTAAGTCCTAAATCCAAGAGGAGGCTCGAAAGAAATCCTTCTAGGTGGGTTAAACATATCTCCCACACCTAGTTGTCTGAGGAAATGCCCAATAAAGGGGGTGCAGCAAATGTAAGAACATACAATGGAGTTACAACGTTATTATTATGAGCTATGAGACATGAAGATACAAAATAGCCTTCCCTTTGATCTTATAGTAGCAAGATTATACAATGATTTGAGGAATCAATAACTCAAGCTAGCCAATGAAAGCCTCAATGAGACATGTACATGATAATAGAGAGACACTACTATGCAGGAATGTCATAAGGCTAAAATAATGCAGTTTATTGGAGACACTGCAACAAAATAATAGAGAATACAATGATATGACAATATCAGCTCAAGAAATGTGGGGGAGCTTGTCCTCAACCCCTGAAAACACTAATACAACAATGATACAACAATCCTTGGAAGGATTGGCTACAATACATGTGGAAATGGAAAATCTGCAGAAATGTCGGAGTTGCAGGGTAGCAGCTGCAACAAAAAACTGAAACTACATGTGATGGCTAAATAAGATGTACAATCTTAAGTAAACCTCATCCAATCAATCTCTTAAGTGCAAGGCTGATCCTAGCACTGAAGATCTTGCCTTCCCAGATAGTGGTGCAAACCCCCACTGCAAATATACACTGAAATAACACAGTCTAGTAAAGGGACTGCGCTGTTGATGTTGGGAGATGAGTGGCCTGATGCCAAGACATGAAAATCAGCTCAAAGATCTTCCTTACTAACCTTCCCGAGGAATAGAAGCTCCCTCCTCTAAAAGATGAGACATGAATGGTGTTGTGGAACCCCTCCACTGCAACACCCTGCAACACAACATTACACTTGAGCAGAGATAACGTTGTAGTTGAAGGAATGGCTTTGGCCTTGAGCCTAGATGTGAAGTGAAATCCTCCAAGAGACCTCTCAAATCCCTCGTGCTAAATAGCACTGCAACTCAGTTGAATAGTCGGAGACTGCAAATAGTCTAAACAAACAAGAAATCCAATACTCAAGCATGTCTCATTGTGGTTACCTCTTCCTCCTTTTATGCAAGTGAATGTCTCTTTGCCCTGGACCCCACACATTAGGGTTTCTTCCACAAATAATCTTTCTCCCTCTCAAACTGCGCTATCTTCCCAAGCAAGCCACATCCTCTTAGGCAGCGTTGTTGACTTGGTCAAGCTTGACCTTGTCCTCATGCAATTGCCCCTTTTCACACTGGAAGGTGAAAAATTAAGCTACTCCATAGATCCCTTTCATACTATGAGGGATATTATTCCTACTCATGGGCCTTTTACCCATTTTATTCACCTCCTAGATGATATAAGCAAAAATTAATATTCCAATTTGTTGCTTGCAAATTTTGGAATATTACATCAACCCCCTTTGCACATGGAAAAGAGGCTAGCCACATGAATACTTTGAAGAAGACTTTGGAAGGGTCAAAGTTTTAACCCTCATTGAAGGTTGAGGGAATCAAACTTGACCCCTACTTGGCTATGGGGCTATATTATAACTGGGCCAATAGGAGGAAAAGGGGTTCCATTCTATTCGATTGTATATGGTTTCATAATAGAGTAGAACAATGGGGAGTGTGAGTGAAAGAGCATAACAGAGAGGGTTTAGTGTTTGTAGCAACTTATTAGACCACAGGTCTTAGGTAACTCCACATAGAATGCCTTCTCCTTTCTTACTTGCATTATTTCCTTTCCAGAGAAAGAGACAATAAAATAGTCTTACCTTCCAATTAGGTTTTCTCCCATAAGAATTTCTTGGAGAATATCTTATATTCATTGTAGTTGGCATGTGATGTATTTTACTGTTCTCTATTTTCTATTTTTTATGTGTTATAGGCATAAGCTAAAAACTATAATTAATAAAGTTGGAATTCATGAAAATCAACTCTCATAGTAATGAGTTCATTTTATTTTTATTAAATTTATTATTACAAACTCTCAAATGGAATATGTAACTAACATTGTGCCAAAAAAAAAAAAGCACTTTAATCTCTTAATACTTATTTAATAAGTAAAAATACAAACATATTTCCATATAACTTATTCATTTATTTTAATTTACCAACTTTATTTGTACTTAATGATATAATCAAATCACGAAATTGTGAAGGTTTTGTTCGACAATAAAGGTTGTGTTTGACAAAGCAAAACACTTATTCCATTTTTTTTTAATGTTTTTTTATTATTTTTTAGAAAGAAACAATCCCTTGGGGTTCATAATACCTTGGCGTTTTAGTATTCATGCATTGGTTTATTATTCCCTTGAGTTTATAATATAAATCTCTTAGGTTTAATAATATAAGGGTTCATATTCCTAGGGACTAATTTTATTCCCTTCGTTCAACTTGGTCGAGTATGTTCCAACGTGGCATTCTGACAAAGATTGTCTCAATATGAAAATCAACCATAGTCAACCATGTTTATTTAAGGGTTTATAATATTTATCTTAGTGTTTATATACATTGGGTTTATATTTTTCCCTTGGGTTTAATGTTATTCCCTTGGGTTTACAAGCCATTGAGTTTTTAGTATTAATCCATCGTGTTTTTAGTATTAAACCAAACGTATTAATACTAAAACCCCACGGTATTATAAATCCAAGGGACTAATATTATTAAACCCAAGAGGCTAGTATTATAAATCCAAGGTATATAAACCTATGGTTGACCATGATTTATATTGAACCTAAGAGATTAATATTATAAACTTATGAATAATATTATACCTTAGGATTATAAACACTTAAATTAATATAACCAAGAGATTGATATTATAAACCCAAGAGATTAATACTAAAAATCCAAGAAAATATAAACCCTGGGGTTTTTAATATTAATCCCATGGGTTTATTATTCCTTGGTATAATATTATTTCCTTGGGGTTTTAGTATTAACCCACTGAGTTTATAATATCAATCCCTAGAGTTTATTAATCTAAGGGTTCATATTTATATTACATAATTTAAAATTAAATAATAATAAATATCATTATTATTAATAATTATTGTAAAGAAATAATTATTTTTAATTATAATGATAATAATAAAAATTTATTTCAATAGTTTATTATTATTATTATTTCTATTGCTATATATTTATCAATGGTAGATAAAAATGAAGTCTTAGATTATATCAACCACATTAATATTTTTAACGTGAGATTTTAGACTTTTGTGATCCATAATGCTAAAGAGAATGTCTTTCTGATTAATTACATCATTAGGTTTTGGTCAACTTATTTTTAATGTGGTTGTGCTAGTTTTTACTTAATGATATAATCAAATGGTTAAATCGTGAAGATTGTGTTAAGGAATTCAACCCCACTTGTGATCTCCAACAAAAAGAGTACATTGGAGCTAGCATTTTGTGGAGAGCAAAGATTCTTATTGCTCAATTAAAAACTAACTCAGATGAGGTGTGAAAGTAGACTGTGGAAGAGACCTAAAGAAGAAGCTTGAGAAGAAAGCGTGTGTACTTTTTGCACTTCCGGGTTAGTGGAATCAGAAAATCATTTCATTTTTTGCACTTCTGGGTTAGTGGAATTAGAAAATCATTTCATTTTGGAATGTGACGCTGAATGTGATAGTACAATATGTTAGCATCAATTCCTTAACATTATCTTTTAGTGAGGGAACTTTTAAAAAGTTGGGTCAGCTCATCATCAATTTGAATAAGAAAAAGATTGAATTATAGAAATAATAAAACAAGAGACTAAGAGTCCCAAAATTATTGTTAATCTCATGAATGTGGACGTTAAAATATCACTCATTCATTCTTATTAATTTTTTTAATACTTTTTATTATTCTAAAAAAAAATCTATATTAGGCAAAATCCAAAAATATTTCCTTAACCATTCATTTGTTTTAATTTACAAATTTTCATTTGTATTTAATGATTTAATTAAATATAGAAATCTTAAAATTGTACTTAATGATATAAGTACATGCAGAAATCTTAATCTTAAGAATCTTAAGTTTGTGTCATACAAAAACTAAGAAGATACTTTCGTATTCTTGCACTTTTTAATGCTCTTGGACTCCTTTCGGGAAAAAAATGATAAAAATTCAAATAATTAACACTAAACGGTCCAACCACGTAAGAAATACTGAGCTTGTGTTCTACACAAACTAGAGCCAAAGAACTTAAAGTTTTCTGACTGATGAAATTAGGTAGCTGCAAGGGCTTTTAATTTGCCAACGGACAATGAAGACCCACCGCCTCTTGAACGTAACGTGGGTGGGTGGGTGCATAATAAGCAACGTGGACGATCTGCAAAATTAAAAGGCCCCAAAGAAAATTTAATGCAAGAGCCGTGCCCCATCGCGGAATCCACGGAGCATTCAAGCCTTCACTAAATTGCACACACAACCCAAACAGCAATAAAACAACAACCCGTTCCTCACCCAAACATCTGTCAATACAGTCTGTAAATTTCACCGAAACAGAACCCGCTTTTAATATCTCAGTAAATGCAGCTCTGACACTTGAACTGCCTCACCTCTCAAAAAACCGCCTTAAAGCCCGCCACTCTCTTCTTGAAACAACATTTTACAGATTCCTCTGCTCGTAGCTACAGCGCGACAAAGAAATGGCAGAAACAAGAACTCCGTCAATTGCCGTGAAAATATCAGAAACAAGAACTCCGTCAAGTGCTGTGAGGAGCGTGTTTCTGATTTTCTTGATGGCGACAAACCTGGCCGCTGCTCTGGCCGCGGCTCCGGCTTCGGCTGCGGCTCCGTCTCCTGGTGGAACCTGTTCGACTACTCTCATGAATTTATCGCCATGTCTCAATTTCATCATGGGGACCGACAAGCAACCACCTAAAGATTGCTGCAGCGCACTCAAATCCGTGGTTACTAATGACGTTGTCTGTCTCTGTGAGCTTTTTACCACTAACAATCCGTTAGGGCAGCCCGTCGACCAGAAGCGAGCCCTGGCCATGTCAAGCTCATGCAAAGTCACCACGCCGCCTCTCAGTCAATGCAACGGTAAGAAATTTCTACAAACTCTGCTTCTGCTGGTGTTTTTTCTGATCTTACTGACTCTAAATTGCTTATTTCCGGTTCAATTTTTTGTTTTCCGGCAGCTATTGGCATCCCCGTTGCTGCTCCTGTAACATCTCCAGGCTCCGCGTCTCCCCCGTCAAAGGTCATTCCTCCAACTAACTCCAGTGGTACAAATAATACGGCCACTCCGGGATCGACTTCCTCTTCTCCCAGTGAAGGATCTGCAGGCGTTTCGTATAATTATTTTGGGCTCATTTTGGTGGCGATTTTAGCCGGTTTTTTCACATCTTAATGATTTCTTGTTAGGCGTTAGATTCAGAGCTGCTTCGGCTTTGCCCTGTAATCCATTTGTTTGAATTATTATATCTTCTGGCGACCATATCATATGTTTCGCGACCGTGTCGATGTTATTAGATGTGATTAGGGTTTTCTTTCCTGATGCCGTTTGTTCTCTGGTTATTCTTTTATATCTTCAATATATATGATGTCAAACTTTGCATAGAATGGTCTTTCTATCTGTCCAGGCCATTATATTTTTATTTCCTTAATAAATTTCAACAAGTTAAAATACAGACTAATTTATTATTATCCCTGCAGCCCCTGCGGGATTACGCATGCTGGATTAAGCATTAGATATTGCTCTCATATTGCCGCTCATTAGTCAACTTTATTAAATTTTTGTAATTTAACAAAGTCGGAACATTCCCTGCGGGACTACGCATGCTAGATTAAGCATTAGATATTGCTCTCATATTTGCCGCTCATTAGATTAGTCAACTTTATTAAATTCTTGTAATTTAACAAAGTCGAACTTTTATTTTTTTTATTTTTTATTAACATATATCTATCTGTTTTTTTTTTAATTAACATATATCTGGGCTTCCATGGGCTGCTAACTTAGAAATCTTATTGTAAAATGCATCCAAATAAGTGAATTGGGCTGGTAGATCATTCATAGCTAGTTTTGTAATGATGTACTATTGGCTGTATGATTATAATTTAATCAATTTTTTTATTTCAAAGATATTTGGAGTATTTGAAAATCAATTTTTTTATTTCAAAGATATTTGGAGTGTTTGAATTGTATTTTTGATAGTTGAAATGGATTGAGATATTTGGAGTCAAAATCAGATATTTGGAGTGTTTGAATTGCATTTTTAATGGTTGAAATGGAATCAGATATTTGGAGTATTTGAATTCCATTTTTGATAGTTGAAATGGATTAAGCACCATCAAAAACTCTTATAATACTGTTTATTCCAACAAAAATTATTATAGCACTCATAATTCTAAAGTTTAACTGAACCCAAATAAATTCAGCACTATTAAAAACTCATATAACATCCACTATTTCACAATTCTAACCCAAATTTTAAAAAATCTTTACCAAAACTTTCATAATCTTATTATGTTTGATATTTATTTTACTAAATCATTTTTATTATTATATTAATATTATATATATATATATATTTTTTTTACGAAATCATTTTTATTATTATGTTAAATTCATATCGCCTTCCACGTCTCTTGCTACATGTTCTCCACTACTGGCGTGACGTACTTATCCACTGCTTTTCATTAAATAAGCTGCTACCCTATTTGCATTGCCACTCGATTATTTTCAAGCTAGGGTTAAATAGCGTGACAGGTTGTCAGCGCCTATGTATTCATCTTATTATGATACACAACCTTTATACCCTGAGATCACTTTTATATATATATATTTCACTACATAATAACTTTTTCTAATATATATATATATAAAATATTGTAGCTACATTATATTTTCCCTTCTAGTTTCATATTTTTGTTTATGGTTTCAGTTACTATACTTTCCTATAGAATATATTTGGCTAATGTATATAGATGGAGGGTAGGATGAAAAAGGTTATAACTCTCTTAATCTTAATCTGATATGAGAGAATATATTTGAGTAAATAAAAAACAAATATTATTATACGAATGGATTGCACAATAAGAAAGTACATTAATAATGGTTAGTTGTATAAACCTCTTAATATGATATGAGAGAATATATTTGACTAAATAAAAAACAAACTTTAAAAGTGTATACATATATATATATATATTAAAGTGCTTATAATTATATATTAGCAAAATTATATAGTGACCTCTTATTTTTTTCTCTATATTAATAATCATTTTCTTAGTTGACATTCTTATAATTGATAAGGAAGATTGGTTCCAATCTCTATATCTAATCTCCATACCTCAAAGCCACCTTTTTTGTTAAATTAAACTTTTGAAATAATTATTATTGATTTTTGTTTCAACAAATATAATTCTTATTGTTAAATTGACCATACTTATTTTTGAAAAGCACAAAGAACATGACCAAATTATTCTCATGGAATAACATTGATTCCTAGCAAAGGATTTTAGGTTAATGACTAATTAAAGTGTTAATCAAGGTGGATTTTGGTGGCCACTCACTTATTCCATTTGGCCCCGCACCATCAACTTTTTCATTTTTTCACTTCTAGCAGCATACTATTTTTCGTTGGTTTTCGGGTTCTACACTCGGAGCCGTTTTGGGTCCTTGATGATGTAGGTGGATATTGGTGGCCACCCACCTATTCCATTTGAACCTCTGCCATAAGTTCTTTTCATTTTTAAGTTGCAGCAGAACTTACTAATTTTAACAGTTTTTCCGGTCTTACACTTTTGGAGCTCGTTTTGAAGCATTAAACGATGTTTTTTTGGAAAAACTAGGAGCGACATGGGTCCATGGATTGATGTGATTCACATCAAAAGTTGTAGTCCTTGGATAGATCTTTGTAACGAGATATTGAGCTCGTCAAACGGAGATCGGATTTCAAAGTTACCTCTTCGGGAAGTTGAAACACCAATTTATCCAAACAACACCCACAATTTTGGCGCTTCATCTCCTAGGGTTAGGTTTTTGGATGTTTCGAGTTTTACATTGTTTCTCAACAATAAATAGACCTTCGAGCCTCATTGTAACACAATGGAGAGGTTTGTAGTCGTCACATCTCTTCTGAGGGATATGCTACTAGTGCTCTTGCTCGCTCATTTCTATTATCGCTGTAAGCATGTTTCAGTGATTTGTTTTGTAATATAGTTTGGATGCATGTAACTTCCACATCTCTTCTCAGAGATAAGCTTACCAATGCCCTAACTGTGTATTTACATTATGTCTGTAAGCATATTTCAGTGATTTTTTTATTAATAAAAGAAAGAATTATTGTCGTTGCATCTCTGTGTTTATGGTTATATGTGTATTCTGTTGCGTTCTTGAATAAATCTATCAAGTGATTTTATTATTTTTCTTTCATAAAATCTGTAATATAGATTAAATGATGAAATGTTTATTGGCAAAATGTGTATAGCTTTAGGGATTGTGTAATCAATGCTATGACATCATTCATAGTTATATGTCAATAATAAACTTTCAATGGGAAGAAACATTTCATTTTACAACTATATTTATGCTTGTAACTAATTTTTTTAATATATAACAATTGTGATAACTATATTTTCGTTATTTTTTCACAAAATGGAAAGGACAAGTTACTATGTAACCCTTGTTTATTATGTGTATGGCCTTGTTTGAAATTGCATGAAATATTTATACCTTTGAAATGGCCATTTAAATTTATACAATATTAAATTTATATCTTGTTCCAAATTGAACAAAGTTTTGAAAAAATCTTTCCGTAAAAATCACATATGAAAACGGGTCGGCCCGACGTTGCACAAGGCACCCGGCGGGCCACGACTTAGCAAATCCGACATGGGCGCCTCGTGCCAAATGACCCGACCCGAACGGACGTACCCTCACCCCATCACCAAACGACCGAACGAACGCCTCACCCTCGCACGACACGGTGCGCCTACCCGAACGACGCACATGGAGCAAACGGCAAACGGGCCGCCCGACTCGCACAAGGCAATCTTGCCAATACAACTTAGCAAATCAATAGACGGAAAAACACAAATGACTCCGACTCCGAATCGACGCCTCAACCGACCGACGGCGCGCCCAATTCGAATGGACGACATGGGGAGCAACGACAAACGGCCGTTTCTGACATGCACAAGGCACCCGGCGTCACAACTTAAGAATTGACACGGCGCCTCGTCTAAACCACCGACCCGAACGGACGCCATCGTCCCGCACGACCAAACGACCCGACCCGAACGGACGCCCTCACCCGGCACGACCGAACGACCCGACCCGAACGGACGCCCTCGCCCGGCACGACCGAACGACCCGACCAAACGGACGCACATGGGAGCAAACTGCAAACGGGCCGCCCGGACGTGCACAAGGCACCCGGGCGGTCACAACTTAGCAAATTTGACACGGGCGCCCTCGGGCCAAACGACCCGACCCGACCCGAACGGACGCCCTCGCCCGGCACGCCCACCCGAACGGACGCCTTCGTGCCGCACGACCATTTTCGACGCGTTTCGAACCAACTATTGTGGTTCATCAAAAGAGAAAATTACCGATTACTCTTTTTTTTGAGGTAGCAAAAAAAACACTCATTTCTGAAAAGTCGTGATGTAGAATCACCATTTTAGCATATTTTTTGTACTTTAATTTTTCTAATGATTTTTTTTTTAATGTCACGATTTTCATGTAGATTTTGAAAAGCGGTGATGCAAAATCAACCAATTTTTTTTTGAGCATATTTTTGACACTTCAATGTTTTTTCCATTTTTTTTTTTAATGTCATTGATTTTTATGTCGATTTTGAAAAGTACCGATGCAAAATCAATTTTTTTTAGAGGGTTGATTTTTGATATTTTTTATTTTTATTTTTTTATTTATCAAGTATGAATGCTTGTCTTAAAATGTTAGTGATTTTCATACTAATTTTTAAAAGTATTGATGCAACATTAACTCTTTTTGTTTAGAGAACTTATTTTTTCCACTTGAAAAAAATCAAATTAAAAAAATATATATAAAAAAGAAAAAAAACTCATAAAAATGTAAAAAAAAAACAAAACTAACTTGTAAAAAAAAATTAAAAAAGAAAGAAAAAAAACATAATATTAAAAAATAAATAAATAAAAAAGAAAATAAAAGAATAAAACAATGAATTTAAAGAAAAAAATTTAACAAAAAAACAAAAATAAAAAACAAAATTTTCCAAAAGTCTAATTTTTTTTTGCATAATTATCTTTTTTAATAAAATAAAATAATTAAAATCTAAAAATAAAAACAAAAGAAATGGTGGTGATTGTAGGATTCGCTACAAGAAGTATCGTCAATAGTTTGGAAGTGTGGAAGCTCTGCAAGTTGATTGGCGTGGTATGAAATATTAACATTGCCTCACAATGTCGTACTCTTTTTTTTTTCTGAGTTCTCTTTATGTGTTTGAAATTGGACTTCCAAGGAAGAACTTGCAGAAGAAGGGATGGCCACGAGGAGCAGGAAGCTAGGATTCGAGAATGAACTTGTCTCTGTGGAAGCTAATACTAGCGGAATGAGTGGGGAACCTTAGTTTTCCACATGACTTTTCCTTTTCTCTTTTGCCTTGAACTTCTCTAAGGTTTACTGAACTAAGGTAATATTGGTTTGAGTCATAACCATTTCTTTCCTCTCGATTGAATCATATCTTACTGGTCAGTTTCTTTTGTTTCTTGGACGCCAAGTCAAAATATGGGAAATTGTCTCTGGAATCACTTCAACTGTGTATATCTTATTGTTACTAGGCAGATAAACAATGCACCAGATAATCATTACTCATCACTATGGGATAAGTGGATACCATCACTCACCCTCACAAAACCCTGTAAAAGTGATGAGGTTCAAATTTGTCATCATTGGTGGAACATCTACGGATGTATTTGTTGTTGTTGCTTCCAGTAATACAAAACCAGGTGGTTGAGTCATCTAAAGGTGACACAGGATCTGTGGTTTTGATCTATGAGTTTCTTGGCACTAACCATGGCTTTAATATTGGTCACAGGTGGGTCTCTAGCATGAATTCCTGCTCACTGTGACCTCCAACCTGGTTTGATTTTTTTGGTGGTTCATCTAGAATATCCGATGACACACGTGGTCGTTTTGCAGTTATCGTGTTTTTCAAATTGTTTTTTGGGCGGGAGGATCCTGGCTGACCATACTTGAGGGAAGTGTATATTACCTGGAGATCACTCATTTTTAATGATTTTGCGTATTATTTATTGGTGCTATATTCTCTTACGAGTTGGGTGGCTTACCGTCCTTCTCCGTATGGGTTAGGTTACATCGGATCGCGCAATGGTGTGGCCGATCAATCCCACTTTATTAATCGTCTTTATTCCTACGTCCTTCTACTCTATTTGGGCGACATATACATTGGGGATTGGGGATCAGAGATTTATTTTCTAATTTCGGGATGGCCACTTTTCTTTCTAATGGTGGCTTTGGTTGAACCACTTTAGTGAGGGGGCACAAATGGCGGGTCTCGATTCTTATCTGGCAGAATTGGTTACTGACTCCAACACTGATGCTTACCTGCATGCAGTGGAGGTGGCGGAAGAGGGAGGGACATCTAATTCATGGCATGATGCACAAAACACATTGTTTCTCCTACGGGGGGATGGTAAACCTTCAAGGGGCGTTGCGGATCCTCCCTGTGGGTACAAACATCCTTCTTCCCTTGGTCTGATACATTGTGGGTGCAGTGGGCGGCCCAGGCCCTCCTCACATCACTGTAAACCATTCAAGCCTGTGGCAGAGGGCGACCTCCTCAACTTCAGACACAACGTTATGTGGGATCGCTCATTGAGCCTACAATCGCAGGGTTTGGTGGGTCGTTGGTTCTATGATAAGGATAGCAAGGTGAACATGACATAGTGGCTTAATGAAGTTTGGTCTAAGCTTCTTGGATACCCACCTAAGACCTGCAAGTTACAAAATGGGTGGTACAACTTCCATTTCATGAACCCTGAGGATGTTGGGGAGGTCATTCGAAGGCCATGGGTGTTGGGGTGTTGTTTTCTGGCTCTACACAGGGGGTACATTGATTTTAATCCTAGCTGAGACACACCTTAGAACCACCTCGTGTGGGTTAAATTGTCGAGTCTTCCCCTGGAATTCTGGATGATCCCATGTCCTCACTGCTATTGGGAACAACATTGGCAAGTGTTTTTTTGTTGATCCTAAATGCCTGGGGGTATTTAATAAGCGGGTGGCATGGGTACTAGTCGAGTTATCTTTCTCTAGTGACCTCCCTCCTCACATCGACCTGGCGTGGGAACATTTGGTTCATAGAAAACATATTGATTACTGGCGGGTTTCGTTTTGATGCCACTTCTATCATCAAACGGGGCACCTGATGTGAAAATGTCAACGGTGGAAGGTCGGGAAACATGCGAACTTGGCAGCGGCGGCAGGCCAGGATAGTTGTCATGATGTCGCTCATCAGGAGGGGCTCGCACCACAGAGGGGGACCTCTCCACTGACAAACCCCAAACACGGTATGTCTTCTCTCGATACTTTAGCACCACCTAATTGTATTGCTCATTATGTTAATGGGGGGAGGGGGGGTGGAGAGGGGGGTCGAGTCTATTTTCAGTGCGGGGTTGTGGTCTGTTAGGAGGTCTCGGTTGCTTCAGGAGGTGGGGTGGTGCTCGACAAAGTCGGGGAGCTACACTGCGCCACTGAGGGATGTCCTCAAGACTCCTCTACAAATGTCTGACCTCACACTGCTAGATGGCTAAAGAACCTGGGGTCCCGACCCTTCGACTCATGATCCACCGTCCCCAACACCTCCTATGGTCAAAAACTCTACGCTGCCTCCGGAATCCTATCCTTCGACATCCTCTGGTCATGACGCACCATTGTCTCCCCATAACACTATTGGTAGTGATATGATCTTCATGCTCCATAATATGGATCTCAGATTACCGGCCAATTGTTATGGAATGGAAGTTTGAGAAGACGCTGAAGGGCTTCCCTTTCAAATTTAATAAAACGTGGTTAGAAGACAAGGATTTTAATTGCATGGTAATAGAATTCCTCTACACACATAGGTGGGAGGCTAAGATTTCCCCTATGATCAATCTATCTAACACATTGAGAATCCTGAAAATGAAGTTCCGCGCTTGGGAAAGAAACGAGAAACTGCATATGATTTACAAATTAGAGGAGATAGCCAGGGAGATTGCACACATTTTTGGGATTATGGATGGAGGACACATGTCCCCCGAAGGATGGACAAGACTCAAAACTTTGGAGGTGGAGAAACGTAAGATCTTACTCATCCAAAAACAGACCTGGAGGCTCAAGAGTCGAGCTCTTTAGCTCAAAGGAGGAGACCAGAATACTAAGTATTTTCACTCCTACGCAAATGGCAGAAAGAACTTGAATGCCATTTGGAACATCGATATCGAAGGGAGAATCTTCAATCCAACTGACAAGATACAAGAGGAGGAGGTTAAATACTTTGAAAACTTATATAGTGTTAGGGAGGAATCATTTGTGGAGGATCAGTTATGGGCCGTTGCGGATTATTCACTAATGTTTTCGGAGGAGGACAAAAATCAACTGAGAAGTGTGGTCAGTATGGCTGAGGTTGAAGGGGTGCTCAAGTCTCTCACTCCCAACAAGAGGCAGACACCATATTTTTTCCTTCATTTCTCTGATTTGTTGATGAAGGATCTAACAGAAATGGTTGAAGATGTGAGGCAGACGGGCCACGTACATGGTGCAATCAACTCTAACCTTCTTTCTCTCATCCCGAAGAAAAAGGGTACGAGGACATTTGAGGACTACCGATCCATCTCTCCTTGTAACACATTGTACAAAATAATATCTAAATCATTGCAGAAATGATCAAGGGAGTCTTGTCAAGATATATTACCTGGGAACAGTTCGATTTCCTCAACAATATAATTATCCATGATGTCGTGGCTACTACATAGGAGATACTACACACTATCCAAAATTGGCACATGAATGCAGTGATCATGAAAGTGGACACTTAGTAAGGCATATGATAGGGTGGACTGGGCCTTTTTGAGAATGATCCTACACAAAATAGGGATGACTAGTGAATCTATGGAATCGATTATGGGATGCATCACCAAAGCATTGATGGTTGTCCTTATCAATGGGACTACTTCCAGATTATTTAAAGAGGGCATAGGACTTAGACAATTCCACACTCTGTCGCCTCTTTTGTTAATTTTGGTCATGGATGCACTTAGAATCAAGATCAATCAGGCTGCGGCTTGGGGTACTTTTCGTGGCATCAAAATCACATCACACAATGAAATCACACACATCGTTTTTGTTGACGATGTGTTGATTTTTTGACTGCTCATCAAACAGATTTGGATAAACCTCAAAAACATATTCCAAAAATCTGTGATGCGTCGGGGATGCTTGCAAATGATGAAAATTCTAGATTATCAATCACAGAAGAGGAACAAGAGATAATAGAAAAAGTTGGAGAGACTTTTAATTTCAGAATTGGCCCTTTGCAGAAGGTTTGACATACCTAGGCTTTCACCTTGACCTTCTCGATACCAGGTGGCTGATTGGCAATGGCTTATTGATAAATATAGAAAAAGGATCAATGGATGGTCGTTAAGATGGTTGTCGAAGGGAGGCAAGCTCATTCTGATGCAGGAAGTCCTACAACAATTATCTGTTTACTCGACACACTTATTCCTTATACCAAAATCCATTATTAACAGAATTAAGTCCACCATGGAAAACCTAATTTTGGAAGGTGGAAAGGGGGAAGGGAAGTATCATCTTACTAGATGGGAACATATCACACTGCCTAAGAACCAGGTGTGGGTGGGGCCTGATGGACGTTGACACTTTTGGGAAGGCACTATTAATGAAGTCTTTCTGGACATGTTTACATACACCTAGGTTATGGCGGGATATTATCAGATATAAATATCTAAGATCACAGAATTTGGAGGTCATGTATATCTCTGGTTGGGAGATTGCTGGTAGGGAGTCATACATATGGAACTGGTTCAGGAAATTATGGCCTTCGTTCTCCCAGAATCTACATTGGAGTTTTGGAAATGGCAGGAAAATTATGATAGGGACGGGGGTCATTCAGGGACACCCTCAATTTAATTCCACCAGTGCTCATCTGGGTAACTTCCTTCACGGAAGAGGCATTTTCTACCTTTGACAACTCATTCATCAGTGGCAAGAGGGCACTCCGAGGTGGAAAGAGGCTGACAACATCATACTTCAAGGACACATGGCTGATGAATGGTCAAAATATATAGAGGGTTTAAGATCCATGGGATTTTTGCACAACACAAGTGGAGACCATATTACGTGGGTTGGCCTTTAAAAAAAGGAAAAATAAGTACGAGTGATACTTATAGATAAATGATCAATGTCCAATGTGGACAAACAAAAAACTATTGGTTCACGGAGATTTGGAAGATAAAGATTCAAATTAAAATCATTATATTCCTGTGGCGAGTCTGGAAGAATAAAAACCTGACATGGACAAATCTTAAGAAGAGAGGCAAGATTGGGCCCGAGGTCTGTTGTTTATCTATGACAGCGGATGAAGACAACTTACATCTTTTTTACAAGTGTGATTTTGCGAGGAGGATCTGGAGCTTACTGTTTGTTGAATTTAATTTCAGGGAACAAGACTATACGTTTGTGGAAGATTGCATCAATTGGTGGTTCGTGAAAGGTAAGCATTTCAAAAGCATACCACTCATTTTCCATTGGAGGATGTGGTGTTGCAGAAATAAGTGGATATTTGAAGAACATAAATGCACACCTACGTGGGTAGCTGAATAGATTATACAGACATGGGGCAGTTTGAGGATCCTTGATAGGCCACCAAGGGATCTCTCACATAGACTTATACCCTTTGAAATCCATTATCCGACAGGTTTCTTTGATGGGGCGGCACAAAGCATTAGATGTGGATGCAGTGCTTGGATGATGATTACTTCACTATGCCATTACAAAATTCACTGGTTTAGCAGTCAAGGGAGTAATACTAGCGCAGAGATGTTGGCTCTGTGGTGCCTCTTGTGGTTCACTAAACAACTCTATATTGACAAAATCTAGGTATTTAGGGACTCTAAGGTTCTTATTGATCATCTGAATAATCACAACACATTGGCGCTCAAACATCGATCCAACTGGATGGAGAGGATTAATGAACTGTGCAGATATTTCTCCAACATATATTTTACACACATTTTTAGGGAGAAAAATGGCACTGTTGATAGATTATCCTAGAAGGGTCTGTTGGGCACATTCAGAGAAATGCATTATGAATTGATGGATGCCTCTGGTAGTGGGGAAAAGGGCACTGTAAAATTCTTATGACCTCCAGGGGCTAATTTTGACTCTCTGATTTTTGATAACACAAACACAAGACAATCACAGGGAACGTGAAGTTCACCACGGAGCTCAGGGATCTGCATTTTCACTGAACTATTGAATTACTTGAACATTTTGATCTTTTGTTAATATGGAGACAAGACCCCCACAGAGAACTGTTATGGGAGTGGATCGGCTCACTGAGTTGGACTGATGACTGTCACTCTACTGAGTGACATATGATGAAGCAAACACTGCCTTAAGATATGTTTTGATATCACTGTATATTTTCTTGTTATAAGATCTCAGATGAATTTTGTTTCCGATCTGTAGAGTAGATGATAATTTTTGCTTAAACACTATGTGGGTTTATGACATACTTTTGTGGTCATAGAACTTGATTGTATACACCTTCAAAACAATTTGAATACGCACTGGTAAATAATATAGACCAGATGCCTTTTTCCTCTGAAAATAAATTAAAAAATTAAAAATTAAAAAGCACAATTTAAAATAACAAAAAAAATAATAAAAAAAGAGACAATTTAAAAATAACACAATTAAAAACAAAACTTCAAAATTCAATTAAAAAAAAAAAATTTGGCCCTCCTCGAGGCTGCTTGGGTGGGGAGGCCCCGCCTAGGCGGCCACAGTGCCTGGTCGTCGGCCAGGGGGAGAGCTGCATTGGATGGGAGGAGAGTTGTGTGGCTCTCCTCCTAGCCGACAACTAGGCCCGCGACTGCCTAGGTGGGAGGTCGATTCCCATAATCGACCTCCCTGCCCAGGCGGCCTCGGGGAGGGCCGAAATTAAATTTTTTAAAATTTTCAAAATTTATGTATTTTTTTAATTTTTTTAATTTTTATTTAATTTTTTTTGTTTTTTTATAATTTTGTTTTAATTTTTTTTTTTTTTTTTGTTTAATATTTTTTGTTTTTTTTTTTAATTTTTAAATAGTTTTTTTTCTACTATTTTTAAGATGTTTTTTTTGTATTGATTTTTATTTTTGTCAATTTTTAGGGTGTTTTTAGCACACACAAAAATGGCGACGATATTCCAACATCAACACTATTCGTTTTCAGGGTGTTTTTTGCACCGAAAAAATTGGCGACGTTATTCCAACATCAATATTTTTTTGTTTTCAGGGTGTTTTTTGCACAAAAAAATTTGGTTTTTACTTTCATTCTTAAAAAATATTGAAAATTTACCTCGAAAAAAAGAAAGGTTATTTTAGAATCACACTTTTCGTTTTCGAGCTGTTTTTTCATGTTTTTTTGATGTTTTTTCTTGTTAGAGTTCTCGTTTTGAGGTAATAGTTCTTGTTTGATTAGTAACTTTGTTATTGCATGAAATATTTATATTTATATAATATTTTACTACAAATAATATTCTATGTTGTTGTTTGTATTGGGTTATCTTTATCACCCAATTGCTTGAACACAATTGGAGAATTTTGAACGCTTTATTGGTCAACTGTTATAAAGTAAACATTGCAAATATTCAAATCCAGATAACAAATAAAGATCACAATTTGAATATTAGCGCTCAAAAATTTCAACTTCAGATTTTCGATAAAAAAATTGAATTCTATTTTTCGAATTTAATTCATTACAATCCTAATTGTTTGTGGGGTTAAACATTTCATAACTTGGGCATTTATAGTTTTTACAGTAATTGTTCCTCGTCTCTAACTATAAATTTTCACATTGCTTGTAATAGTCTCTAACAATGATTTGTTATGTAATTTTAAACAATAATATTTTTTTGTGAAGTTTTTATTTTTATTATTGATTACTATTTTAAACAATCACAAATTTTCACATAAATTATTTGTTAGAACAATGGATTCTACCTCAAAAGAAAACGATGGAGATTAAAACATGAAATGGAGCTAAAATTCAAACAAATTTACGCACAATAGAACAAAGTAAAACAGAGTAAGCGAGAAATTTGGTTTATAATTTCTAAAACATGAAATACATTCATATGGAGGTTTCGGCTCCTTCACCAAGTAAAACACCACTTTTACTGAGATTTACACGGGAGTTGCATAGAAACTCATTGTAAAACTTGTAACAAACTGTTTTTACACTCCCACCAAAAAATGCTTCACAATTTTCTCCTCTTGTCTTCTTAGACTTACATTCGCCACATTGCATAATGCTGCTACATACATGTATGCTCCAAACATATATTTTCAAAACATTAATTTATGACAGAGTCAAAAAATTAAAACATAGGATATGCGACTGTACAAAAATGTTTTTCTGAACTTGCAGAGGTTGCGTAGAATAATTAACACTTGTGGAATTAATGTCTAACCATACATTTCACTAACTTTTCATCAAATGGTCATTTGACTTTAGTTACTTGTTGTGTTGTGGAATGGGGCATTTGTACCACTGCTCAAAACTTCAATTAAGCTAAGTCCTTCACCTTGCAAATAAAATCCGCAACCTGCAATAATGATGTACTTTAAATATGGTTGATGTCAATTTAATAATTGCAGTGGTTGAGATTCATTTTCCAACACTCCCCCTTAATCACAACTGCCGCCATTGACAATTCCCAAACAGTGTCTGAGATAAACAAAATTTTCACATGCTAATGGCTTTTTTAAGATGTCTGCAAATTTTTCTTCTGACCTGTAACGCTGCAACACAATTTCATCATTTTTAACCAATTATCTTATAAAATAATATTTAGTGTTAATGTGTTTGGTCCTCTTGTGAAAAACATAATTCTTTGATAGTGCAATTGTAGAATTGTTGTCACAAAAAATAGTGGTTGTTCTCTCTTTATCATGGCACAAATCCCTCAACATTCTTCTCATCCAAACTACTTGATACATTGTTGTTGTTGTGTCAACATATTCAGTTTCTTCTATTGAAAATGACACTATCAGCTGCTTCTTGGAAGCCCATGAAATGGGGCTCTCGAACCCAAATGAAAAGCATATCGTGATGTGCTCTTTTTGTCAACAACACTTCTTTCCTAGTCATTGTCTATGTAACTAACCAATCTAAAATAATTTCTAGCAGTGTAAAAAATACCATACTCCGTTTTCCCATTGACATACTTTAAAATCATTTTGACTACTTGCCAATGTGTCTCCTTGGGTTTCTCCATGAACCTTGACACCAAACACATTGCATACATTATATCATTCCTAGTTACAGTGAAATACATTAAGCCACCCACCATACTTTTGTATAATGCCAAATTGACATTGTTGCTACCATCTTCCTTAATCAAATTCAACACCATGACAGTTGGATTTGGTGCAGTCTTGCTGTTCTACATATTAAACCTCTCTAAAATGCTTGCTACATAATTTTCTTGGGAAATAAAAATACCATGTTTGCCTCACTTCTATGCCTAGAAAATACCTTAACAACCCCAAGTCAGTCATTTCAAATCCATTTTTCATGACTTCTTTGAAATCAACAATGAGGAAATCATCACTCCCTATAAAAATCAAATCATCTACATATAAAAAAACAATAAGAATTTTACCATCACTCTCTTTGATGTAGAGAGTATGTTCACCATCGCATTTATCAAAACCATTTCCCATCAAGTAAGCATCTATCCTTGAGCACACCATGGCTACAAGAAGCTGCTAACACTCCATTCAATAACATTGATTTTATGTCCATTTGATACACTTTCCATTTATGTTGCGCGACAATTGACAACACTGTACGCACTATCTCCATCCTCACAATTGCCGCAAATGTCTCTGACTAATCTCTTCCATGCTGTTGCTTGTATCCTTTGACAACTAGCCTTTATTTATGCCTTTCAATATTTCCTTCAACGTTTCTATTGGTCTTATAGACTCACTTCACTCCAATGACTTATTTTCCTTGTGGAAGGTTCACTAACTCCCATGTGTCATTTTTTTCTATTGCTCCTATTTCCTCATCCATTGTCACAACCATTTTTCTTCTTTTACTTTATCCTCAAAATGGATTGGGTCCTCTACATGAAAAAATAATGCAAATAAGGAATTCAGACCAAATCTACTCTCAACTTCATTTTTATCATATTTTTCACTGAAATTTCTGAATTTGTGTCTTCTTATGCTTGCTGAAGATGAACTTGACATGTCACTTGGTGTTGCAGATTTTTGTGGCGTTCTTGGAGAATCACTTGCTTAACTGTGCAACACTGTATTATTATTTGTTGACGGTGTCACTTGGCTACTTCTATTTTGAGCTTGAATAGGAGTAGGATGAATCACTTGCTGCAGTCAGTTACTCTTTGTCTTCCTGTGGTATACATGTTTTCACATTGATTGTCTTATCTAAACTTCAATCCCATGCTTCCTCTTCTATGAACTGTATATATTTTCTGATTATGACCTTCTTGGTTGATGGATTTTAGAGTTTGTATGCCTTGGATTCATCACTATATCCAACAAATATGCATTTCTCCCCCTTGTTGTCCAACTTCTTCATTTGATCATCCAAGACATGTGCATAAGCCACACATCCAAAGACTCTCATGTGAGTGACACTATGCTTTCTTCCACTCCATGCCTCTTTAGGAACCATATTCTTAACACTTTTGGTTGGACACATATTAATGATATAAGCTGCACAAGCAACAACTTCAACACAATAATCATTTGGAAAATGCTTTGCCTTCAACACACTACTTTCCATTTTCATAATGGTCCTGTTCTTTCTTTCTACAACACCATTTTTCTGAGGTGTCTACCTTGTTGCAAATTCCTTGTGAATTCCATGCTCCCTGCAAAAATGTAGGAAGTCATTTGAGATGTATTCGCCACCTCAGTTAGTTCTCAAGACTTTGATGTAGTGTCCACTTTGATTCTCAACAAGAGCTTTGTATTGGCGAAAGCACTCAAACACTTCACTTTTTTGTCTTAGGAAGTAGACCCATGTCTTCCTTGTATAGTCATCTATGAAACTCAAAATATAATAATTGTCCCCAATTGATGGTGTCTGCATTGGTCCACATAAATCTGAATGGACAATATCCAAGGGTGCCTTTGCCTTTATTGAATTTCCTTTTGGAAATGATTCTCTATGTTGTTTTCCTAAGATACATCCTTCACATAGGTTGTCCAGATTTTCTATGAGTGGAAGTACCTTCACCATGCCTTTCCTATGCAACAAATTCAAACCTCAAAAATTGAGATGACCAAATCTCAAATGCCATAACCAGTTTTCATCTATAACTTCTGCTTGAAAGTTTACTTGTGTGACAACTGTGACATTTATTTCATTCTCTTGTGAATTCATTGATAGTTTTGCTTGAGCACCTTATTCCTTTGAATATGGTTTTAAATTGAGAGGAAACATTATATTATTTGTCATATGAGCTTTTGCAATCAACTGTCTACTTGGAGACTTATCCAAAATTGTACATTCGTCATTTTTGAAAAAAACATTGTAGCCCTTTTGCATGAGTTGTCTAATTCTTATGAGGTTATGCTTCAATCCAAGGAAAAAATAAACATCTGAAATGTACTTCTTCTCCCCCTTATTTGTTAGAATTTTTTCCTATAACATATACTTTTCTATCAGTCCCTAATGTCACTTATGATTTCACACTTTCATCTAGATTGGAAAACATTTCTATATTCCTAGTCATGTGGTTGCTACACCTTGAATCCAAAAACCATTCACCCCCTTGTTTTTCTTGTGCTACATTACAATCTAAAAACATGCTATCATGGTTCTGATTTTCCTTTGTGAAATTTACACTTGGTTTGTTATTTATGTCATATTTTTTTCTTTCTACATTCATTTACACAATGAACATACTTCTTACAGTAATGACATTGAACTAGAGATTTATCATACTTCTGACCTTGTGCTTGATTTTGGCTTGAGCCTTGAATTGGAATTTGATTGCTGTCCCTTCCACTTGAGCTTGAAGGGTTTCCTCTTCCACCTTTGTGTAGGATTCTTCCTCTTCCTCTAGCATTTGATATTCCTTTGCCTCTGCCTTGACCAAATGGAACTTGTGTCTTGAAGGCATGCTCCAATGAGGATTTTGTTGCTCTGTTCAATCTATGTTCATGAAAAATCAGTGATGCATGAAGCTCATCCATTGAAAAATATGAGAGATACTTTGTCTCTTCTATGGCCACCACAATGGCATCAAATCTTGTTGGCAGGCTTCTCAAATTTTTCTCAACTATTCTCTTTTCCTCAAGTGTCTCACCATGAGATATGATTTGAGTAACCAATGCAATTACATGTGTCAAAAATGAATCTACATTCTCAAACTATTTCATACAAATTGTCTCAAAATATCTTCTCAGCATTTGTAGTTTTGTTGCCTTCACCTTTTCCATGCCTTGGTAGGCTATCTGGAGGGTATCCCATGATTTCTTGGACCTTTTTGCTGCTACAATCCTTGGGAAAATAATTTCATAAACTACTTGAAAAATGTAGAAGAGGGATTTTGAGTCCTTCTTCCTATTGTCTCTCAAAAAATAATTTTATGCTTGTGTCAAAGAATTGTTTGCTGTTGCATCTGCTAGTTCTTGGAAACCATTCTCCACCAATTCCCAAATATTTTGAGAAGAAAAAAGAGACTGATTTCAATGTAATATCCAAATAGTCATAATTTTTTCCATTAAATTGAGGTATTTGAGGATTAATCAAGCTTGTGCTTAATGCTTCCATTTCAATTGTTAAAAAAAAATATTCTCAAATGCCTTCGAAACAACCTTTTAACACCCTGTAAAAACTCTTGCACCTGCTTTGATTCCATGTTAGAAAATTAAAAACAGAGGATTCTACCTCAAAATACAGTGGTGGAGATTAAAACACAGTTGAATTTCCCAACTAAACTGGAGCTAAAACTCAAACAAATTTATGCACAGTAGAACATCGTAAAACAGAGTAAGTGAGTGCAAAAAAATAAAACTTTGGTTTATAATTTCTAAAAAGTGAAATATATTCATCTCCTTCACTAAGTAAAACAACACTTTCACTAAGATTTACACTTCACCGATAGTTGCCGAGTAACTCACTGTAAAACCTGTAACAAAAATTTTTACGCGCCCACCACAAAATGATCACCAAGTAAAACACCACTTTTACTGAAATTTACACTTCACGAGGAGTTGTGGAATAACTCACTGTAAAACCTATAACAAATTGTTTTCACACACCCACCACAAAATTCTCCACAATTTTCTCCTCTTGTCTTCTCAAACTTACATATGCCACAATGCATATTGCTACTACATACATGTATGCTCAAACCATATATTTTCAACACATTAATTTATGACAGAGTCAAAACATTAAAACACAGGATGGACCACTATACAAAAATGATTTTCTGAACTTGCAGAGGTTGCATACAGTAAATAACAGTTGCAAACTTAATCTCTGACCATACATTTCACCAAATTTGCATTAAATGGTCATTTGACATGTGTTGTGGGATGGGGTATTTGTACTCTTGCTGAAAACTTCATTTAAGCTAAGTTCTTCACCCTGCAAATAAAATTCGCAAGCTGCAGTAACAATGTACTTTAAGTATGGACCTGCTATAACAATGTACTTTAAAGTATTGGCCTAGAGGAACAATGTACTTTAAGTATGGTTGATGTCAATTCAATAACTGCGGTAGTTGAGATTCATTTTCCAACATTATTCTTGTATGGAAGGATTGAAAAGTATTATTTGTGTTGTTGGGATTTTTATATTTTTCTTAAAGATCATTTCATTGGAGAAGAATTTATATTTTTTACATTAAATTTATTTATTTATTAAGTTTATTTGTTTTTTCTGTGATATTTATATTGAATTAATAATTTTTTTTGTCTTTTAAGGGCCTTGGCCCCAATATTGAATGGAAGAACTATGTATTCACTATGTGATACTATCACCATTAGCAGGATTGTGGGTAAGGTTGGTTTAAGGTATGCCCTTCTAGATGCAATCTAGAATGGAAGCCTCAACCGTCACCAGGATTGTGTGAAGATTGATTTAAGTTATGTTATCTAAGATAATATAATTTCCACAAAAAGAGTTTCGATATGGAAACTTGAACCCCAATGTTGAATGGAAAAATGATTTGTTCACTAATAAACCACAATCACTATTGAAAAATGATTGGCCAATAAACTACATTCACTAAGATTTTCTTTGATTCAAAGTACATCCCATGAAATAGTACAATAATATGTTGGTTCAAAGTATATTCCTTGAGATAGTACAATAAATATTATAATGGTATAATATTATCATTGTGGTAGTGTATTTGACGCATGGGCAGACGAAATACATTGTGCTTAATAGGGAGGATTCTTGCCTACAAGCAAGTCACAGGTCAAATTGGTTTTTCAAACATTAGTGGAACAAGTTCAACATGTAATAAGATAAGTTAAATGGAAACATAGCATGCTACATAAACAAATTAAAAAAAACAAAAAAAATATGCACAAGAAACATGCTCAATAGAGAAAACACACTAATAACTCAACAATGGAGAGCTCTCTCCCTTTATTAGGGGTTGGTGGTAGTAGAAGATAGAATGCTAAATCTTTTATAGTGGATCCTTCGAGCTTTAGAGCTCCAATATTCAAGACAAGGGGGTCTCTTCCCCTCAAGATTTTAGCAAGCCTTTCTTCCCTCTCAAAGGATGGTAGATCGACGGACACGTGGTGAACTCTTCTCTCTTGGATTAAGGTGTTGGATGGCCAACAATTGAATCCTTCCAATCCTCTTGTTACTAGAAAACATAAGCTGGTTTGCTTCTGAGCAATTTGGCCAACATAACAATGTGTTATCCTATTTCTCTTCCCATGGCTGGCTTTTATAGAAAAATTTCAAATTTTCCCTCCCTCTCTTGGTACAAGATGGATGTTAACACAAGAGTGGGGGTATGATTCCTTTGTGTTTTGCACTAAAGCCTTAAAGTGGCTCCAAGGTAACTGTAATTGGCTAGCTTGAGTGAGAATATTTTTCTCCAAGTGTGCCAAGTGGTCTTGGATAGTGAATTTTTGCATACTCTAGTCTGAACGGCTATTCGAGGGATAGTCGTGATGTTCATTGTGGCTATCGAAGAAAAATCCACGAATATCACCAAGGGTCAGTGTTTCCCGTGCGTGGTCCAAAAATTTTCCTGCTTGACCTTAGGAAAAGTTAAAATTTTCAGCTCATGTGATGTATTTCCTCCCTGTAAATATTTATTTTTACCTTTTGCTTGATATTTTATAATGTATTTTGCTTGTACAATTTTCCAGTGTTAACAGTTCCCCCCTAATGTACAAGGTATAGGAAGAACTGTATAGCTGAAATACATTATAGTTTTTTTCTTTTTTCTTTTTTGTGTAATCCTTTTGAGAGAGAGAGAGAGAGAGAGTAATTTGCTTGAAAAATGAGTTTGGAGACCCCTTGCCGTGAATAAAAAGAGGCACCATGCTATGTTGGAAACTTGCAAGAGATAGAATGAATAAAAATATTTCTATGAGGCGGGCATGTCCCATGCTCGTGATGTTTTTACTAGTTAAGCTTATTTGACAGATAGAGGATCTGTTTACATCACTTTTGTAGTAATGATCTGTTGTTGGTTGATGACGATGGTTGTTGATGCCCTCAGGGGTGTTTTTTCTTTGAAAGAAGGTTAAATGTGGTGCCCACACATAATATTGGTATGACATGTTTGTTTTAGAACAACTGATCATTGTATGCATGGGTCTCTGACTGTTGTGGACCTTCTCATGTAAGAATTAATAAAGGAGATGATTATTAAGTCATGGGTCTTCGACGAATTATGAGAAAGTGAAACGGTTATGAAGTATGATACCATCTTGGACATGAAAGATTGTGTTGAAGTCGAATGTCAAGAGGACCGATGATATCAATGGGAAACGATGATTCCCATAGTTCCATCGTAGGATGCCCCTATGGAGGTGAGAAGCCATCCAAGGTACTACCTCCTTCTTGGAATATGGTTGTGGAAGTCAACAAGAAGGAAGCACCAACCAACTGAAATGAGTACTGATGCAAGGGACTAGGGTATCTAATGTAGCAGGGCATGGTGTGACAAGTTAACTTAGGCATGATGACGAAAAATGGTTGAAACCAATGATGGTAGCTCAGTGGCCCAAGGTCGGATCTTGTAAATGAAAGTGGCGACAGTCATAAAAATTTATAGTGAGGAAATCCCTGGATTCTGTAGGACGTCCAGGGTGGGTTTGTGGTTGTAATGAGTGTCATGGTGGGGTGTGGTAAAGAATGCATAGCTATGACCAAGGGTGATTACGGACTGCTTCTAGGTGATAAATGTGAATGGATGGGTGGGATTTCTTTCTTAAAAAATATTTGTACACTTTCCAAAAGAATATAGAATGGGTTTGGATGTACAATCACGGAGGCAGGTGCCCCTATAAGAATGAAAATAATCCGTCACTATGGTGTGAGGAGGGTGTTTTACTGAGGGTGGGGGCCCCATTGGTTAGTCTCGGTGTGAGGGTGGTGAAGTGGATGAAAAGTGTCACAAATGGGCTATGCGGGTGGGGGTGTGGTAGGCCAAGTGTGATACGTGGTGGTGCGTATTCGATCTACTTATGAGAATGGTAGTTCATGAGAGGGGTGTTATCATGACATGGGTGAAACTTGACATGATGTATAACATATGAGTGAACATGAAGTACCTCTCGGACTTGGATTTTATGGCCATGGCTCTAGACCTTTGGTGTATGGTCTACATGAGTGATGGAAGCCATGGAGGGTGAGGTTCTACCGACCTGCGAGAATGTTTACCATGTGTAAGGTGAGGTGATGATAAACATGGTCGGGTGATTGGAACCTATGGTTGATCTCTATGGATAAATGATGTGAGGATATGAAATGCTTCTCTGGGGAGCCTATCATGCTAGGGATAGAATGATACCTGTCTTGTACCTTGAGTGGCTAGGTTGATAGGTGATTCGGTATTTTTGTAATACCTGCAACTAATACCCCAAGTAAAAGGCATCTTTTCTATTCAAACATATTGAAAATTAATGTTGAATGGAAAGCGATAAGAGAGAGCATACCTGCTGTGACTGAAAAATGAATTTTCTTGAGGCATGGATTTATGGAGTCTATTTTAACTGTGATGGAGTGTTGATCACCGTGTTTCTTGTGGTTTTGTGATTGAGTGTTCTGAGTTGCAGTTATGGTCTATCGAATAATGAGAAAAGGGCGATATATTGGCACATATGGCTCATTTCAACTCATTTGTGATGTTTGAGTGTCTGAGGTCAAAGCTGAGCCCTTGCTTCCAAGCCTTTATTTCCATTACAATCAACCTAAGTAACCAGGATTCGTGCTGTCAGTGTTAAGTAGGGCCTTGAATGTCCTGCTTTTCAATTTTGTCATTTTTTTGTCTCGGGGGCCCGTACAAATGTGGTTTATACAATTTTCCTGTTAATTTTTGGCCTCGACCGTGCAGGCGATCAAGGATTAGCTCTGTGGACCTCGCGAAGAAGAAAGTCTTCCCGCGAGGTTATTTCACTTGGTGAAGATTTTGCGCGATGATGTGTGTTCCTGTTCTCTACACAGGCGCGATGATGGGAAAAAACTTAATTTTTTTTTGTTTTTTTTTTATATAAATTTTGGTCACTAATTTTTGGTTTTTCTAGTAACAGGATGTTGTGGTGTGAACGAGATTGGAATCATTCATGCAGCTGTGGCGCAAGACCCCCATGCTCGGGGGCTTTTGGCTCAGTGGGGGTTGTTGAAATTTTTAGATAACAACCTCTTGAGATCACAAGATAGTCTGCTTCATTTCTTGGTCTATTGTTGGAATAGGAGACGTTGAGTGATGGTGTTGCAGCGTAGAGACGTTTTCATACGTCCGGAGACAAATTCTTACTTTGTGACTGATTTATTGCCTCAGGGGGAGGCGCTTCCACACCAACTCCCTCTTGATAGGGTGAGCATTCGACACTGGGATTAGTCGTTTACACAAGGATGCGTTTTTATTGACTCAGTGACCGAATTAGTTGAGAGGTGTGACCTGGTAATGATATTTCACCTGACAGGGTCATTTTCGACCAACAGGGCATCATGTCCTCACATTGGTGTCTTGCGCTAGCTGCGGGCCGGTCACTTTTATGACTGGGTGCGCCATGTTTATGATGGCTTGGTGTCATAGCTATGGAAGGCCTGAGGGGGGTCGAAAGTATTCATCTATGCTAGCATTTTATGCAGTATCATGTTCGAGAGGGTGGTGATGCTTAGATCCATTGTGCTAGTGTCCTTAGGTCCTCCTAGGGATCCTTGGATGCGGAGGTGGGCACCCGTTATGCCCCGTGATAGAGGAGGGGAGGTTGGTCGCTACTGGGATGCGACCGTTGAGGCATGGTTCCAAGTGAACCCTCATATTTTTTTAGACTATCCCTACTTTGGGATGGACTTCCGGGGGACTTGGCTTTGGGTCTTCTGGCCGGTTACGCATGGGGTCCTGCAGGTACGACCTTTGATGTTTTTATGCATTTTTTGAGAATTTTATGATGTGTATATTTATAGGTATGTTATGCTGACACTGACACTATATTTTTTTCTCTTGCATATGTGGGATCGATGAGGCATCCTCTTTCCCTATTAGTGGGGCATTAGCCACTGAGGAGGGGCTCAGGTGGGGCCAATCAGGCTGAGGTTGGGGGGAAGGGAGGTGGTGCTGGCTCTTTAGGGGAGGGCGAAAATTTTGCCGCTACCGGGGGGATGTTGCCCTTATTTATCATGTCGAGGCAACTGAGTCTCAGGCGGTGACAGTCGAGGAGTAGCTAGCTGTTGCTAAGGCTCGTGTCCAAGAAGCAGACGCTCGTGTAACAGATTTAGCCGACTCATGGAGTTGGCTAGAGAGGTTGACCCGGGGTATGTCGAACCAGTGGTTTTTTGATGACTTGGATGACACTTGGCTCGAGGAACTTATGGCTCGAGAGAGTGCACACCACTCGAATTTACGCAGCATGGAACTTGCAGTTTTGGCTGCTGCACCTACACTGGCACCGGGTGCAGCTGTGGGTCTAGAGGACCCACCCGGCCGAGCTTAGCCCTAGAGATTTTGTATCTTCAGGGAAAGAATATGACCTGAATTAGGGGAATTTTGAGGTCTAAAATGGGCCTCCTAAGGAAATTATAAAATAATAGTGGAAAATATAAAATAATATTTGATTACATCATCAAATTTTAGAGGGAAAAAAAAATAAAAAAATTCAACTCATATTTTGAACTTATCTCCCCATGGTTTTACTCAAATTTGAAGTGGGCATATTGTTAGGTCTCTATATTACTAGTATATTCCCTTATTGTTGTTATTGTAACCCCCTTATTGTTATTATTGTACCCCTGTAACCCCCATATTGTTATTATTGTGCCCTTAAATTATTATTGTTAGGTCGGCTAGGACTACATTGTGGCCCTACTAGGATTACATTGTGCCCCCATGGACACCTATATATAGAAAGGAGGTTTTGTAATTTGTATTATCCAAGAATTGTTCATTCATGTAATGTATTGGAGGTTTCCCTCTTGAAGTGGCTTATTTCTAAGGCATTGATATCTCTTTTCTTCTATTTTTGGAGCTGGTTCCACAACATTTGGTATCAGAGCTTTGGATTCTAGGGTTTCGCTGCTCCAAACAAGTCATCGCGGTATTTTCGCTATAAATTATTTTTTTATGAAGGTTCAGAAGCTGAAATGTTTAGAGTTCGAAGCCAAAATCTGGAAGAACATCGTCACAAAACTTCAGAGCTTGGTTCACAATATTTGCGGAGATATGATCTGTGGAAGTTAGGTATTTTTGCAAGCTCCTGAATTTCACTTAAAAAGGTCATCGTGGAATTTTCTCTATAACTCTTTTTCTATGAAGGTTCAGAAGCTGAAATTTTTAGAGAGCGGAGCGGAAATCCTGGGGAACATCATCGCAAAATTTCAGAGCTTGGTTCGCAATATTTTTGGAGATATGATCTGTGGAAGTTAGGTCCTTTTTAGGCTCTTGAATTTCATCTCAAAGAGGTGATTGTAGGAAAAGCTTCATAACTCTCTCTCTAAGCATCAGACTGGAAATATCTAAAACGTGACTGGAAGTACACGGACTGTTATTTCCTGTCTATAAATTTCAGAGCCAAAGGAGAAAACAATGACACGTGGCAAGTCGTAAAAGTTCACTCTACTGAACTAGTCCATAATTAGGTCATTGTGGGAGATTCGACATAACTTTTCCTTGAAGAATCCAAATCAAGTCAGACCCATGGCATTTGAAAGAAGCTTCAGAGGACTACTATAGGGCAAAATTTCAGATATTGAGGATCTGCAAGTATATAGATAAGTCAATTTCAATATAGAGCTCCTCAAAAGCAAGTAAAAGGTGTGTATTATTTTTTTCCAAATTGCATAACTCTTGTTTGAAGAATCAAGTTGAATTGATTCAAAGGGCATATTATAGAACAGATATCAGTATTGGATTCTCAAATGGCCCCTAAAAATAATTCAACACCCATTAAGCCTTTAGAATGCTCTACTATGACTCATGAAGATGAAGAATGGCAACATGATATATCAAAATTACAAGAGAAAGTCAACAAATTTCGCTCTCGCAAAGAGCAACAAAAAATGACATGGAAGTTTTGAAGAAAGGTGTGGAAACTAAGATGGATGGTTTGAAGAAAGGCATGGATGGTTTGAAGAATGACATGGAAGCTAAGATGGATGGCATGGAAGCTGGCATGGAATCTAAGATGGATGACATGGAAGCTAAGATGGAAAACATGAAGAATGATCTAAAAGAAGACATGGAAGGTTTGACAAAGTTGATACAAGAAATGTTTCCTAATGGTGAAAAGATAGTAGAAGAACCTCATGATGAGAACAAAATAAATGTTAATCGTGATTTCATAAACTCTAGTGTTGGCGGGAAGAACCACCATATTCCAAAAATGGATATGAGGAAGTTTGATGGAAAGGATCCTGTAACATGGATACTACGGATGGAGAAATATTTTGATCTCCATAATGTGCAAAACACACAAAAGGTACGCATTGCAACTTTACATTTAGAACAAAATACATTTGTATGGTATCGATGGCTTTGCTCCCATAAAAAAAATGTCACTTGGTCAATTTTTACGGAGGAAATGATAGCACATTATGAGGATACAAAGAGCAACACCTTCTTTAGCCAATTGATAAATCTCAAACAAAAGTGTTTAGTGGGGGAGCACATTGAGGACTTCCAAAAATTGAATATAAGGGTAACTGATATTCCAGAGAAACATAGGATTGATCTCTTCATAGGTACTTTAAAGGATAACATCCAACATGAAGTTCGCATTTTGGAACCTGATTCATTGGAGAAGGCATTCGGGTTGGCAAGAAAAATTGAATGTAAAATTATGGTGACAAGGAAGCCTACCACTCACTTCTATAAAGAAGGAAGTGTTGCTACGCCTAGATTTCCACAACCTACAAGGTTGACACCACAAAAATTGGAAGAAAAAAGAGCAAAAGGGCTTTGCTACAGTTGTGATAGCAAATACACTAAAGGTCATAAGTGTTCTGAGAAGAAATTATTTTACATAGATTGTGAAGAGGAAGAAGAAAATGAACAAGAAAAGGATATACACCAGGAACCAGCCCTAGAAGAGGAAGAAATGAATCCGACCATATCGTGTAATGCACTGGCAGGAATTACCACTCCTCAAACTCTCAAAATAGAAGGACATATCAAGAAGAAAAGGGTAATAGTGTTGATTGATTCAGGTAGCACCCATAATTTTATTCATTGTAAGGTAGCCAAGGAATTAAATTGTTTCCTATACCCAGCACCAGAATGTCAAGTGATGGTTGCAAATGGAGGAACTATAAATTGCTCTGGAAAATGCCATAATATCAAGCTAACCATGGGGAATATGTATTGAATAGTCCAATGCTTTCCATTCCTATGGGAGGTGTTGATGTTGTACTAGGAGTACAATGGTTACAATCTTTGGGGACGGTAGCTTTTAATTTTTAAGAACTTTTCTTGAAATTGTTTTCAGAAGGAAAGGAAGTCGAATTACGGGGTATTGAAGGGAAGCCAGGAAGGATAATAAGCTCTAATGTCATGACAAAGCTTCTAAAGAAAGAACAACGAGGCGTAATTGCACAATTATGCTCACTAGAAGTTTCAACATCAAAATCATCTATTTCTGCAGATCTCCAACAAGTCTTGGACAATCATTCCAAGGTGTTTGAAACTCCCAAAGGACTCCCACCTATTCGTGATCATGATCATGCTATTAATTTGATTCTAGGAAGTGTTCCTCCAAACATCAGGCCTTATAGATATCCTTACGTCCAAAAGAACGAAATTGAACGTATGATTGCAGAAATGTTAGAGGCGGGTATAATTCAACCTAGTCAAAGTTCTTTCTCTGCTCCTGCAGTATTGGTACACAAGAAGGATGGATCATGGCGAATGTGTCCGGATTATAGGGAGCTCAATAAGCTCACCATTAAAGATAAATTTCCCATTCCTGTGGTTGATGAATTATTGGATGAATTACATGGAGCAATTTATTTTACCAAGTTGGATCTTCATTCAGGATATCATCAAATTAGAATGAAGATTGAAGATATTCTAAAAACAACATTTCGAACTCATGAGGGTCATTATGAATTTTTGGTCATGTCTTTTGGCCTTATCAATGCACCTTCTACATTTCAAGGGTTGATGAATTCCATTTTCAAACCCTTCCTTAGAAAATTTGTGCTAGTATTTTTTGATGATATACTAATCTACAACAGGTCTTGGAAGGACCATGTTCAACATGTTGACAGGGTGCTCAAACTATTGCAGGAGAAACAATTATATGCAAAAACATCCAAATGTTTCTTTGGAGTACGAGAGGTGGAATATCTGGGTCATATTGTATCTCACGAGGGTGTTAAGGTAGACCCTAACAAAATTAAAGCCATTAAGGAATGGAAAGTCCCCACAACCATAAAGTAGTTGTGAGGATTTCTCAGGTTAACAGGGTATTATCACAAGTTTGTTAAGAATTATGGGAGAATAGCAGCACCTCTAACAACATTATTGAAGAAAGATGCATTTTCATGGACTCCTGAAGCAACTAAGGCCTTTGAACATCTTAAAGAGGCAATGTGCCTAGCACCGATCTTAGCTACGCCAGACTTCACAAAAACCTTTATTGTGGAATTTGATGCCTCAGGAAATGGAATTGGTGTTGTTTTAATGCAAGAAGGAAGACCCATTGCTTTTGAAAGTCGTCCAATCAAAGGAAAGTATTTACAGAAACCTATTTATGAGAAGGAAATGTTAGCACTACTGCATGCACTAAAGAAATGGCGAACTTACCTAATGGGAAGACACTTCAAGGTAAAAACTGATCATGATAGTCTTAAACACTTTTTGGAACAAATACTATCTTCAAAAGAGCAGCAAAAATGGGTCACAAAGATGTTGGGTTATGACTTTGAAATAATCTACAAAAAAGGAAAGCTTAATGGTGTTGCAGATGCACTCTCAAGAAAGAATGAAGAGGTGGAAGCATTGCTTTGTGCCATTTCTATTATCCAACCAGATTGGATAACCGAAGCAAGAGATGAATGGAAGAAGGACAAAGATGTATGGACACTCATTCAAAAGTTGCGGCAAGATCCTAGTACATATGATACATTTAGTTGGAAAAATGATTCCTTATGGTACAAAGATCGCTTATATCTTTGTAAGAATTCCCAACTAAAAAAAAAAGATTCTTTTGGAATTGCACACTTCTCCTTTAGGAGGACACTCAGGATTTTTAAAAACTTACCACAGGGTGAAGAAAGAATTTTTTTGGGATGGCCTTAAATCTGATATTCAAAAGTTTGTGGCGGAATGTTTGGTTTTCCAGCAGAATAAAGTTGAGACAATTAAGACCCAGGGTCTTCTACAACCTTTATCCATTCCAAGTCAACATTGGGAGGAGATTTCAATGGATTTTATCACAGGTTTACCTAAGTCCGAAGGAAAGAGTGTCATCATGGTGGTAGTTGATAGACTTACCAAGTATGCACACTTTTGTGCATTATTTCATCCATTTAAAGCAAGTACAGTTGCTACTACATTTATGGACACAATTCAAAAGCTACATGGAAACCCAAGGGTTATTGTGAGCGACAGAGATCCCATTTTTACTGGAAATTTTTGGACGGAGTTATTTTCTTGTTTGGGTACTCAGTTAGCTCATAGCTCATCTTATCATCCTCAATCCGATGGTCAAACTGAGATAGTAAATAAATGTTTGGAAGGATATCTTTGTTGTTTTGTATCTGATAAACAAACACAATGGGTCAAGTGGTTTGTTGTGAAACCGACTCCAAAAATAGAAGAAAAGAGATATCAATGCCTTCAAAATAAGCGGCCACTTCGAGGGGGCAACCTCCAATACATTACATGAATGAACAATTCTTGGATGATACAAATTACAAAACCTCCTTTATATATATAAGAGTCCATGGGGCCATAATGTAATCCTAGTAGGGCCACAATGTAATCCTAGCTGACCTAACAATAATAATTTAAGGGCGCAATAATAAAAATATGGGGGTTACAGGGGTACAATAATAACGATAAGGTGGTTACAATAACAAAAATAAGGGACTATATTAGTAATATAGGGACCTAACATGCCCCTCTCCTTCAAAAAAGTGTTGTCCTCAATGCTTAAGTAGCTCTGGGTGCTTCTGTATAAATTCCTCATCCTCCCATGTAGAATCTTCAGTGGGTAAGTTATTCCACTTGATGAGATACTCTGAAATTGATTGATTCCGTAGCTGTCGAGTTCTTATTTCCGTGACCGCTTCAGGTTCCAATATGATTTTTCCTTCCTCATCAAGTTCTGGAAATATTGTTTGAACTGGAATATTTTCACCTATAACCTTCTTTAAGCATGAAACATGGAAAATTGGATGCACTCGTGAAGAAGAAGGAAGCTCCAATTTGTATGCCATAGTACCAATCTTTTGCAACACCTTGTAAGGACCATAGTACTTTGGCGATAATTTATTGTCCTTCTTAGCTTGCTTGAGGGACATTTGTTTATATGGTTGTAGCCGTAAAAATACCCAATCTCCTACATCAAAACTTCTCTCGCTGCGATGTTGATCTGCCTGTTGTTTCATTCGATTTTGTGCCAAATTCAGGTTATCCTTTAAGAGTTGGAGAACTTCTTGCTTATGCTCGATGTGATCTTCCACTGCTTGAACCTTCGAATTTTCCCTTAAAGATGATGTGATGGATGGTGGATGATATCCATAAAGTGCCATAAATGGGGTCATTTTTGCTGCAGTATGGAAGGAAGTGTTATACCACCATTCAGCAAGAGGTAACCACTTGACCCATTGTGTTTGTTTATCAGATACAAAACAACGAAGATATCCTTCGAAACATTTATTTACTATCTCAGTTTGACCATCAGATTGAGGATGATAAGATGAGCTATGAGCTAATTGAGTACCCAAACAAGAAAATAACTCCGTCCAAAAATTTCCGGTAAAAATGGGATCTCTGTCGCTCACAATAACCCTTGGGCTTCCATGTAGCTTTTGAATTCTGTCCATAAATGTAGTAGCAACTGTACTTGCTTTAAATGGATGAGATAAAGCACAAAAGTGTGCATACTTGGTAAGTCTATCAACTACCATCATGATGACACTCTTTCCTTCGGACTTAGGTAAACCTGTGATAAAATCCATTGAAATCTCCTCCCAACGTTGACTTGGAATGGATAAAGGTTGTAGAAGTCACGGGGTCTTAATTGTCTCAACTTTATTCTGCTGGAAAACCAAACATTCCGCCACAAACTTTTGAATATCAGATTTAAGGCCATCCCAAAAAAAATTCTTTCTTCACCCTGTGGTAAGTTTTTAAAAATCCTGAGTGTCCTCCTAAAGGAGAAGTGTGCAATTCCAGAAGAATCTTTTGTTTTAGTTGGGAATTATTACAAAGATATAAGCGATCTTTGTACCATAAGGAATCATTTTTCCAACTAAATGTATCGGATGTACTAGGATCTTGCTGCAACTTTTGAATGAGTATCCATACATCTTTGTCCTTCTTCCATTCATCTCTTGCTTCAGTTATCCAATCTGGTTGGATAATAGAAATGGCACAAAGCAATACTTCCACCTCTTCATTCTTTCTTGAGAGTGCATCTGCAACAACATTAAGCTTTCCTTTTTTGTAGATTATTTCAAAGTCATAACCCAACATCTTTATGACCCATTTTTGCTGCTCTTCTGAAGATAGTCTTTGTTCCAAAAAGTGTTTAAGACTATCATGATTAGTTTTTACCTTGAAGTGTCTTCCCATTGGGTAAGTTCGCCATTTCTTTAGTGCATGCAGTATTGCTAACATTTCCTTCTCATAAATAGGTTTCTGTAAATACTTTCCTTTGATTGGATGACTTTCAAAAGCAATGGATCTTCCTTCCTGCATTAAAACAACACCAATTCCATTTCCTGAGGCATCACATTCCACAATAAAGGTTTTTGTGAAGTCTGGCGTAGCTAAGACCGGTGATAGGCACATTGCCTCTTTAAGATGTTCAAAGGCCTTAGTTGCTTCAGGAGTCCATGAAAATGCATCTTTCTTCAATAATGTTGTTAGAGGTGCTGCTATTATCCCATAATTCTTAACAAACTTGCGATAATAGCCTGTTAACCCGAGAAATCCTCGCAACTGCTTTATTGTCTTGGGGACTTTCCATTCCTTAATGGCTTTAATTTTGTTAGGGTCTACTTTAACACCCTCGTGAGATATAATATGACCCAGATATTCCACCTCTTGTACTCCAAAGAAACATTTGGATTTTTTTGCATATAATTGTTTCTCCTACAATAGTTTGAGCACTCTGTCAACATGTTCAACATGATCCTTCCAAGACCTGCTGTAGATTAGTATATCATCAAAAAATACTAGCACAAATTTTCTAAGGAAGGGTTTGAAAATGGAATTCATCAACCCTTGAAATGTAAAAGGTGCATTGGTAAGGCCAAAAGCCATGACCAAAAATTCATAATGACCCTCATGAGTTTGAAATGTTGTTTTTGGAATATCTTCAGTCTTCATTCTAATTTGATGATATCCTGAATGAAGATCCAACTTGGTAAAATAAATTGCTCGATGTAATTCATCCAATAATTCATCAATCACAGGAATGGGAAATTTGTCTTTAATGGTGAGCTTATTGAGCTCCCTATAATCTGGACACATTCGCCATGATCCATCCTTCTTGTGTACCAATACTACGGGAGCAGAGAAAGAACTTTGACTAGGTTGAATTATACCCGCCTCTAACATTTCTGCAATCATACGTTCAATTTCGCTCTTTTGGAAGTAAGGATATCTATAAGGCCTGATGTTTGGAGGAACGCTTCCTGGAATCAAATGAATAGCATGATCATGATCACGAATAGGTGGGAGTCCTTTGGGATTTTCAAACACCTTGGAATGATTGTCCAAGACTTGTTGGAGATCTGCAGAAATAGATGATTTTGATGTTGGAACTTCTAGTGAGCATAATTGTACAATTATGCCTCGTTGTTCTTTCTTTAGAAGCTTTGTCATGACATTAGAGCTTATTATCTTTCCTGGATTCCCTGCAATACCCCTTAATTCGACTTCCTTTCCTTCTGAAAAAAAATTCAAGAAAAGTTCTTGAAAATTAAAAGCTACCATCCCCAAAGATTGTAACCATTGTACTCCTAGTACAACATCAGCACCTCCCATAGGAATGGAAAGCATTGGACTAGTCAATACATATTCCCCCATGGTTAACTTGATATTATGGCATTTTCCAGAGCAATTTATAGTTCCTCCATTTGCAACCATCACTTGACATTCTGGTGTTGGGTATAGGAAACAATTTAATTCCTTGGCTACCTTATAATGAATAAAATTATGGGTGCTACCTTAATCAATCAACACTATTACCTTTTTCTTCTTGATATGTCCTTCTATATTGAGAGTTTGAGGAGTGGTAATTCCTGCCAATGCATTACACGATATGGTCGGACTCATTTCTTCCTCTTCTAGGGCTGGTTCCTGGTGTATATCCTCTTCTTGTTCATTTTCTTCTTCCTCTTCACAATCTATGTAAAATAATTTCTTGTCAGCACACTTATGACCTTTAGTGTATTTGCTATCACAACTGTAGCAAAGCCCTTTTTCTCTTTTTTCTTCCAATTGTTGTGGTGTCAACCTTGTAGGTTGTGGAAATATAGGCATAGCAACACTTCCTTCTTTATAGAATTGAGTGGTAGGCTTCCTTGTCGCCATAATTTTACATTCAACTTTTCTTGCCAACCTGAATGCCTTCTCCAATGAATCAGGTTCCAAAACACGAACTTCATGTTGGATGTTATCCTTTGAGTACCTATGAAGAGATAAATCTTGTGTTCCTCTGGAATATCAGTTACCCTTATATTCAATTTTTGGAAGTCCTCAATGTGCTGCCCCACTAAACCCTTTTGTTTGAGATTTATCAATTGGCTAAAGAAGGTGTTGCTCTTTGTATCCTCATAATGTGCTATCATTTCCTCCGTAAAAATTGACCATGTGACAATTTTTTTATGGGAGCAAAGCCATCGATACCATACAAATGTATTTTGTTCTAAATGTAAAGTTGCAATGCGTACCTTTTGTGTGTTTTGCACGTTATGGATATCAAAATATTGCTCCATCTGTAGTATCCATGTTACAGGATCCTTTCCATCAAACTTCCTCATATCCATTTTTGGAATATGGTGGTTCTTCCCACCAACATTAGAGTTTATGAAGTCACAATTAACATTTATTTTGTTCTCATCATGAGTTTCCTCTACTATCTTTTCACCATTAGGAAACATTTCTTGTATCAACTTTGTCAAACCTTCCATGTTTTCTTTTAGATCATTCTTCATGTTTTCCATGTTGTCTTTCATTTTTTCATCGATCTTAGCTTCCATGTCATCCATCTTAGATTCCATGCCATCCATCTTAGATTCCACGCCTTTCTTCAAACCATCCATCTTCGCTTCCACGCATTTCTTCAAAACATCCATTTCATTTTTTGTTGCTCTTTGCGAGAGCGAAATTTGGTGCACTTGCTCTTGTAATTTTGATAGATCATGTTGCAATTCTTCATCTTCATGAGTCATAGTAGAGCCTTCTGAAGGCTTAATGGGTGTTGAATTATTTTTACGGGGCATCTTTTAGAACCCAATATTGATATATATTCTACAATATGCCCTTGGAATCAATTCAAATTGATTCTTCAAACAAGACTTATGCAATTCGGAAAAAAAATACACACCTTTTTCTTGCTTTTGAGGAGCTCGATACTGAAATTGGATTATCTTTGTGATTTCAACTCTTCAATATCTGAAATTTGGCACTAAGGTAGCCTTCAGAATTATCTTTCGAATGCCATAGGTATGACTTGATTTGGATTCTCCAAGGAAAAGTTATGTCCAATCTTCCACAATGACTTAATTATGGACTGGTTCAGTAGAGCGAACTTGTACGACTTGCCACGTGTCACTGTTTCGTCTTTTAGCTCTGAAATTGATAGCAAAGAAACTACAGACCGTGTACTTGCGACCACCTTTTACGGCACTCCAATCTGATGCTCAGAGAGAGAGTTATGAAGATTTTCCCACGATCACCTCTTTGAGATGAAATTCAAGAGCTTGAAAAAGCACTACCTTCCACAGATCATATCTTCGAAAATATTGCGAACCAAGCTCTAAAATTTTGCGACGAGCTTCCTCGGGATCTCGGCTTAGCGCTCTAACAATTTCATATTATGAAAATTCGTGAAAAAAATTATAGCGCAAATTCCACGATGAAGTGGTTTAGATTAAATATGAACTGCCAACAAGACCTAACTTCCACAGATCATATCTATGAAAATATTGCGAACCATGCTCTGAAATTTTTAGAAAATCTTCCTCAGGATTTTGGCTTTGCACCCTTAGAATTTCAGCTTCTGAAACTTCATAGAAAAAAAAGTTATAGCGAAAATGCCACGATGACCTGTTTGGAGCAGCGAAACCCTAGAATCCAAAGCTCTGATACCAAATGTTGTGTAACCAGCTCCAAAAATAGAAGAAAAGAGATATCAATGCCTTAGAAATAAGCCACTTCGAGGGGGAAATCTCCAATACATTACATGAATGAACAATTCTTGGATGATACAAATTACAAAACCTCCTTTCTATATATAGGAGTCCATGGGGCCATAATGTAATCCTAGTGGGGCCACAATGTAATCCTAGCCGACCTAACAATAATAATTTAAAGGCACAATAATAACAATATGGGGGTTACAAGGGTACAATAATAACAATAAGGGGGTTACACTAACAACGATAGTTTATACAATGGCTTATAGGGACCTAACGGGTTACCTCTCGCTGAATGGTGGTATAACACTTCCTTCCATACTGTAGCAAAAATGACCCCATTTATGTCACTTTATGGATATCATTCACCATCCATCACATCATATTTGAGGGAAAATTCAAAGGTTCAATCAGTGGAAGATCACATCGAGCATCAGCAAGAAGTTCTCCAACTCTTAAAGGATAACCTGAATTTGGCACAAAATCGAATGAAACAACAGGCAGATCAACATCGCAGCGAGGGAAGTTTTGATGTAGGAGATTGGGTATTTTTACGGCTACAACCATACAAACAAATGTCCCTCAAGCAAGCTAAGAAGGATAATAAATTATCGCCAAATTACTATGGTCCTTACAAGGTGTTGCAAAAAATTGGTACTATGGCATACAAATTGGAGCTTCCTGCTTCTTCACGAGTGCATCCAGTTTTCCATGTTTCATGCTTAAAGAAGGTTATAGGTGAAAATATTCTAGTTCAAACAATATTTCCAGAACTTGATGAGGAAGGAAAAATCATATTGGAACCTGAAGCGGTCATAGAAACAAGAACTCGATAGCTACAAAATCGATCAATTTCAGAGTATCTCATCAAGTGGAAGAACTTACCCACTGAAGATTCTACATGGGAGGATGAGAATTTTATACAGAAGCACCCAGAGCTACTCAAGTGTTGAGGATAACACTTTTTTGAAGGAGAGGGGCATGTTAGGTCCCTATATTACTAGTATAGTCCCTTATTGTTGTTAGTGTAACCCCCTTATTGTTATTATTGTGCCCTTGTAACCCCCATTTTGTTATTATTGTGCCCTTAAATTATTATTGTTAGGTCGGCTAGGATTACATTGTGGCCCACTAGGATTACATTATGGCCCCATGGACTACTATATAATAGAAAGGAAGTTTTGTAATTTGTATCATCCAAGAATTGTTCATTCATGTAATGTATTGGAGGTTGCCCCCTCGAAGTGGCTTATTTCTAAGGCATTGATATCTCTTTTCTTCAATTTTTGGAGCTGGTTGGATGCAAAATTTATTTCCTTATCCAAGGAGTACCTATGTTGCATACTTTTAATGGACTATTCTACATGAAAAATGAGAAATACATGAAAAACCTGATTGCAATCACGTTTTTTCATGTATTTCTCATTTTTCATGTAGCAAGGTCCATCAAAAGTATGCAACATGGGTACTCCTTAGATGAGGAATTAAAATTTCATCTTATGAATATTCCCACTCGAAATTTGAGTAAAACCTTAGGGAGATAAGTTCAAAATATGAGTTGAAAAAGTAGTTTTATTATTTTATTTTATTTTAATATTTTTACCTTTTTTCTCAAAAAATGGTGAGTCACCCCCTCATGCTTGACATCATCATATTGAATCCTATTGGTTATTATAAAGTTTATTTTGGTTATACATTTTCTTAGGAGGGTCATTTTAGACCTCAAAATTCTCCTAATGAGGGTTCTTCCCTATTTTTTGATGACATGTAGACATATTTTTTGACTGACATTATGGTGAGGGACATGACTTGTATACTGTGACTCATATATTTTTGGATGTATATATGCGATATGTATAATTTTTGTGGCTATGATGATGTGTCTGTGGTTATATTTTTGTATTTATTGATGGATTTTATGTGCCTATGATGGATATCTATGTTTTTATATTTTTCTTTTCTAGGGATGATGGTTTATACGAGACGCATTCCATTCTAGGATGTGATTAGCTATGCGATCAACTGTTTGGTTTTGATTTTTTGGTATATATGTGAATGTAATATGATCAAACTTACGGCTTAATCTTCGTGCATGTAAATATTTCCTAATTATTTGTGAATTTCATACTTCAAAATATTGGTTTAATTGTGGTTTAAGCAGTGTAGCAACCTACTTGGGATGATGAAATGGTGGAGGGGTATGACTCCATTGTCAAAAATAGTGCATGGGAAATTGTCCCAAGACCAGTTGAAAAATCAATGGTAGGTTCAAGATGGATCTACAAGGTAAAGAAAGCTATTGGTAGGAGTGTGGAGAAATACAAGGCCAGATTTGTGGCCCGTGGCTTCTCACAGATCGGGGGGATAGATTATGATGAGACCTTTTCAGCTGTCGTAAGGTACTCTTCCATAAGATCCATCCTTGCACTCTTAGCGTAGATCGATTGAAACATTCATCAAATGGATGTGAAAACTACATTTCTCAATGGGATCATTTAGGAAGAGGTGTACATAGAGTAGCCTGATGGTTTCAAGATCTTCAACAGCGATTCACATGTGTGCAGGCTCAAAAGAGCATTGTATGGGCTGAAGCAAGCACCTTGTGCTTGGTACACTCGGATAGACATCTATTCCACTGGACTGGGCTTCACCAAAAGTTAAGCAGATGCAAACCTGTACCAAATTTTGTTTGAGGGTAAGCTATTGATCATTGTTATTTATTTTGATGATTTAATTTTGACTGGTGATGAACAAATTATACACTCATGCAAGGAGCATCTTGCAAGGGAGGTCGAAATGAAGGACATGGGACTCCTTCATTATTTCCTTGGATTGGAAATATGACAGTGGGATGGTGAAATTTTTGTGTCTCAAGACAAGTATGCAAAGGAGATACTGGGTAAGTTTAACATGGAGAGTTGCAAACCCATGGATACTCCTCTTCCAGGAAACTATAGGAAAGAGGATGTTACTTCTGGAGAGGTAGTGAATGCTACTATCTATCGATAGTTAGTGGGTTCAATAATGTATCTAGTGAACATGAGACCAGACATTTTCTATGCGGTTAACCATCTGAGTCAAGCTATGGTTAAGCCTACCAAGATCTTTTTGAAGGCGGGGAAGCATGTCTTGAGATACTTGAGGGGTACATCATAGTATGGTCTATGGTACAGATAGACAGATGCAGTGAAGTTTCATGGCTTCATGGATGTAGATTGGGCTGGCAGTCCATCAGATAGAAAGAACACATTAGGAGGGATCTTCAGTATCGGGTCTACAACTATTTCTTGGTAGAGCAGGAAGAAGAGACATGTGGCACTCAGTTTAGCGGAAGTAGAATACATGGCAGCAAGTCAAGTTGCATGTGAGGCTATCTGGATGAGAAAGATCTTGGTTGGTTTTTTTGGTTCTCAGATGGACCCGACAATGATTCATTGTGATAATCAAAGTTGCATTAAAATCTCACTTAATCTTGTGTTTCATGATAGGTCCAAAAATATACATATCCGGTACCATCATGTCAGATATTGTGTGCAGAGGAGGATCATGTTGCTTCAGTACATTCCCACAGAAGATTAGGATGCATATATTCTGACGAAGGTGTTCACCAGGAGAAAATTCGAATACAATAAAGATAGGATTGGGGTGAAGGATAATCCCTTTCTTGTTGAGAGGTAGTGTTTATATTCAACAAGAAGATCCAACACCCACACTAGTGCATTAAGAACCTGGTTGCATTAAGCACCTACACTAGGGTGGGGCCCACAGGGCTATTTTTGGGCGTATGTCTATTTTTATTATCCCTTAATTAGATGGACATTAAACAGTAATATATTCTCAATGTGGACTTGAAATAGTTAACTGAAGTGTAAAATTCAGTTAGCTAGTGACTTTTGAATTAGAGGTTGGTTGGTGGGACATGCAGAGTAATTCTAGTTGTAACAGAGTTCGAAGTGCAGTGGTGCATGAGTTTGTGCAAGTTGTAAATAGCTTAACTCAATTAAGTGAGTTAAACTCAATTGTGCTAGTTTTAACTGAAGACACAAGTAGTGAGAGATCAAGTGAATTAATTTTAATTAATTCATATGCAGCGATCTCACATGCAACTGAAGATTTACTATTATTAGCTACATGCATATGAGATCCAGTGGAGACCCAATTGAGTTCTAGGTGAAAGGGAAGTTGACTATCAATTGTGACATTATCTGCTTTCACACATGCAAGTAAACTCTCATTGGATGTGCCCATGATACTTTTGCAGTCAAGGCAGGCAGGATTGCATCAATTCAGGGATTTCATTCAACAGGGATTGCGCAGTGAAGGCAGGTTGTCTAGAGGCAGTAAATTGGTTAAGGAATTTTCCAATTTCTGTATGACAGTGTGAGACAATTAGATGATGTACTGAGGGCTCTTGTGAGAATATTTTTGTATGTAATTGTTTCATGATCCATGATATAATATACAATAGAATATAGTGGGGTTTTTAGCTGTAAGCTTTCCCTAGGAAATTATCTGTGTTGTGTGTGATCGATCTTTCTTCATGTTCATGTGATTAGCGATTGTGTTTTTAATTTCACAAAATATTTGTAGAAGTGATTCAGTATTTAAATTTAGCACATTGTTAGATCGGGTGAATCCAAGATATACATACATATTGTATAATTTCTACAGCCATGTTTGGCAATGTAATAGTTGCAAAGACTTGCTTTGACACAAAACCAGGTGGGAGTATAAAAATGGGGTTTGGGCGATGGCATAGGGTAGGAAAGCCGTGTGAGTGGCATCAGTCTCCATAATACTGGTTTCCATCTATGGGTTGGTCTCAGTGTTTGATGATAACATCATGCACACTGGTACCCCCATGATTTTTGGGGCTGCCTCAGGTATGATAGGGGATCTCCTAGGAATGATCCTATGATCGATGATGGTTTGAATTGATCAGGGCCAAATTCTTGATACTGCATGAGTGATTCCATAGTTGTGTCTATGTAAGGTAAAACAACATTGAGAACCGTCATGGGTTTCTTATCATAGTAGGTAAGTTGGTCAACTGTGATGATTTGATATTCATGGGGGAACATCATCACCTGAAAGACAAAGGATCCTATTATAGTTATGACATACATATAACTCTACCCAAGGAGTATATTTTAGTCAAGTTGCGCATCCAAGACTTCAATGTTTATAAGTACCATATTTATGGCCAAGTTTACAACAAAATTCTGATAGATACTGAAAAGGTCGGCTGTCATATGATCTAAGCATGATGTCGGATGGTTTCAGTTCAAGTGATCCCAACTTCGACCAAACAGATTTGGACATGATGCATGTAGATGCTCCTTTGTTAATGATGCATTGGTGTATGGTGATATTCTGGACTGAAAACGGTATTTGGAAGGCAACCAAAGAAGGAAGCCTGAGACTTGCTTTATCTAGGTCAAAAGCCATTAGGCACAAATCAAAAGGGTTTAGGGTGCCTAATGTGGAAATTAAGGTTTTCCATTGTTTTGGGCATGATTACAGGACTTATAAGGCTGACATGGCAACAGGTAATTGTTCTAAATCATCCACTATTTTGTAGTTATGGGAAACTTTTGAGTGGTGTCATATGTGCCTCATTGGCCCCTTAACCATCTTTGGAAGGGGCTCAATAGGTACTTTGTATATGGTCAATGGTGTAGTAGGTGAAATCATGGTCATATCTGATGGGGTAGTGTCCAAGGGGGCATCATAGCTCCTATTCCCTGTTTGGAAGAACATTTTTTTTCCAGTCATGTAAATTTCGTGGTTGCCTCCCCTAGTATCGTTTTAGGGTGGTTTTTGTTGTTGGGTGTTAAAAAATCATTGGTGGGGGAAAGGATCTTGCATTACAACAAGTTTTTGGGTATGTTCCATTGAATTTTTTCAGTTCAGGAAGTTCGGGAAAAGCCGATGTGAAGTTCTGGGTAACCCTGGGCAAACCGTGGAGGATAGCCTATTTGGGGAATGCAGTGCTCAATTTGAGAAATTTATCAGTTGGTATTTAGTGTCTGATGTGTATTGGATATATAATGAGTGGTTTCAGTGATATAAATAGAATTCTGAGGGAGTTTGTGCCGTTTAGAAGCTCATAGTAGCTTAGTGCACCGACAAAAGGAATCGTGTCAACAAGAGCCTAAAGTTGTTTGCAGAATTTGGACAGCCAATTGAGGGATATTTATGGTATTTTCAGTCCTTTGGATAATTTTTGTATTCATTGGAATTAAGTATTTACTTGTAAAAAAAAAACTTACCATAATCCCAAAGAGCTGAGTCATGATGACAAAGCTCAAAGGAGACGTAGCCCACGAGATTTCGGGTGAACTCCTACATTAAAATTTCTTTTGTGTTTGAATGATTATTTGCTCCATTATGTTGATATCATACATGTTAAATTACAACAAGAACAAATGAAGTTAAGACACATAATCAGTAAAAATTCATACACCACTTTCAAGTAAATAATTCCGCAAAATTGTCAAGTACAAGCTAGATCATTTTAATTTAAACTGAGTGGTAGGTTCTTGAAATACATACAAGTTATCTAGACCATTTTCAAGTTAGGTTGGTATTAGAGCATAGTTTCTTTCTTGACAGAGCACTTGGTTGCTTGATTGACATAGCAGTTGCTTGCTTGTATAGCTTGAAAGGTGTTTAAACAGTGTAAAAGATTGACTGTTTTACTGTTTGCAAACTGATTGTTGTTTGAGTTTTCTTGAGATTTGGGGATAGCTACTGAATAGCTAAGTCCTAGAGAGTAAAAAAAGGGAAGAAAAGGCATTAAGGCATAGTCCTTACCCCAAGGGACCTCAAGGTCACTTTTTGAACAAACCCTCTTGACGATTGTTTGTTAAGAAACTCTTGGAGTTTGTTTGTTGTTTGGTTGTTTGAATAAGAGTTTCTCTTTACAGCCATTTGGTTAAAAAAGCTTCTCATTTGTTTTGAAAAGCTTTGAGAACTTTGTTGAAGTTAATTTGTTCATTGACATTAGAGTTACAACTTCTACAAGTGAATTTTCCTCATTCACAAGATTCTTCGATGATGATATGAAGTGTGACTTTATTATATTGAAGGACATGGTACAAATTTTGTTTGAGGATAAACGAGAAATCACTGAACTTCGTGAACAATTGTTTGCCATGAAGGAAGAGAAGGAAGAAATTCTTCAAAGATTACATGATATGGAGAGGCAGCTCCATCAAGCCCAAGAGGCTTTGACCAATAAAATGTGTGAGGAAGAGGTAATCCATTCTAACTTGTCTTTAGTTTCCTCTTTAGAAAGATGTGTTGGTTCTTTCAAAAAACATACGAGGGGTATAGGGTCAAAATTAATGATTAAAATGGGCTATGAAGGCAAGGGGTTAGGCAAGCATGCACAAGGCATGGTTTAACCTGTTCTTGTTGAGGAATGACCCAAGAATCTTGGTCTTGGTTATGTGCAATTTAATAGCAAAGACTCCAAAGCCATGAAGGCATGTGAGGCTATTTCAAAGAGAAATTTTGTTCCAATTTCTGAGATGAAAATATGTCAAATTTGTTTCAAAGATGATTTCCATTGCTTTAAGCCTTTGATGCAGCAAGAAGATGGTAAACCTGCAGCTTATGGTAAGCATGCAAGCTCATACAGTTTTCAAGACAAAAACGGTGAAGTAGTCTACAAATGAAAGTTGTAGCCTCTACTAGTTTATCTTCTCATGAAGACAAAAAGGATGAAAATTCAAAGCAACGCAAGAGGTGTAAATATTCTCATGATCAATTTGATTGTGTTTCTACAAAGCATGATAATTTTACATGCTTAAATGGAAGAAATATTTGCTGTACATATTGTGGTGGATTTAACCTTGTTGTTTCGAGATGATGGATGAGGAAGAAATCATACAAGAAGCAGATGAGGCAAAGACAACTTTCAAATAAGGTGCATAATATTTTCACATATTTTCAAAAGAGGGGACATGTTGTCTCCCATTGTTGGACTTTTCATCCAACTAGTCATCCAAAGCACATGCAACAAGAGGACATAAATATTGGCACAAGTGGAACTATGGATTCCATTATTGATGTGAAAATGGAAGATTCACATGAAGAAGAGTTGCAACAGAAAAATTCGCCATTGAGGTGGCTTGGGAAGAAAATGGATGGAATTCTTAACATAGTAAGAAATACTCCTTTGTACATATGCAAATTTTGGTTGTATGCATGTATTTCTGTTGAAAATTTTGATGCAAGATTGCATATAAATGCGGTTCAGTTGAAGGAATTTCCTTGTTCTTTCAAAATTTCGTCATGAAGGTGTAAAAGATGAGTATGATACTCACTTATATTGCAACAATATCTTTTAGTTCAGCTCTTATAGTCACCCACATGTTTTTGGGATTATGTACTTGTTGGTACTTGAAAGGAAGAGTTGAAGGTGTACATGTACATGGAAGTTGTATGTGTAAATAGTGAACTGTAAATAGGTTCATTATACATTGATACATGCACACGTGTTTGTCAAGATGTATCATGTTGTTTATCGACTTTTTTCGATTGTGTCGTACATGTTTGTCGACTTCTGTCGATTGTGTTGCACACTTTTTACATTGATTTTGTGTCAATTGTATAGCACATTTGATGATGACTTGTTGTTGATGTCGCATGTTGCACAACTTATGTTGAGCCACCTCGGATCATTGATAAAGGCAGCGATGTTCAGTTTCCTTCTGCAAATTTCTCGCCAGAAATTTTCTGAGAGAGTGCAAGAAAGATAGCTCTTGACAGGAGGACAAGCATCGACGAAGGGAAGTGTGAATTGATTTATAGTTGTGGTTAAAAGTCACTAGCCATGCAAGGAAAGTGTTTAGAGGATGAGGAGAAAAGGGTGCAGTACTCTCATTTGTTTTACAGATCAGTTTCAGTAGTCCAAGAGAGATTTTGGGGTCCAAAAGCTTCTCATTTGGGAGGTGTGATCAAAACTAGATCAAGGACCTAAGGATTAGCTCAAAATTCAAAGTTATAGGATTGGATTAAAACTAAGATGGTTGTATAGGTCTCATCTTCCTGATTCCTGCGCCAAAAATGGTTCAAAAAACGGACACCGTATGAAGAAGTTATTGCACTTTGAATGCCGAGTGGGTCAGGTGGAGCACAGAGGGGCCAACCCTCCTCCCATGGAACCTCATCATATGACCAGTGTGGGAGCTTAATGTCAAGAGTGCTTAAGGAGCCTAATATCAGGTTTAATATTTAATTAAGCTTTAGTTAAGTGTAGTTTAATATGGTGGAAATTCTGGAGGCGCTCCCAAATTTAGGCAAACTTCCACTTTTAGTGGATTTAATTGGCAGTTGCCCCACATTTAGTGGAGGAAATTGGGGCAAAGTTGTTTTGGTCATAACTCTCTCATTATGGAACCAAATTGGATGAAATTTTGGTCAATGTTGGGTCTCTTCTACCTCTTGAATACTTTGGGATAGGTTTCAGGTCGAATAAAGGTGAACTTCAGTAGCTTTTGCTTCAGGGAAGATGAAGGAGCCATTAGGGCCACCATGAGACAAATTCAGTTAGAGTCCTTTTCCAGAGTTCCAATAGTGTAAATTGGATAATTCAGATGTTTTGAATCTAATGAAATGGTTTTCAGAGCCTGCAGAGAAAATTTGAAGGCTGAAAAGCTTCAGTAAAGTTCCATGAGCGATTATTGCTAGCTTTTGTCAGCAGCAGTGCACGGCTTAAAAAGAGTTGTTTGAGACAATTTGCAGTGAAACAGTGGTCATTATTGGATTAAAAAATCATTTTGAATCTATTTACAGAGGTTTCAGCAATTTTTAGAGACTTTTAGAGGTCGAAAAATCAGCAGAGAAGTTTTCATTGACTGTAGTGCCAAGGGGTGTCGATAGATGATTGAGGCGAAACCGGAGCAACCGGAGGATAATTTTGATGAAAAAAAACTCTATATTGACTATTTCAGTCATTTTGGAACCAATGAAAGTGGTTTTAGAACGTTTTTAGAACTTTTAGAGCTCAAAAATTTGATTTGAAGTTTTGGGCAGCCCTGGGCAAACCATGGAGGATAGCCTATTTGGGGAACGCAGTGCTCAATTTGAGAAATTTATCAGATTGTATTTGGTGTATGATGTGTATTGGATACATCAGGAGTGTTTTTAGTGATAGAAACAGAATTATGAGGGAGTTTTTTCCATTTAGAATCTCAGAGTAGCTTAGTGCATCGACAGAAGGAATTGTGTCAACAAGAGCCTAAAGTTGTTTGTAGAATTTGGACAGCCAATTGAGGGATATTTATGGTATTTTTAGTCCTTTGGATCATTTTTGTATTCATTGGATTTAATTATTTACTTGTAAAAAAAAACTTACCATAATCCCAAAGATCTGAGTCATGATGACAAAGCTCAAAGGAGACGTAGCCCACGAGATTTCAAGTGAAATCCTAGGTTAAAATTGTTGTTTTGTTTGAATGATTATTTGCTCCATTATGCTACTGTTATACATGTTAAATTATAGCAAGAAAAAATGAAGTTAAGACACATAATCAGTAAAAATTCATACACCACTTTCAAGTAAATAATTCCGCAAAATTGTCAAGTACAAGCTAGATCATTTTAATTTAAACTGAGTGGTAGGTTCTTGAAATACATAAAAGTTATCCAGACCATTTTCAGATCACTAGGTGACATTGGGTCAATGACCTGATCAAGTTGTCTATGGTATTCGATGCACCTAGAAATTCTCTATAAGTTTGCAGGCACGGGGCATTTGGTAGGACATTATATATATATCCCGACTGGATATAGATGAGTTCGAGCTGTTGGGATTTGAAAATGGAATCCTCCTTGGAGGTAGGTCCTTGTGTCTCCATGTCTTTTGAGATCTCTGCTATGATAGTTTAAAAAAAAGGTCTAGTAAAAATGTATCGTCGAGTTTGACTTTTCACAAACCACGACGTCACTGTCATTCGTGGAGATGTTCTAAGATATGAACAATTGGAGTTTGCCTAAAATGAGTTAGAAATTTCATCCCTGAATCATGGTGGATGGTAACTGAAAATAAATGAGGAATGTGGTAGCGAGGGTGCTAAAGGTTCCATGTGAAGCAGAAGGTTGTTCAACATACCATTTTGCAGTAGGCCCTATTAGGGTGCGTTGAAACAATCTAGGTAAAATAGTATCGTCAATAATACTATTGGATGAACACCATAGGTGGAAAGTCATAATACGATTTCTAGGGTCTTTTGCTTGCTTCCCTTCAAATTTTGGTATGTCCTAGGGGAGATTTGTGGGCATGGGGGGCCAATTAAGGCTATGTGCAATGGGGTCATTAGTTAGATTTGATAGATCTGGAAGGTTTAGTGTTGCTAAAAAGGGTAACTGAGTATTGAATGTCATTGTGTATTGTGGAAACACATGTGTCTGAGTGTAATGATTTATGGGGAGTGCCTGGGGAATATTACCCTGTGACGTACCATGTTGTTTGTTACGTTGACTCCCCGAAGGGTTATCACTCCTCTGCCCTCTAGGCATTGTGGAAGGAGTTGAGTGTGGTGACCCTGCTGCGGTTTCCACTCGTGTGGTGTTGAGTGACCCTTGGGGGTTTCCAAATATTATGAAAACAGCTCCAAAAATAGAAGAAAATAGAGATCAACGCCTTAGAAATCATCCACTTCGAGGGGGAAACCTCATTTACATTACATAAATGAACAATTCTTGGATGATACAAATGACAAAAAATAATTTATATATATAGGATTCCATGGGGTCACAATTATCTAGCTGAACTAACAATAATAATGTAAGGGCAGAATAATAACAATATGGGGGTTACAGGGGTACAACAATAACAATAAGGGGGCTACACTAACAAAAATAAGGGACTACACTAGTAATATAGGGACCTAACATGCCCCTCTCATTCAAAAAAGTGTTGTCCTCAACGCTTGAGTAGCTCTGGATGTTTCTGTATAAAATTATGATCCTCCCATGTAGAATCTTTAGTGGGTAAGTTCTTCCACTTAATGAGATACTCTGAAATTGATCAATTTCGTAGCTGTCGAGTTCTTGTTTCCAAAATTGCTTCAAGTTCCAATATAATTTTTCCTTCCTCACCAAGTTCTGGAAAATTTGTTTGAACTAGAAGTTTGTCACCTATAACCTTCTTTAAGCATGAAACATGGATAACTCGATGCACTCGAGAAGAAACATGAAGATCCAATTTGTATGCCATAGTACCAATATTTTTCAACACATTATAATGACCATAGTACTTTGGCAATAATTTATTATCTTTCTTAAGTTGCTTGAGGGAAATTTGTTTATATGATTGTCGCTGTAAAAATACTCAGTCTCATACATCAAAACTTCTCTCGCTGTGATGTTGATTTTCCCGTTGTTTCATTCGATTTTGTGCCAAATTTAGGTTATCCTTTAAGAGTTGAAGAACTTTTTGTCGATGCTCGATGTGATCCTCCACTGCTTGAACCTTAGAATTTTCTCTTAAAGATGATGTGATGGACAGTGGATGATATCCATAAAGTGCCATAAATGGGGTCATTTTTGCTGAAGTATGGAAGGAAGTGTTATACTACCATTCAGCCAGAGGTAACCACTTGACCCATTGTGTTTGTTTATCAGATAGAAAACAATGAATATATCCTTCCAATCATTTGTTCACTATCTCAGTTTTCCCATTGGATTGAGGATGATAATATGAGCTATGAGCTAGTTGAGTACCCAAACAAGAAAATAATTCCATCCAAAATTTTCCAATAAAAATGGGATCTCTGTCACTTACAATAATCTTTTGGTTTCCATGTATCTTTTGAATTGTTTCCATAAATGCAGTAGCAACTGTAATTGCTTTAAATGGATGAGATAATGCACAAAAGTGTGCATAATTGGTAAGTCTATCAACTACCACCATGATGACACTCTTTCCTTTGGACTTAGGTAAACCCGTGATAAAATCCATTGAAATATCCTCCCAACATTGACTTGGAATGGATAAATCCTGTAGAAAACCCAGGGTCTTAATTGTGTAAATTTTTTTTTTTTGGAAAACTAAACATTCTGCCACAAAATTTGGAATATCAGATTTAAGGCCATCCCAAAAAATTCTTTCTTCACCCTGTGGTAAGTTTTAAAAATCATGAGTGTCCTCCTAAGGGAGAAGTTTCCAATTCCAAAATAATCTTTTGTTTTAGTTGTGAATTCTTATAAAGATATAAGCAATCTTTGTACCATAAGGAATCATTTTTCCAAATAAATATTTCAGATGTAATATGATCTTGCTGCAATGTTTGGATGAGTGTCCACACTTCTTCTTCCTTATTCCATTCATCCCTTGCTTCAGTTATCCAATCTGGCTAGATAATAGAAATGACACAAATCAATGCTTCCACCTCTTCATCCTTTCTTGAGGGTGCATCTGCAACAACATTTAGCTTCCCTTTTTTGTAGATGATTTCAAAGTCATAAACCAACATCTTTGTGACCCATTTTTGCTGCTCTTTTGAAGACAGTCTTTGTTCCAAAAAGTATTTAAGACTATCATGATCAGTTTTTACCTTGAAGTGTATTCCCATTAGGTAAGGTCGCCATTTATTTAGTGCATGTAGTATTGCCAACATTTCCTTATCATAAATAGCTTTCTACAAATACTTTCCTTTGATTGGATGACTTTCAAAATAAATGGGTATTCCTTATTGCATTAAAACATCACCAATTCCATTTCCTGAGGCATCAAATTCTACAATAAAGGTTTTTGTGAAGTCTGGCATAGCTAAGACCGATGCTAGGCACATTGCCTCTTTAAGATGTTAAAAGGCCTTAGTTGCTTCAGGAGTCCATGAAAATGCATCTTTTTTCAATAATGTTGTTAGAGGTGCTACTATTCCCTCATAATTCTTAACAAACTTGCGATAATACCATGTTAACCCGATAAATCGTTGCAACTACTTTATGGTTGTGTTGACTTTCCATTCCTTAATGGCTTTAATTTTTTTAGGGTATACCTTAAAACCCTAGTGAGATACAATATGAACTAGATATTCCACCTCTTGTGCTCCAAAGAAACATTGGGAGGTTTCTTCATATAATTGTTTCTCCTCCAATAGTTTGAGCACCCTATCAGCATGTTGAACATGATCCTTCCAAGACCTGTTGTAGATTAGTATATAATCAAAAAATACTAACAAAAATTTTCTAAGGAAGGGTTTGAAAATGGAATTCATCAACCCTTGAAATGTAGAAGGTGCATTGGTAAGGCCAAAAGGCATGACAAAAATTTCATAATGACCCTCATGAGTTTGAAATGTTGTTTTCGGAATATCTTCAATATTCATTCTAATTTGATGATATCCTGAACGAAAATCCAACTTGGTAAAATAAATTTCTCCATGTAATTCATCCAATAATTCATAAATCATAGGAATGGGAAATTTATCTTTAATAGTGAGATTATTGAGCTCCCTATAATCCGGAAACATGCATTATGATCCATCCATCTTGTGAACCAATAATATTGGAGCAGAGAAATAAATTTGACTTAGTTGAATTATACCAACCTTTAACATTTATGCAATCATACGTTCGATTTCTCTCTTTTGGACATAAGGATATCTGTAAGGCCTGATGTTTGGAGGATCACTTCCGGAATCAAATTAATAGCATTATCATGATCACGAATAGGTGGGAGTCCTTTGGGAGTTTCAAACACCTTGGAATGATTTTCCAAGGATTTTTGGAGATCTGGAGAACTAGATGATTTTGATGTTGGAACTTCTAGTGAGCATAATTGTGCAATTATGCCTCATTGTTCTTTCTTCAGAATATTTGTCATGACATCAGAGCTTATTATATTTCCAAGCTTCCCCACAATACCCCACAATTCAACTTCCTTTCCTTCTGAAAATAAAAATCAATAAAAGTTCTTGAAAATTAAAAGCTACCTCCCATTGGAATGGAAATAATTGGACTATTCAATACATATTCCCCCATGGTTAGCTTGATATTATGGAATTTTCTAGAGAATTTTATAGTTCCTCCATTTGTATCCATCACTTGACATTATGGTGCTAGTTATAGGAAGCAATTCAACTCGTTGGCTACCTTACAATGAATAAAATTATGGGTAATACCCAAGTCAATCAACACTATTACCTTTTTCTTCTTGACACGTCCTTCTATCTTAAGAGTTTGAGTGGTAATTCATGCCATTGCATTACGGGATATGGTCAGATTCATTTCTTCTTTCTCTAGGGTTGGTTCCTGCTGTATATCCTCTTCTTTTTAATTTTATTGTTCATTTTCTTCCTCCCCTTCACAATCTTTGTAAAATAAATTCTTCTTAGCACACTTATGACCTTTAGTGTGTTTTTTATCACAATCGTAGAAAAACCATTTTTCTCCTTTTTCTTCCAATTGTTGTGGTGTCAACCTTGTAGGTTGTGGAAGTATAGGAGTAGCAACACTTCCGTATTTATAGATATGAGTGGTAGGCTTCCTTGTTGCCATAATTTTACATTCAAATTTTCTTGCCAACCTGAATTCCTTCTCCAATGGATCAAGTTCCCAAAGGCGAACCTCATGTTGGATGTTATCCTTTAAATTCCCTATGAAGACATCAATCCTGTGTTCCTCTGGAATATCAGCTACCCTTATATTCAATTTTTGGAAGTCCTCAATGTGCTCCATCACTGAAACCTTTTGTTTGAGATTTATCAATTGGCTTAAGAAGGTGTTGCTCTTTGTATCCTCATAATGTGTTATCATTTCCTCCATAAAAATTGACCAATTGACAATTTTTTTATGGGAGAAAAGCCATCAATACCATACAAATGTATTTTGTTCTAAATATAAAGTCGCAAGGCATACCTTTTGTGTGTTTTTCACATTATTGAGATCAAAATATTGCTCCATCTGTAGTATCCATGTTACGAGAACCTTTCCATCAAACTTCCTCATATCGATATTTGGAATATGGTGGGTCTTCAATCCAACATTAGAGTTTATGAAATCACGATTAAAAATTGTTTTGTTCTCATCATGAGTTTCCTCTACTACCTTTTCGCCATTAGGAATCATTTCTTGTATCAACTTTGTGAAACCTTCCTTCAAACCTTCCATTTATGCTTTTATATCTTTCTTCAAGTCTTTCATTTTTTCTTCCATGTCTTCCATGCCATTCTTCAAACCATCCATCTTAGCTTTCAGACATTTCTTTAAACCATCCATATTATCTTCTAGGCCCTTCTTCAAACCATCCATCTTAGCTTCCATGCCTTTCTTCAAAACTTCCATCTCATTTTTTGTTGCTCTTTGCGAGAGCGAAATTTAGTGCACTTGCTCTTGTAATTTCAATATATCATGTTGCACTTCTTCCTCTTCATGAGTCATAGTAGAGTATTCTGAGGGCTTAAAGGGTGTTGAATTATTTTTAGGGGGAATTTTAGAAGCCAATACTGATAACTATGCTTCAATATTCGCTTGGAATCAATTTAACTGATTTTTCAAACAAGAATTATGCAATTTGAAAAAACAAATACACACCTTTTTCTTGCTTTTGAGGAGCTCGATATTGAAACTGGATTATGATCTAGGTGGATATTGGTGGTCACCCTCCAGTCCACTTTGTGCCCCACCATTGTCTCTTTCAATTTTTCAGTTTCGGCACAACTTACTATTTTTAGCAGTTTTTCGGGTCCTGAACTTCCAGAGCCATTTTGAGGCCCTAAACGACGTTTTTTGGGAAAACCAAGAGCAACATGCGTCCATGGGCCAATGTTGCTCACCAAAAATTTGTATTACTCAGATAGATATTTCTAACGAGGTATGGTACGCGTCAAACAAAGATAGTATGCCAAAGTTACGTCCCCAGGAAGTTGAAACACCAATTTACCTAAACGGGGCCCATAGTTTTGGCGCTTCATCTCCTAGGGTTAGGGTTTTGGCTGTTTAGGATTTCCCATTGTTTCTAAATAATAAATAGGCCCTCGAGCCTCATTTTAATGGGTTTGAGGCTTGTAGGCGCACGACTGTTCCCGGAGATGTCTGCCGGCGCCTAATTAAATCCCAGGAACAAACATGAACGTTTACCCAAACAGAGGCCCTGAATTTTGGAGACTTCATCCCTAGGGGTTTAGGGTTTCGGCTGTTTAGGATTTCCGAATTGTTTCATCAATAAATAGGCCCTGGAGCTATGTTTTAACTCGATTTAAGGAGCCTGTACCACTTTTGGCTTCTCAAAGATATCTACCGGCGCCCTGGCTAGTTTTGTTGCTGTGACTACAATAACAACGATTTCGTTCTTTGATAATAATGTGAAATGATGTATTTCCACAGCTTGTCTGTATTTGGTTGTATGTCTGGTGTTCGTTCTGTAAATCTGAAGTCTGAGATCGGTGGTATCGATCGGTGCAGCACCTCGATCTTCTTTGCTCATCTTCAGTAGGTGGTGAGAGTTAGGGCTCGATCTAGTGGAACCTTTGCAATATCAGCCTCACAAACCCCGACGAATGCCCATGGGGGATGAAAATAAAGATGAGGGAGCAGGAGATCCTATCAAAATATTGCTCGAGGAGGCCCTCGAAAAACAAAGGAACACGACGATGGATAACTTTTCCCAGATCCTTCAACGACTGCCCACCGGCAGTGCATCTGCATCCAGGAGCCACTCTGGAGGTGCAACTCATTTTAAGGTACAAGTAAATTTTTACATTCCCATATTTGAGGGTCAAATAGATGCAGATGCCATATATAGATGGTTGAATCTATTAGAAGGATATTTCTCGGTTCATGACTTTTACGACAGGGAGAAGATTATTATTGCACTCCTCAAAGCTGCTCCCCATGTCAAGGACTGGTGGGAAACCCACTGTGAGAAAAAGGACAAGAAAGAACCCTCTCTGTTCTTGACCATACCCACTTGGAATTCTTTCCGAGATGCCATCAAGGAACAATACTGTCATGAGGCAGGGACAAGTACCTCTGATAAATTACCACCGTGACAAGGGATCAAGGTGTGCATGATTTGACAACGTTTGTTCATACACTGTTACTGGTTGGTATCAGATTCGGAAGGAAGCATACGGTGCTAAAGTGATTCAGATTATACACTTACGGATACATGTTGGGAAATGGAGTTCCTCGACATCTCCTCGCTTGGTACGGCATACCGGTATGCTGCCAAGATTGAGCAGAAATTCAAGCAGAAGAAGCGAGACTTTGGATCTGCGAATAAAAAGCAAGGGAAAGGTGCTTCCAAACCGCAGAACAAAGGACCGAGCCAAGGCATGGCGGCTAAAGACAACTCATCGAAGCCACAAGAAAAGAACAGCACCGCAAAGCCAAAGAAGGACACGGGAAAGTGGTGTGAGTTCCATAAGAGCTCCACTCACAAAACAAGTGAGTGTCGGGCCAAGCAGTCGCTGGTGGCCGAGATGAGGGCTCTTGAGTCAGATGCATGCTCCGAATCTGAATCAAAACTTGATAAAGGGAATGAAAAAGGGAAACAGATTATTGATGCGGAGCCCAACACCACTATTGCCACTATGAAGATCCAGAAGGAGGAACCAGAAGATCCAGAGGAGGAATAACGTCTCTTCCAATCCCAGATGTGGGTAAAGGGATCCCTGGTACAGTTCATTGTCGACAATGGGAGCCAAAATAACCTCATTTCAGCAGACGCCATGAAGCAGTTGGGCTTGCCGACCACAACTCACCCACATCCATACACCATCGAGTGGATTCACCAAGGATGAGATCTTTGCGTTAGCCAGCAGTGCCGCCTTCCCTATAGCATCAAGCCCTTCACAGATGAGGTATTATGTGACGTTGCTCCTATTGATGTTTCTGATGTATTATTAGGACAACCATACTTATGGAAGCGTCATGCTATGTATGAGTCTCAGCCTCGCATTGTTATTGTTACTTTGGGAAATAATTTGTACAGGATACCAGAGGTACCACCTCCTGCCGCTATCTCTTTGGTTACTGCAAAACAATGTAGTAAGATCATTACCCAAACTAGGAAATTCGTTTTCCTGACGATTTTCCCATAGGGAAAGAAGAAGACTGTGGCCACGACCTCTAGACAGGGCTCCTCTGCACGACAACAACAAATGGATAAGGTTGTGGAGGAGTATAGGGACATCTTCACCTCACCCACAGGGGTTACTTTGCACTATCAGGTCAAGAACCTGATTGATCTAACCCCAGGTGCATCGCTACCCAATGGACCGATCTATCGGCGCTCTGTTCTAGAGAACGATGAAATCAAGAGGCAGTTTCAGGAGCGGCTGCAGAAAGGTCACATTCAACCAAGTTCATCGCCCTGTGGGAGCCCGATCATGTTGGTACAGAAGAAGGATGGGACATGGAGACTCTGTATTGACTATCGGGCGCTGAACAAGATCACTGTCTGGAATAGGTACCCGATCCCACAGATTGATGACCTTCTGGACCAACTCAAAGGTGAAAAATATTTCAGCAAGATCGACTTGAAGTCTGGGTATCACCAGGTACCAATTGAACCCTTTGATATGTGGAAGACTGCCTTCAAAGCCAAGGAAGGCCTTTTCGAATAGCTGGTCATGCCTTTCGGGTTGACGAATGCTCCCGCAACCTTCATGAGGTTGATTGATGACATCTTGCAGCCATTCACCAACTCATTTGTAGTGGTGTACTTGGATGACATTCTGATCTTCAACCAGACTTGAAAAGAGCACCTTCACCACATCTGAAAAGTCCTCCAAACACTGCGACAACACAAGTTGTGTGCCAATTTGGAGAAGTGCACTTTTGGCATGACCCAGGTTCAATATCTGGGATACATTATTGATGAAAGGGGGCTGCATGTGGATCCAACCAAGATCCAAGTCATTCAGGATTGGCCAGCCCCAACCACTATAACAAAGCTTTGCAACTTTTTGGGTATTGCTAATTTCTACCATAGGTTCATGTTGGGATTATCTCATATCACATGGCCCTTGAGTCAAGTCACCAAGGGAGGAGCGAGAGAAAAATTCTTTTGGTCGGAACCTCAACAGAAGGCATTCATAGAATTGAAAAATCGCCTCTATTCTGCCCCAGTGCTCACATTACCAGACTTGCAACAACCATTTGAGATCGAGATAGATGCCTTTGATTATGTTATTGGGGCTATTCTTACTCAATAGGGACATCCAGTGGCATATAACAGTGAGACATTGTCTGACACAATTCGCAATTATCCCACTTATGACAAAGAAATGTATTCCATTGTGCAAGCTTGTCGACAATGGAAGCATTACATTTTGGGGAAGGAAAAAATCATCCACACAGACCACCAACCCCTGTAGTTCATATAGACACAAGGGAAGTTGCATAATGATCGCCATCAGAAGTGGTCCACATATCTGCAACAGTTTCATCTGAACATCAAGGACAAGAAGGGTAGCACCAATAATGTTGCAGACTGCCTCAGCCGACCACCGATCGTGGCGCTCACCACCGTTCTCAAATCTTGTGGTCAAGATACTTCTGATTGGCCACTTCTCTATGAGAGCGACCCAGAATTTGGCCAGACTTATAAGGCACTCTTGGGGGGTACACAAGTTCCAAATTTTCACCTCCAAGATGCACTTTTATGTCACCTGGGACAAATTTGTGTTCCTTCAAGCGAGCGTGCCAAGATGATATGGGAAGCACACTACAGTCGAGTCGCTGGGCATTTCGGGGTCGAGAAAATAGTAGCAGTACTGCAAAAGTATTTCTATTGGCCGAACCTTCGAAAGGATGTCGGGAAGCACATCAGATTCTGCACTGCTTGTGCCATTGCTAAACTGACCATCAAGAAGCAAGGCCTATATACTCCACTACCTACCCCTAGCCGACCTTGGGAATCCATCTCCATGGATTACATGTCGGGCCTGCCTTCTACTAAGCATGGAAATGACTGTGTTTTCGTGGTCATTGACATATTCTCAAAGATGGCCATTATGGTGGCCTGTAAGAAGAATATCACAGCAGAAGCCATTGCTAAACTCTTATTTGAACGAGTGTGAGTGCACTTTGGGATCCTAAAGTCTATCATATCATATTGGGATAGCAGGTTCCTCAACACATTTTGGTCTAGCCTCTGGTCAATGCTGGACACCAAGCTCACCAAGTCCACAACTTTCCATCCCCAAACAGATGGCCAGACAGAGGTCGTCAACAGAATGATTGTACAAATTATGCGCATGTACAATTCAAAGCATCCATGCACATGGGACGAAAGCCTTCCTATGTATAACATAGTTATAACCGGGCTCTCCACAGTTCAATCAGCCATAGCCCCTTTCAAGTGGGCTTGGGATTCCAGCCACTATGTCCCATTGACGTAGCCATGCCATTTGTGGCTACTCAGGCCGATTTGGCTCATGTCCAGTCTGAAGTTGACAAAGCAAATAGCTTCATCGAGCGCATTCAACACATCCGCCAATAGGTTCATGACATATTGGACAGAACCAATGCTAAGTACAAGCAATGCCATGATCAACATTGGGTGCCACACAACTTCCAGGTGGGTGACAAAGTATGGCTACATTTTCATAAGGAGCGCCTCACTGGACCCCACCGCAAGCTTCGCCCGCTTCGATACGGGCCATACACCATCACCAAGGCTATAGGGAAAAATTCCTTCAATCTCAATATTCCACCATTCCTTGGTCTGCACCCAGTATTTAATGTGGACCACCTTCGTCCTTACTTCCCACCTCTATTGGACACCTCTGACATTGCATAACAACTCACACCAATAGAGTTAAACTGATGAAGGTATTTTGGGTTAAATCAGAATCCTAGCATATAAACATGGATTTATCCAATCAGCATGAAAAATTATCAATAATTCTTCATTAAAATCATAAAAATATTCAACTCCAAAATGAACATGAAGGAAAGGGAGCCGTATAGTAAAAAAAATATTGATATTATAACATATAACCCGTTGGCCAAATATTACATTGGGCGGCCTCTTGGCTCTTGGCCCTTCAAACCACTCCTCCCTCTTCCTGTACTCCTCACGTGCTCAAATCTCATTTTTCCTCACAAAAACACTCTTATTTATACATAATTAATGTATTTATTTCACCCCACAAATTTCTCCACCCAATCCTCAACTAAATCTAATTTAAATTCATTTTAGGTGTGGACTCAAAAAAGTCCCGTACATAGAATTCCTACTCCCTAAATTTGCTACCTAATTCTATTTTCCCTCAAATCCTTTTAATTAAAAGAATATATACAAAATCCTCACATTTTCTCTTAATTTATTAAAATAAACAATTTAATGAATAAAATAATTTAAAAGTCTCACCCCCTATTTCACACAATTAATTAATAAAAATTGAGCTTGATGCTCCTGCATAAGACTCCCCAAGTAGAGAAGTTTTCATAGACTCCTATATATGGGGTCCGTCGCTTTTCTGTAATACTGCGACAGCCACAAGTCCTGATGACTTTCTCCCTCCAGGATTCCATACTTTGTTCTGCGCTGGTCCTTCGAAGTATCAAGTCGATTTGTTAACTCATCTTTCACTCTGTCGATCAGATTCCATCAGCTTATCCAACATTTTATTTCACCAATTCCTCGGAGTAATACTTCTTTGTCGAATTCTTTTGTCTCCAACTGAGCTGAATACTCAACTTCCTGCAATAGAAAATAATCAAGAACCCCTTCTTGATTACAACTATAGTCTTGGATTTATTTTATAGCAACAACCCTCTCGTTCGGTACTGTACTCGCATTCACCAATAAACCGTTAGTTTTAAAAAGGTAAGACCTATCATTCTCTTTTGATGCTTCAGGCATCAATCTCTCATCATCGAATTTCTGGACTTCAATAGATTTTGTTCCGAACTGCTAGCTGCTTCCATCTTCATCCCGCTGATTCATTGTTTCCTTTATGTCCCTATAGACATAACTCCCTCGTTGCTTTTGATATTCCATCTCAATGCCAAATAACTTCTTCTTGATTTCTTTGATTTCGACATCATATTTGTTAATTTTGTTTTCCATACCTACAGTTACATCATTATTTGAAAATTTATAACATTCATTCAACTCCATAAATGTTAAAAATATTTCATCTCTATCATGCATAGTAACTGTAGTTTCTTCTGGATCATGTTCTGCAATTTTTTCTTCTCTATCATGTTCCTTAAGCCATTGTTCCAAAAACTCAATTTTCATATGAAATATTTTCAGCACTTCATCACGACCTTCACTCTTCCTCTGGAAATATTCTTGAGTTGTCCTGGTTTCAGCACCATTACGTTGTAAACTTTCATCAGCAATTTCATTAAACAAAGACATTTTTTTACCTTCTTGGAATTTTTCTTCGACATTTTCATTTTGCTCCCATTCCATAATAGCTTAGACTTGCTTTCTTACCCCAAACAAGAATTCATTTATGATTTCTTCTTGTTGTAACCAATCAAAAATTTCCTTCTCTGAAAGGAATTACCTACCAGACTTTACCTCAAAGGTTTCATTCTCCTTTGCGACAGTTCCATCAGACTGCTCACCATCTTTCACACATCCTGCAAACATACATAAACTGTGAGAAAAAATGTAAGGCTATAAGGCTTCATGGCCTCATCTGCTTCTCTTGCCAGCACATCTTCAGATGCTTCTGAAATATCCCAATATTTCATGAGATCTTCCTCACTGATCTCTTCACCCAGAATTTCACCCTGTTCTGGGCCACAAATGGAAACATCCATTTTTAACTGAGCCTCTCTGAGTTCTTCACAACTCAAAATCTGTTTGAGCTTCTTCAGCTCTTCCATCAGCTGTATGTTTACCTGCTCTTCCCTCTTTGCGTGTAGCTTCTGCCACTTCACCTTCTTTCTCATGGTCCAACCATGTGTCTGGTTACTCACATTTTCCTGCAACAACTCCATTAACAATTCAAGGTGAATTGTTATCTCAGCCTTCTCCTGCTCGTACTCTTCATCAGATCTCCAGAAATGACTATCAACAGTCATCTTTCCCTTCTTTGTGAACTGCCTATGTTCACATGTGGACTTCATTTAATCCACTTCCCCACAATCCTTCACACTTGTCATTTATCAAAATGATGTAGGAATAAAGACCTCACAATTCCTACCAGTCAATTTACTGTAGTAAAACGTATAAATTTTACTGAGGCCCACACTTCCCTTATAAAAACTAGTTTTCTTCTTTATTTCCACAACTTTAATCAATGTCAAATTGTCCAAATTTTCCCAACATATATGATGTAAACATCTTGAGACCACATACCATCTATTCTTGTTAGATTGGTATTTTTGTTTCAAACCCCATTAGAAGATTTATTTTTTACAATTGATCATTTCAAATTTGAATTCATTGAAGAATTCGAATACCATGAATTTCCAACCAAACATATAAATTAGTTGAAACCCAAAACATATGATGGTTTATTTATTCTACCACACACATCCAGCCGTTGACAAGGATCTTGTATCCATGATGGAAACCTTATCTTAAAACCATTAAGTCATATTTTATTCCACCTCTGCAATGTCATTCAACCTGCAATATCATTCAACCTTTAGCAATATCATTTGAATGTTTATTGCAAACACAACCATGCATCCATTAACTCACAACACAATCAACTTGCGTAGTTTCCTTTCGGTGGCATGTAACACAGTCAAGTTGTATCATGGCATGTAATGCATCACATTTTATAACGCATCAAACCTGTGTGTCTCCTCAAACCACATCAAATGGCATAACGCTTCCAATTTCATAACTTCACAATGCAACGTAGCCTCTCTTAACGCAATATGCTATGGTTTGACCCTGCATCAATCACAAAAATTCATACAAATGAGTTTGAACGCAGACCATCGCATTGTGTTCAAATGGCTGCGGTTTCCTTGTGATTCCGGCTACGCCTTACCTGGACTGTGGTTGTGGCATTCTCTTCAATCCCCACATGTTGTGGTATACATGCACAACACTGCGCCTTCTCCCCTCGCAAACCTTGACTTCTAACTACACTTTGGCACGCAATTCATGACTCTGATCATTTTAACATCGATTTGCAGTCTTACGTGAACGCAATCCTCCTTGAACACATCTTCCCATGCATTCGATGCATTTGTTGACAACGTTCTCATTCTTCCCACTCTCAGGAATCATCATTAACGAGTTTAAATCTTATTCTGCAGTGTTAAATTAACACAGCAAATCTGCAACTTATACAGCCCTCGATATCTCCATTCTCACATTGGAATCAAATACCACGATGTAGATGTGAATAAAGTTGCAGAAAGTCGGATATTGAATATTAAACAGAATAACAAAATATCTTTACACAAGTTTGAACCTCTTGAATTTCACTAGGAAATGCACAAGAGGAACTGATTCACAAATCACTTCACCAGTCGAAGTTGAGGTTTTGTTTCACACACTTCACACTGGTCCAACCTGGGAAAAAAATTCTTCAACTGCACCGCAGGCCTCCATATCCACTGCACCAATTCACGCTGTGACTAAATCCGATCAATTCATGTGCACACATTAGACGAGGCTACTCCGAGCTCTGATACCAAATGATGAAGGGATTCTGGGTTAAATCATAATCCTAGCATATAAACATGGATTTCTCCAATCAGCATGAAAAATTCTCAATAATTCTTCATTGAAATCATAAAAATATTCAACTAAAAAATGAACATGAAGGAAAGGGAGTCGTATAATAAAAAAAAATACTGATATTATAACATAAAACCCATTGGCCAAATATTACATTGGGCGGCCTCTTGGCTCTTGGCCCTTCAAACCACTCCTCCCTCTTCCTGTACTCCTCACATGCTTAGCTCTCATTTTTCCTCACAAAACACTCTTATTTATACATAATTAATGTATTTATTTCACCCCACAAATTTCTCCACCCAATCCTCAACTAAATCTAATTTAAATTCATTTTAGGTGTGGACTCAACAAAGTCCCGTAAATAGAATTCCTACTCCCTAAATTTTCTACCTAATTCTATTTTCCCTCATATCCTTTTAATTAAAAGAATATATACAAAATCCTCACATTTTCTCTTAATTTATTAAAATAAATAATATAATTAATAAAATAATTTAAAAGTCTCACCCCGTATTTCACACAATTAATCAATAAAAATTGAGCTTGATGCTCCTGCATCATAAAACCAAACTGCATGGAACAGGCCAGCATAGATTGTATCATGGACATGCAAATAAAGAACACTCGCCAATAGAAGATCCAACTGTATCGGGTTGTCAAAGCTTGCCAATTCCTACACCAAGGAAAGTGGTTCACCAGGGACTAAGTTCAGTAGAAATTTCCTCATCTCATGGACGAACTTAACGCAATGGGGACCATTGCTTCCTAAGGGGGGAGGAATGATCTAGGTGGATATTGGTGGTCACTCGCCTATTCCACTTGGTGCCCCACCATTATCTCTTTCAGTTTTTCAGTTTCGGCACAACTTACTATTTTTAGCAGTTTTTCGGGTCCTGAACTTCCGGAGCCGTTTTGAGGCCCTAAACGACATTTTTTGGGAAAATTGGGAGTATCATGGGTCCATGGATCGATGTTGCTCACTCAAAATTTTTAATTCTCGGATAGATCTTTCTAACAAGGTATGGTACGCATCAAACGAAGATCGTATGCCAAAGTTATGTCCCCAGGAAGTTGAAACACCAATTTACCCAAACGGGGCCCATAGTTTTGGCGCTTCATCTCCTAGGGTTAGGGTTTTCGCTGTTTAGAATTTCCCATTGTTTCTAAATAATAAATAGGCCCTCGAGCCTCATTTTAACTCAGTTCAGAGGCCTGTAGCCGCCACATCTCTTCTTAGAGATAGCTATCAGCGCCCTAGCTAGTTTTATTTCCATTTTGTCTGTAAGAAAGTATCAGTTCTTTGATATTAATGAAATGAAGTGTTATTTCTGCTGCATCTTTGTATTTATGGTTATATGTTTATTCTATTGCGTTCCTGCATAAATCCGGATCAAATTATCTATGTGATTTCAAATCTTCAATATCTGAAATTAGGTCCTATAGTATCCATCTAAAGCTTCTTTTGAATGCTACAGGTCAGACCTAATTTGGATTCTTCAAGAAAACGTTATGTCCAATCTCCCACAATGACCTAATTATGGACTGGTTTAGTATAACGAACTTGTATAGCGTGACACATGTCACTCTCTCCTCCTTCGGCTCTAAAATTTATACACAGGAAACTACATTCTGTGTAATTTTGTCCACTTTTTACAGAATTCCAATCTGATGCTCAGAGAGAGAGTTATGATGATTTTCCCAAGGTCACCTCTTTTAGATGAAATTCGGAGCTTGCAAAAACCCTAAATTCCACAGATCATATCTCTGAAAATATTGCGAACCAAGATTTGAAATTTTTACACGAAGTTCCTCAAGATTGATTTGAAATGGTTTTTTTTTTTAGTGTCTAAACCCTTGTAGGAAACAAATTATAGCAAAAATTCCACGATGACCTGTTTGAAGCAATGAAACCCTAGAATCCAAAGCTCTGATACCAGATGTTATGAAACCAGCTCCAAAAATAGAAGAAAAGAAAGATCAATGCCTTAGAAATCAGCCAATTCAAGGGTGCAACCTCCTTTACATTACATAAATGAAAAATTCTTGGATAATACAAATGACAAAACCTCCTTTCTATATATAGGATTCCATGGGGTCACAATATAATCCTATCCGACCTAACAATAATAATGTAAGGGCACAATAATAACAATATGGGTGTTACAAGGGGACAACAATAACAATAAGAAGCCTACACTAACAAAAATAAGGGACTACACTAGTAATATAGGGACCTAACACCAACCAAATATGCCCTGATAAAGGATGAACCGCTAATGGAGGCAGTGTGTCGTCTTCGACGCCTAGATGGCGAAAGACCTGGCACTACTCTGTCTAATGGGGGGAGGTCCAAAAATGCCTAGATAAAGGAGGTCCTGTTGGGTCCATTATGGTGTCGACTAGCTTAATTTTGTAAAATTTTTTAGTTTTACTGAGAGAAGGAAGATTATTATCAAATAAAATATGACCATATACATAAAACACAGCGAAAAAATAAGAGGAAAGTATTCCTTTAGATTAACTCTATGTGATCAAGAAAGAAAAACATATGGTTTGGTTGTTTTGTGTATGATACTCAAAAGCCTAAATAGACCTAATCGTCCTTACAATCTCAAATGTAATTGGGCCTTGCGAAGATGTATTCTAATGGGTACTGGGGCTAATGTCCCAAAAGAACTGGCGACGTCTTCCAACAGTTGAAGAATCGACCAAGTTAATGGTAAGAGGATCTAGTGATGCCTGCACCGTCACCTAGAGGGAAGGATGCCCTAGATTTGGCCACTAATGTACCGTCGTCCCACATGAGCATTCAAGTCTTGAGATTCTTGGTATTCAACTACCAGTAGCGAGCACTAGATGGGCCAGGTATCCAAAAAGTACCGGATGCACTGGGATTAAGCTTAACCCCCTCTGAAATGAGTCTCTAGTAATGCTCACGTATTTGTTCCATCTACAGATAGATGGATTTTAAGCTTCCTAAAAAGTAAAAATCTATGTTTCAAAATGTAGAATGACCACGACGACTTATTGGATGCCTACCCCCAATGGTCCTAACCTGAAATTTAATTTATTTTGTGGCCCCTGTGGGGAGAATTTAGTGAGTTTGATTAGTGATTATTTTTAGAGAGTCTAAATTTTCTTAGGGTGTGCCTTGGCGAAGTAACTGTAAGAAGAGGACAAAGGTCCCAACACACTCGGTGCCTTTTGGTCCAATGCTTACCTATGCTTCGTGTGTGATTTGGAGTATATAATCACAAGTTTTATGAGATGTGGATATGCGACGATCCTTTACAATCATTTTCTAATTACGCTATATGTGATTGTTCCTTACAAAAATAAACGATGTGAAGATTATGGGACGCTTACACCTTTCCTAGTTAGACTAAGTTTTTCACTATAGGGAGATGAAAATCTATATTAAGAAAGAGTTCATATGCATACCTAGGCTCACCATGAGGTGCAAGGGTGGCAGAGATGACTTTATTTCTTTTCGATAGTTTAGTCCTGGTCTCAAATCCTAATGCAAAAATTAAACTAATATAATGGAAAAATGAAAAAATGAGAATTAGATAAAGATGTGTGGATGTATGGGCCACTTATTTTTCCGCTAATTACTCTATGTTTTCGGCTTCTTTTACCAACAAATCATTTGTTAAAATAGCATATGTGGATTCAAGGCCACTTACTTTCCCCTAATTAAACTATGTGTGATTTGCAATGATAAAAAACTAAAATTAAAACAAATAATTTCCTAGGATAAACTCTAGCAAAAAGTGTCATAACAAGTCATGAAATATGAGATCACAGTGATGGAAAATTTCTTATGGGTTTCCAACACCTTACAACTGCAAAAAATTGAGAAAAATATGCGAAAATTGAGCTCACTCCCTACTGCGTGGCTTATCTTCACACAGGCACAAAGACCACACATTTGTCTAAAAAAAATGCGCGAGGATTGCAAAGAGTGAAAAACTCTGCCTTCTCTGAGCCAAATTTCTCACTGAGGGTGACTGAAAAGTGCTGAGAGGGAGCATGAGTGATTTTTCAGCAATTCTGTGCAGGAGAGAGGACCTGCATCAACAACCATTAGCTCAAAAGAAATAATATAGTGGAGTCGCCATTCCTGTGGTAGTGTATTTGACGCATGGGCAGACGAAATACACTATGCTTAATAGGGAGGTTGCTTTCCTACAAGCAATTCACAAGTCAAATTGGTTTGTCAAACATTAGTGGAACAAGTTCAACATGTAATAAGCTAAGTTAAATGGAAACATAGCATGCTACATAAAAAAGAAACAAAAAACAAAAACAATATGCACAAGAAACATGCTCAATAGAGAAAACACACTAATAAATCAACAATAGAGAGCTCTCTCCCTTTATTAGGTGTTGGTGGTAGTAGAAGATAGAATGCTAAATCTCCTATAGTGGATCCTTCGAGTTTTGGACCTCCAATATCCAAGACAAGGGGTCTCTTCTCCTCAAGATTTCAACAAGCATCTCTTACCTCTCAAAGGATAATAGATCGACGGACATGTGGTGAACTCTTCTCTCTTGGATTGAGGTGTTGGATGGCCAACAACTGAATCCTTGCAATCCTCTCGCTGCTGGACAACATAAGTTGGTTTGCTTCTGAGCAATTTGGCCAACATAATAATTTGTTCTCCTGTTTCTCTTCCCATGGATGGATTTTATAGACAAATTTCAAATTTTCCCTCACTCTCTTCGTACAAGATGGATGTTGACACAAGAGTGGGGGTATGATTCCTTTGTGTGCAGCAAAAGCCTCAAGGTGGCTCTAAGGCAGCTGTACTTAGCTAGCTTGAGTGAGAATTTTTTTCTCCAAGTGTGCCAAGTGGTCTCGGATGGTGACATTCTACAACCTCAGGTCCGTGTTGATACTCAAGGGATAGCCACGATCTTCCTTGCGGCTATCGAAGAAAAAGCCACAAAGATCGCCAAGGGTCAATGCTTCTTGTGCGTGGTCCAAAATTTTTCTTGCTTGACCTTAGGAAAAGTTAAAATTTTCAGCTCCTGTAATGTGTTTATTCCTTAATGTAAATATTTATTTGTACCTTCTACTTGACATTTTCTAATGTCTTTTGCTTGTACGATTTTCAGTGTTAACAATAATTATTTATTTATATTTATTAACTCTATCACTCATTTATATTTATTAGTATTATCAAGCATGGTCAACATTTATTGGCACCCATTAATTAGGCGAATAAGCCTATCCATTTTTAGCAGAATTTTGATTTTTTTTAAAATTTTGATTTTGTTTTCAAATCCATTAATTACAAGGGAATGTGATTTTTCCCATCCCTCTCCTCTTGGGCGTTACATAAAATTTAATAATAAATTAATTTTATGGAAATTGAAACGATGGTAGTTCAAACTATTGGTTTCCACATACCGTGGCTGCATTTTCCCTGCGTGGTTTATTGGGCCTTCATTGGTTGGAGCCTTCCCATGGGGTGACTCGCAGGTCCTTCATACACAACGGTCCTGCCATTGTCCTTCTTGACCTGCTAAATTTTCTTTGAAAGAAATTGTTTCTACATAGTTGTCTTGTGTAAGGAGTTTCGATGTCAAAAGAAACATGAAGGTTATTCCTCTTGTGATTTTTTTATTCTCCACTAGTAGTTCTGGTGGCACAAGCAACAAGAAGGTTATTGGCATCCTGTGATTTTGTTATTCATATACTTGTGTTGGTTTCAAGATTTTGTTATTCATATACTTGTGTTGATGACACTTTGCACAAGTATTTTCCAATTTCTTCCAAATTTTTTTCTTTCATGAATTATTAATATGGATAGATGGTTTTATATGACGTTTTTCATGTAAATTTACCACATCATTCAGTGTTGCTCCTGTTAAAATAGCTAATTAACTCTCGCATGCAAATTTTACTATATTTAGAGAGTCTGTTAACTAAGCATTGAGTAAGTCAAGTTATGTGATATATGAATTTGGTAAGTGTGTGCGTATCAAGTTATATTATGCGAGTTGTTAGTTGAAAAGGTTTAAATACCCTTCATCGTTCATTTTTATCAATCAAGTTCGAGTTATCAATATAAGAGCTGCAACTCGTTTGTATTTCGTGTGTGAATTATTTGTGTTATTTTTTGTCTTATATCCTCTGCCTTTCCAACAAATTTGTATCTGAGCTGAGGAAGGATTACAAGATTTGTAGAGCCTGCTGAGCCAGTGAGAAGAGAGCCAAGAGCAGAAGGCCAATTTTTTTTTTTGTTTTAGAAAAATCATTGAATTTTTAAGGAATGCGTAGGTCCACACGTTCTTAGTACAAAAACTGCTCAAATCTGCACTTTTTTAGTGAAAAAACTATGCAAATATTGTGAGACTACGAATCTCATAAAATTTGAGTTAGGTGCACGGTTTATTAAACTCGTGGGGTGCGCAAGCCCGAAAAACGTTAAAAAGGCCGACAACCATGAGCAAAAGTCAACTAAAATTGGTTAGTGGATTTGGTTTACTCATGTGGATTTAAGTTTGGTTCATGAGAGTGGCTTTTTAAAAGGGTTTTTAAAAGTCACGTGGGTATTCATTTTTTAAAGCCATTTTAAAAGGGGATTTTACAAAAGGGATTTTTATAAAAGGGAGTTTATTGTTTTATTAAAAGGGTTTGAATGGTATGCAAGTTTAAAAGGTTTTCAGAGTGAGTACTAAAAAACGAAAAAAGCAAGTGTTTTAAAAATGGAGCTTATATAAATAAAAAATTATATATATATATACATATAGTTTTAAAAGATTTATTATATTAATTTTTTTTTAGGGTTTTTATTGAAAGGGTATTATTTTCTAAAAAGGAGCTTTGTAAAGCTCATAAAAGGACAAGTTTTTTTTTTTAAGAAAGATGGAAAAAACGGGTATCCAGCTACAACTTCCTTCTTTTACAGGGAAATATTATGATGTATGGGCCATTAATATGGAGACCATGTTGAAGGCGCATGGTGTTTGGGATCATGTCAATTTTGGGTTTTCAGAACCTCAGAATAAAGCACAAGAATGAGCTCTCACTATTGCAGATATGGAACAATTGGAAGAAAGACAAAATGAAGAATGCACATGCATTACTTCTTATCTAGTAGGTAGTGGACCGAACAATGTTCCAAAAGATTATGATCATGTCTTCAGCAAAGGAAGCATGAGAAAATTTGGCGACAAGCTATCAAGGTATGACCAAAGTCAATATTGTTAAATTGTAAAATATTGGGAGAGATTTTGAAAGTATGCATATGAAGGAGACAAAGGACATCGACTCTTTCATGAATCGGGTCATATATGTCGTAAATCAGTTAAAAATTTATGGTGAAAATATTAAATATCATACAATGATTGATAAGGTCCTTAGATATTTGTTTACCAAGTTTGATGTTGTGGTAGCAACCATAGAAGAAGCCAAGGATTTGGTAACACTGATAGTTGATGAGTTGATGGGATCATTTCTATCGCATGAATAAAGGATATACAGAAATAAATATTCTACTTTAGAAACTTCTTTCAAAAGTCAAGTTTCTATTTCAAGAGGTCGAGGCAGAGGTAGATCGAGAGGCAGAGGACAAGGCAGAATATATGGTGGTCAAATAGATGGCCGAGAAGAGCATAAACACGAAAGTGGAAGAAACAACAGAAGATTCAACAATAATCAAAGATTTAAAAAAAAAGTGAGATGTTATTATTGCAATAAATTTGGTTACTATGTCCGTGATTGCAGGAAGAAGATAGTTGATCACGGAAACCCGAGAGCTAATTTTAGTACCATGAATACTAACTCCATGTTCCTAGATTGCCATACCATGCATGAACCTTTTTATAACATGTGGTTATGAGATAGTGGTTGTAGTAACCACATGATAGGCGACAAGAATTTGGTTGCAAATTTTGACTAATCTGTAAAGAAAAAGGTAAATTTGGGGGCTGCCAAGACTGTGGGTGTAGGTGAAAAGGGAGTGGTCAACCTTCTGACGATGCAGGGGGAGCCTAAGACAATCTAAGAGGTATATTATGTTCCTGGTATCAAACACAATTTTATAAGTGTTGGTCAATTGACACAGAAATGATATATAGTTATCTTTCAAGGACAAGAATTTGTTATTTATGACAAGCCCCCAAGCAAGAAGTTGATAGAAAAGGTGAAGATGATGAGGACCATATTCTTTCCTTTAATTATGAATTAGAGTGATCAGGTAATTTTACAGTTGCATGTTCTAATGAATATTGGTTACGACAATTTCAGTTTGGACACTTGCACTTTTCTGGTTTAAGATTGTTGCAGTAGAAATAGATGGTCAGAGAATTACCTCCCATCAAAGAACCTGCTAGTACTTGTGAGTGTTGCATCTTGGGAAAGCAACGCCGTGAAATTTTTCAAAAGGCAGTTGCATACAGAGCAAGAAAACCTCTTGAGATGGTGCATACATACTTGTGTGGACCTATGATGACACAGTCGATTGGTGGAAGTTGTTACTTCCTCACTTTCATTGATGATTATAGCAGAAATATCTGAGTTTAATTCTTGAAGCAGAAGTCTCGAGCTTTTGCAAAGTTCAAGGAATTCAAAGCCTTAGCAAGGAACTAAAGTGATTGTCAAATCAAAGTATTGAGGTCATATTGTGGTGGAGAATATGATTTGAAGACATTTCATGATTACTGCAAACAACATGGAATCAGAAGACAGTGTACAACCAGGTACACACCACAGCAAAATGGTGTAGCAAATTTAAATAACAGAACAATTATGAACATGACAAGGAGCATGTTGAAAGGAAGAAACTTGTCTAATGAGTATTGGGCAGAAGTAGTTGCATGCGATGTTTATGTCATAAAAAATTCACCTACAAAGAGTTTGATGAACAAAGTACCAGAAGAAGCATGGTTAGGTATGTCTTGCAACGTATCTCATCTCAGATTTTTTGGATGTGTAGCCTATGCACATGTGCCTAAACAAATAAGAGGAAAATTGGATGATAAAAGTGAAAAATGCATATTTACTTGTTATAGTGAGCAGTCAAAAGCTTACAAATTATATAACCCTGTCACCAAGAAGACCATAATTAGCAGAGATATTGTGTTCAAAGAGAAAGAGGCATGGAATAGGACTATAGACAAAAAAATCAATGCAGAAGCACCATTGATGGAAGATGATGATGTAGTAGAAAATGAGAAACAAGAATAAAAAGAGAAGACACCAAACAGAGTCAGACTAGCAAGGAATCCAAGATTTACTAAGCAACATGGATTTTCAAGTAGATCAGGTGATGAATCAAGCAATGGTAAGAGAAATATGAGAAGTTTGAAATATATTTATGATTATTTGGATGTTAGTTCAAATTTTTCATTGTTGTCATTCCAACCTTTTTCGTTTGAAGAAGCAATTAGAGATGAAAATTGGGTGCAAGGCATGGACGAAGAAATTTAAGCTATTGAAAAGAATGATACATGGGATTTGATTGATTTTCCAAAGGATAAAAACCTCATTGGTGTGAAGTGGGTGTACAAGACGAATTTGAATGATAAATGTGAAATTAACAGATTTAAATCAATACTTGTAGCAAAAGGATTCTCGTAACAACCTGGAATATATTTTGGAGAAACTTTTTCTCTGATAGCTAGATTGGATATTGTAAGAGTAGTTCTAGCCACATCAACTCATAAAAAATGGAAAGTATATCGGATGGATGTCAGATCAACCTTCTTGAATGAAATTCTAGAAGAAGAAATTCATGTGCAACAGCCTCCAGGTTATGAAGTTGAAAGTAAAGAAGATAAAGTTTACAGGTTGAAGAAATCGCTCCATGGACTTAAGCAAGCACCTGGAGCATGGTATAGAAGAATATACAGCTACATGATTAAGAATGGATTTTGCAGAAGCAACATTGAGCCTACCTTATACAGAAAGGTAAATAAGTATGTACAAATTTTGATTGTTTTCTTATATGTTGATGACATGATTTTTACAAGAAATCTTGAGTTAGATGAATTTAAAGAAGTTATGATGAAATAGTTTAAGATGCCAAATCTTGGTCTCATGAAATAATTTCCTGGCATAGAAGTTGAGCAATCTAGAAAATAATTTTTTACCTACCAAAATAAGTGAGCTAGAGATTTGTTGAAAAGATTCAGGATGGAAAATTGAAAACCTGTTCCTACACCAGTTGCAACAGGTACAAAGTTAAGCAAGGATGAAAAATGATCATATGTCAATCCAACTCTATTCAAAAGATTAGTTGGAAGCCTCATGTATCTCAAAGCTACAAGACCAGATATTATGCAAGGAGTGAGTTTGATTTCCATATTTAAGGAGACTCCAAAAGAAACACATTTGAGTGCAGGAAAAATAATTTTGAGATACATAACAGGAACTAGAGATTGTGGCATAATGTATGCAAGTACAAAAAAGAAAGATTTGATTGGATTTAAAGATATTTATTTTGCTGGTAGTTTGGCTAATAGAAAGAGAACTTCTGGTTATGTGTTCCATATGGTTCATGTGTGATTTCACGAGCATCTAAGAAGCATCCCATTGTGACACTATAATCACCAGAAGAAGAATATGTAGCAGCAACATCAACAACATGTCAAACAGTGTGGTTAAGAAGAGTATTGGATGGAATAAATCAGAAACAACAAGGATCAACAAAAATATATTGTGAAAATAACTCAGCGATTGCACTATCCAAGAATAATGTGTTTAATCAAAAGAGAAAAATATTGATACTAGATATCACTTTATTAGAGAACTTGTGAGCAATGGAGAATTTCACTTGAAGCCTTGTAAATCTAGTGATCGTTGATATATTTACTGAGTAATTAGAAAAATATGTGTTTAGTTTCATAAAAGAAACTTGGTTGTTGTAAGCTTAGCTGAGACATAGACCAGCAGACATGTTTGAGTTCTCATGAGTCATGTTTTAGTTTAGCGGTCGTAATTAAGTGGACTGTTAAAATAACTAATTAACTCCTACATGAAGAGTTTATTATATTTAGAGAGTCTAGAGTTCTCATGAGTCATGTTTTAGTTTAGCGGTCGTAATTAAGTGGAGTGTTAAAATAACTAATTAACTCCCACATGAAGACTTTACTATATTTAGAGAGTCAATTAACTGAGCGTTGAGTAAGTAGAGTTATGTGATAGATGAATTTGGTAAGTGTGTACATGTCAAGTTATATTAGGCCAGTCGTTAGTCGAAAAGGTTTAAATACCCTTCACCGGGTTCATTGTTATCAATCAAGTTCGTGTGATCAATCAAATAACCACAACTAGTTTGTGATTTGTGTGTGAATTATTTGTGTTATTTTGTGTCTTATATCCTCTCCCTTTCCAACAGCGCTGCCCATATAACATTATTGGATCATGACATAAGGTGATTTAACCTCCGAGATTTAGTTATTTTTTAATGTGTAGATATTAGTGTTATTATTTTCGACTTTGTGTGGATATCGTTGTTATTTATTTATTTTATATTGTAGATATAACTAAATTGCATTACTGAAAAGATAAAATTGAAGTACATTTATAGTTGTATTTTACCGCGTGAAAATCTTAAATATCAATGGAATCAGAGCGTATTTGAAACTGTAGATCAATTTGACAACACCAGGAGGGGTTGTAGGGGTCGTGGCATTCTGTACTTGTGAAGAAGGCCATGAGATTACAACGTTTCTTTGAGTATAATGAGCTTCTAAATGGAAAAAAAAGAAAGATATCTTGAGGCATGATAAAAAGATACAGAGATTGCATCTTGGAATATTGTGAACAAAATGGAACAGTACTGAAATTAAATTTGTGTTACATTGTTTTAACTGTTAAAAACAATTTGCATTTTCCAAATTTGAACCCTTGATGACGATGAGGATGAGTTCTGCGCGTACACCTTTTCATTGAGGGATGTATTGAATTTAGGAGCTTGTATACTGGAAAATGCGGCCCACTAAATCCAGTTTGCGAATTTTTTAAAGATCTTATTTATTTTTAAATTTTTGGTTGGATTTATTTAACAAGAATTTGTTAATGTATAAGTTATAAACATTGAAAATGCTCTTTAATACTCATTATCCAGTGGTTTTTTTAATTCAACATAGTAATATATTAATACATTAATTTATAAATTAACATTATGACATTATAATATATTTTAAAATTATGTTAATATTATTTTATCAGAATTTAAAATATTAATTTTTTAATATATATATATATATATATATATATATATATATATATATATTAAATTTTACTTGATTATCAATATAAATTTAATTATGATTAGAAAATCAGAAAAAGAAAGATACAAAATTGTAAAAAAAAAACAAATTACACAAAATTTGATTTTTTTTATTACAATGAATTTATCATGGGTATTTAACCCATTTCAAGTAGATTCACTCAAAATAACTTCAACATGCCTACACTCACTGAAATTAACTCTCTATCCCAATCCATGGGAAAGTAATTATTATTTCCAACCATCATATTCATTAAATGTTGATTATAAAATCTAAAATCACGAATCTTATAATTATAAATTCTATAGACAGCTTATACAAACCTATAAACCTATGTCAAACACATTTACTAATATGATTATGCTATTTTATATTTATAAATCTCATCAAATATTGTTTATATTTATTATCATTATTTAATTATTTATTAACATAAATAATTATAAACAATAATAAAATTTAATAATATTATATATTATTAATATTATTTTTATAATGATTTTTTCATTTTATATGTTATTTGTTACCCGGCTCTATTTTTTTTTTTTAATTAATGTTAACATGGATATGCAAAAAATTGTTTTTTAAGTTAATGTTAGTCTGGATATGCATGAATTTGTTTTTATAACTTAAAGTATTTTTACATCAGCATAATGTTATTATTTTTTAAAAATAAATTAAAATATAAAATATACTACATTATTTAAAACTATAAAGAAAACGAAAATATATAACAAAATTACATCTTAAAAATAAGATTTCATATTCTTTTACGTATAATCACCTTCAACATAGATATTTGATACATTTGTGACTTTAAAAGCATAGTTTTTAACCCAAAAATAAATGATCATCTTTGGCTTAAACAGTTAGAAATTTTCTCTTTGGAATTTGATACATTTGTGATTTTAAAAACATAGTTTTTAACCCAAAAATAAATGATTATCTTTGGCTTAAACGGTTAGAAATTTGCTCTTTGGAATTTGATGTATATAAATTGTGTAAGATACCATTGCAGTCTGATGAAGGATTTTTTTGCAAAATTTATATTTCACATGCTACATTTGACTTCATTCGGAATGGTTTTCCAAGATATGTAACTATCATAAACATACACATAACATGATCCGTCACACTTCATTGCCATATAACGTTATCATTTTAATTTAGTTTATTGGGACAATATGCTTTGGTTGAGTATTAATAAATGTGGCACATACTTTGTGTTCACATAACGTTTTTATTTTAGCCTTAATGCAAGTATACAATTTTTTCACATCCAAATGACATTTAGCATTGTTACCATTTATATATATAAAGATGAAAATTGACTTTTCCATTAATTATTAAATGATGTATTAATGAAATTTAATACAATCTTGTTCTGATGATGAACTACACTGGCTGGTTCGAAACGCATCGACACAAAATTCTCCATTATGATTTTAACCGAAAGATTTGATAATTAATGAAATTTAACATTGTTACTCTTTGTTCATCTCATATATATGTAGTGATGAAAATTGGCTTTTGCCTTAATTATTAAAGGAGGATGTGTTTAAGATTCGTTATGGTTTATCGATGGTGGATTTGAAACAATGGTGGTGTTTCTTTTTTAATTAATCAAATGATAATAGATATAAATTATGATTAAGAAGTAAAATTCTAATATTAAACATCAGTTTCAATGGTTAAGATATTATTTTTAATATTTATAGTTTTATAATTTAATTTTTGTTAGTTATTTGGTTATTTATAGTGATAAACTTTAAATGTTCTATCCTTTTTGTGTTTATATTGAAATTCAGTAATATAATTTTTGTTGAGATTCATTTTAATAATTTTTTGTCGTTTGATTTTCAAATATGGGAAAACAAATAATTTAAAAAATTTAATCATATAATAGTAATAGTATTCAATACTTCGGGCAGGCGGTAACATTTCCAGCTTTACTTTTCATTCTCTGAATTGGGTCTGCTATATATCTTTAAGCAGAGGCATGGTTGGTGTGCTTATCTTGATTTTGCAGGTGGAGTCACTTTGTATATATTTTTGGAGATAATAAGTTTCATTAAACAAAATAGCAAAATCTGAAAGGGAAGCAATAATGAAATGATATCGTGAGCCTATCTCTATTAATAATATCAACAAATTAAAAAATAATCGTGCACTCATGAGAGTAAGTTGAATTGGACGGAATGAATTGTATAATAAGCAGTTGTGGTTATATTATTAACTGATTATCTAATTTCCTATTGAAGTTGTACGTTAAATACATTCTTAATACAATTATACAAGTAGCAAGGAATTCATATGTTAATGATTAATCAGGTTAGAGTCATTTTATTTGGACTTGTTAAATTATGGAAAGTATTGTAAATCTTTCCTCTCATGTAAACTTTGAGAAAGAGTTTGGAACGGGTAAGATTTCTAAATTTTAAAATTAATGTGAATTTACATTAATTTATGTTAATTAATTTAATGAATTTAAAATTTTAGTTGGTTGTAATTATTTATATGTTTTAGAAAACAAAACTATTATTTAAAATTTACTAAAAAATAAATATTATATTGTTTTATTTAAATATATATATATATATATATAATTAAAATATTCAATTAGAAATATTTTTAATTATTTAATTATAACGATATCAAATGAAATATAGTATATATAATTTTTAAAAAATATTTAAATATAATTATATAAAATAAAAATATAATTTAGTTAATTATATAAAATGAAAAATATTTAATTATTTATATAGATTTATAATTTTAAAATAAAGTTATAATTTTAATTATTTAAATTTTTTATGCAAAAAAGTTAATAAACTCAAAGGGATTATTAATATTATAAATTGAAGGGATTAATATTATAACTCAAGGGATTAATATTATAAACCATAAAAGATTGATATTAATATTAATAAAGCAAAGGGATTAATAAACCCAAACGATTTTTAATATTATCATCTGAAAGGGTTAATATTATAAATTCAAGGGATTATTGATATTGATAAGAACATGGGATTAATATTAATCAACCCTTGAGATTATTATTATATGTTGAAAATGCAACAAGATGATGGAGCTTAGTGAAAAGAAGTCGCCTTCACTAAGTGGGCCCGCAAGCTATTTTTGGCGCAAAGTCTATTTTTAGACTCTGTCTATTTTTAGACATATGGATCATGGTCTATGAGTTGCATGTGGAGATCATGCACAGCAAAACAATTAAATACGCATCAAATAAATCATGCACAAGAAGACACAGTGATTTTACCGTGGTTCACCCAAACCTCCTGGGCTACGTCCATACAACATGGCATTGGCAATCTTATTAATTCAAACAGGAGATTACATAATTCACACACCCACACACACTCTCCAAAAAAAACGTATGGATACCTGTTATATAGCAGGAGAATCTAACAGCCTCATAAATCCTCTCAACTCAAATTTAGGATGCATTAACTCCCTCCCAACAAACTGGAGCTAATCTAGGAACTAATTCCTAATTTTTGTCACCTACTGAGATTTTGCCTATTTTATCTAAAACAGAAAATCTCAACAATCTCCACCTTGACAACAATTAGCCTGATGCCCTGTTCTTTTATTATTTTATCTCTTCTGCAAGCCAAGAGAAGCCAAACACCAACGCAGCTTCTCCAACAAAACTGGTTTCGTGAACATGTCTGCACAATTCTCCTTTGTATGCACCTTTTCAAGAGAGACTCCCCTTTCAGTAATAACCTGTCTTACAAAATGATACTTTATTGGAATATGCTTTGATTTACTATGATAGGCCGGATTCTTAGCCAAATGTATTGCACTTTGACTATCACAAAGTAACTTGATGTTGTCCTGTAACCTACCAAACTCACCAAGCAAACCTTTCAACCAAACCGCCTCTTTGCAAGCATGCGAAGCAGCAATGTATTCTGCTTCAGTAGTGGATAAAGCAACAATGTTTTGTAGCTTTGACATCCAGCTAATAGCTCCACCTGCAAGAGTAAAGACGTATCCTGAAGTTGACCTTCTCTTATCCAAATCACCTGCAAAATCAGAATCAACATACCCGCAAACAAATTCACTACTCTTATTGTAAGTGATACAATAACTACTTGTGCCTCTCAAGTACCGAAGCACCCATTTCACTGCTGACCAGTGTTCTTTACCTGGATTTGCCATGTACCTGCTAACAACCCCAACTGCATGTGAAATATCTGGTCGAGTACAAACCATCGCATACATCAAACATCCTACTACATTGGCATATGGAATTCGAGACATATAATCCTTTTCTTCATCTGTATTAGGACATAAACCTGAAGAAAGCTTGAAATGGGAAGCGAAAGGGACTGACACAGGCTTCACATTATTCATACCAAATCTCAAAAGTATCTTCTCAACATACTTCTGTTGTGATAGCCACAGCTTACCATTACTCCTGTCTCTGAAAATCTCCAAGCCCAAAATCTGTCTTGCTGCTCCTAGATCTTTCATATTGAATGTCCTTGCCATCTGAGTCTTCAACCTGTTGATTTCATCAATGCTTTTGCTTGCTAAAAGCATATCGTCAACATACAACACTAAGATAATGAACATGCCATTTTTAAATTGCTTGAAATACACACAATGATCATATTCACTTCTAACATATTTCTGACTCAACATGAAAGAATCAAACTTCTTATACCACTGCCGAGGCGACTGCTTCAGGCCATATAATGACTTCTTGAGCTTGCAGACAAATTTCTTATTGCGATGCTGAACAAACCCTTCCGGTTGTTCCATATAAATTTCCTCATCTAAGTCTCCATGTAGAAATGCAGTCTTAACATCTAGTTGCTGTAACTCTAAATCAAACAAAGCAACTAAAGCTAACACAATTCGAATTGAAACTATTTTAACCACTGGTGAAAAAATCTCATGAACGTCAATACCGGCTTTCTGAGAAAACCCTTTTGCAACCAGTCGCGCTTTGTACCTGTCCTCCGTATCATTCACACCCCGTTTCAGCTTGAAAACCCATTTGCATCCCACAGTTTTCCTGTCTTTCGGAAGCTCAACGAGATCCCATGTGCCATTCTTACCTAAGGCCATCATTTCTTCCTTCATGGCTGCTTTCCACTTGTCACTTTTCGAACCTTCTATTGCTTCCTGATAGCACAGAGGTTCATCATCGTTAGCGGTCAAAGCAACTGAAGTAACATAATCATCATACCTTTTCGGAACACGTTTTATCCTTGTAGACCTCCTTAAAGCTGTTTCTGGTTGACTACCATCTGTAGGAACCTCTTGCCGATCAGTATCTGAGACCTGTTCATGATCTAAACCGGAACCCTGTTCATGTTCTGAAACCTGTTCATGACTAGTATCTGAACTATGGTCATCATGACTATCATTAGAAGTGCTATCAAACTGAATGTGCTGAAAGTCAGATACATCATCCTGTTTCAATCTAATATCTACATCTAACTTTACAAGAGAGGATTCATCAAAATTTACATCTCTGTTGATGATGATTTTGCGGGTAGTAGGATCCCACAATCTATATCCCTTTGTTCCAACACCATACCCAACAAAGATATACCTTTTAGACTTTGGATCTAACTTGGTTCGCTGATGTTTAGGCACTAGAGCATATGCATCACAACCAAACACTCTGAGTTTAGAATAGTCACAAGGGTGTCCTTTCCATACCTCTTGCGGAATCTTGCAGTCTATGGCCGTCGATGGAGATCGGTTTATCACATAACAAGTTGTTGCCACTGCTTCCGTCCACAACTCCTTTTGCAACACGGCGTTACTCAGCATACTCCTTGCTCTTTCTAGAAGAGTCCTGTTCATGCGTTCAACAACTCCATTTTGCTGAGGAGTATAAACCGTGGTCTTATGTCTCTCGATCCCTGCATCCTTGCAATAGCTGTCAAACTCCTTGGAAGTAAACTCACCACCATTGTCAGTTCTTAAACATTTTATTGTTCTACCAGTGCTATTTTCTACCAATGCTCTAAACTGTTTGAAAACTGAAAAAACATCAGACTTCCTTTTCAACATATAGACCCACACCTTCCTAGAAAAGTCATCAATGAACGACACAAAATATGACGAGCCACCATATGACGCTGTAGGGGCTGGACCCCAAACATCTGAATGAATATAATCAAGTATCCCTTTACTAGTATGTTTGCTTGTTTTAAATTTTTGTTTACTTTGTTTTCCAAACAAGCAATGCTTACAGAAATCTAACTTTCCAGACCTTAGATTAGGAAGTAACTTGCGATCAGCCAAAATTTTCAACCCTCTTTCGCTCATATGGCCCAACCTTTGATGCCATAGGCGAATGGAACTACTGTCATGTTCAGACATTGTAGACACATGATCTGACCCTGTTCTTCCTTCTAATTGAAATAGATTTCCTACTTTCTTAGCTTTCATTACTAATAAAATACCTTTATAGATTTTCATAACTCCACCTTGAATTACAGTTTTATATCCATTCGTATCCAATGCTCCTAAAGAAATTAGATTTTTCCTTAAGTCTGGAACATGTCTCACATCTGTTAATATTCTAGTTGTGCCATCAAACATTTGCAGTTGTATATTTCCTATCCCAACAATATTAGATGTGACATCATTACCCATGTACACGACTCCATCATTAACTGATCTATATGTCTTAAACCATTCTCTATGAATACACATGTGGTTTGATGCACCGGAATCTAACAACCAATGTTGATCATGATTTGACATATTAACAAACAACACTTCGTCGCTCATACCTGAACCAGATGCCGAACCTATATCTGTCGCATTTGCCTCCTTCTTCTCTGTCGAAGAGTCTCCTTTCTTCTCTGTTTGTTGTCTCTTCCAGCAGTCTTTCTTCAAGTGCCCCGATTTGCCACAAAACTAGCACTTCACTTTGCTCTTCTTCCCTTTCGACTTTTGAACGCGAGTCGCTACGCTTACTAGAGCGTCTTTCTCTGTAACGACCTCTAGCCATCATTGCCTCGATGTAGAGGTGTCATCATTCGGCCAGCTTCTGGTCTCCTCGGACAACAAAGCTCCAACCACATCGTCAAACTCAAGGATGTCTACACGGTACTAAAGCTTATGGAAGTAACAAAGTGATCCCACGATTCGGGCAATGAACACAATAGAGTTATTGCCTTATCCTCCGAATCAAATTTTACATCTAGACTTTGTAATTGTACCAATAGAGTATTGAAAACATTCATATGGTCGTATCGAGGTACCTTCCTTCATCCGCAAACCATAAAGGTCGTCGCTCGGGGAGAATCCGATTTGTCGAGGATTTCGTCATGTAGAGCTTCTCAAGCTTCGACCACGAGCTCGCGGCGGTCTTCTCGACACAATGTTGAACAGAACATCATCCGCGGACATAACCGAATTGCGCTCGCAGCTCTGTCATCCAACTCATCCCATTCATCCTCCGTCAAGGAAGAAGGCTTTTTTTCTTTTCCCCAACAGCGCTTTCGCCACGCCTTGTTGAATCGATAGATCGTGCATCTTAACCTTCTAGATCTCGAAATTATTCTTGCCATTAAACTTCTCAATTTCAAAACGGGCACTTTGAGTTTTCGCCATCTTGTATCAGCAAAAAACACAATAATCTCCAAATCCAACTTTTAAGTAAAGAATGCCTTTTTTTAATAAAAAAAATGCCCTTTAAAAAAACAAAATACCCTTCACCTTTAAAATGCCTTTCACTTCCTTTTAAAAAAAATATAACCTTCTAAACTCCATACCATATGCAATTGGCATTGGTATTTAATAATTACCAAAAAAATTCAAATCGATTTTGTTTTTTAAAAAACACCACCATACAAATCGACTTTTTTGTGACCACTTCATAAAACACCATGTGCAAATGGCATTATTAAATGTCAAATCGATTTTAAACATGCCACCATTCCAAAATCGATTCATTCTCACCACTTCATATGACTTCATATATAGCATAACATATGACTTCATATAAATCATATATAAATCGATTTAAAAAAAAGGTTCAAATCGATTAAAACGTTTTAAATGAAAATATCGATTTGTTCAAAAGGCATAAACCAACATTTAAAAGATCGCATAAACCGGCGATTTAAAGACTGCAGAAACCAGACGATTTCAAAAGCCACGTTGTCAAATTTCAACGCACAACAAAACCTCGCGCACCATTCACCAGAGCATTTTAACGATTCACGCACTGACAATCGACACTGCGAAAACTACGCTCCACGCAGCCTTCTTCAAACCTCCACGCAAACGAGTGCACCATATGCACCACCGACAGAACAAAACTCGAGCACCCTCACGCATTAACACGTAGGTACACGAGCAGGTTTGAAATATCTCCACGCAGCTTGTATACGGCACGCAGGTAATGGACTATCCACGCGGTTTGGACAGGCTCCAACAATGTTCAACGCACCTCCCGTAAATACGCGACCCAACACGCCTTTGCGCTCCACCTCCAGACACGTGCTCCGACTGCGCCACGCCTCCAATCGCTACGATACCACTTTTTTGGAGAACAGATGCACTGACAAATTCAACTAAATAATTAAACAAATACTCGACAAATAAATCAAGCACATAAGACACGAGAGGTTAACGTGGTTCACCCAACCATTACGGGCCACGTCCACACAACATAGGCATCGGCAATCTTATTAATCAAACGGAGATTACAAACTCTCACACTCACTCTCAAACCATCCGTATGGATACACGTTTTATAGCAAGGAGAATCTAATCGCCTCATAAATCCTCTCACATCAAATTTAGGATGCATTAACTCCCTCCCAACAACCTCGGAGCTAATCTAGCAACAAATTCCTAATTTTTGTCATCTATCGAGATTTTTTGCCTATTTTAATAAAAGCTCGAAAAAATCTCAACATGAAATTGATAAAAAGTGAAAATCAAACAGTTTATGTTACCCAAACAAATGCACTAGACAACACAGACATTCTTTTAAACATTCTATACATTGTAATATATTATCTTGTATTTCTCAAACTATACCATATTTAATACATTGTTATAAGTTGTATATTGTTTATTATTGATGTTCCGTTGGTTTAGATTGTAGAGATTCAAATATACTTGTCTTGTATATCTCAACTTATAGCATATTTAATACACGGTTGCGATTATATATTTTTTGATGTCACATCTTCGGTGATTTTTTTTAATTCATATAGAGACTTTTTTTAACTTGTATCATCGGTTCTTTTCTTATCCTTCATCATAAAGGCTTTAATTTTCTTCATGTATATCTCTTTTTCGAGATCTCCAGTGAAGAAATGTTGTCTCCACATCCATATGTTGTACCTCAAAATCAAATGCAGCAAAAATAGGTAAAGGTAATCTAATAAAAGTAAACTTGAAAACAAGAGAAAAAATATCACCAAAATCAATTCCCAACACCTAGGAATAACCTTTCGCTACTAGGCCGAGCTTTGTAATTCTCCACCTTGCCTTCTACATTCATCTTCTTCTTAAACACCCATTTGCTCCTCATGGGCTTTCTTCAAGGTGGAAACTCCACATATCCCATGTCTCATTTTTTGTGAAAGGATGCCATTTCATCAACCATGACCTCCTTCCGAGTTTTCCATCCTCTCGAATTCACCGCCTTCGTGACGTGACTCACGGGATCATCATCGGTGATAGTTAAAGCAAATTTGAATAGAAAGTAGATGGACTATACCTTTTTTTGGCCGTCTTTTTTCTCAAATTGATCTTCTCACAACTCGAGTTTGTGGGTCTTCTTCTTCTTAATCTTCTTCTGTTGTAGAGTCTCATTAATCCTCCTTTAGCTCAAACTCTATCTTCTCGAGTTCCTTTGGTAGGACTTCATGTTTAACAAAATAGTTCACCTCTCTAAACACCACATATCAACTGTACACTTCCTTCCTCGTTTCCCGGGTTGCAAAGATTTTAATATTTTAAACCATCCTTATATCCAATAAAAATGCACCTTTCAAATTTATTATTCAACTTGGACATTTTCTCCTTTGGAACATGTACATATGCATCACATCCAAATACCCTCGAAGTGAAAGAGAGGATTTCTTATGAGTCCATACCTCATGTGGAATCTTATCCTCCAACACCGATGAAGGTGATGTGTTAACCGGGTAACATGCGGTTTTCACTACCTATGCCCATAATTCTTATCCTAACCCGGTACCACTAAGCATGCTTCTTGCCTTTTCCATCGACATTCTATTCATTCTTTGCAACACCATTTTGTTGAGGTGTGTATGGATTAGTCTTACTGCAGTTGATATACCACACTTCTTACGGAACTCTTGAAATTCCTTCTTGCGAGAACTCTCCACCATTATTTGTCGTTAGCACCTTTATTTTCTTCTATGTCCGGTTTTCCACCAAAGCCTTAAATTATTTAAATATGTCAAAGACTTCACATTTCTTCCTCAAGAAATATATCCATATATTCCTTGAGAAGACATTTATGAATGAAACATAGTACACAAACTTACCCGGTGATGGAACCGATACGAGGTCCAAACACATCACTCGTGCACAAGCTCTAATATCTTGTTCGCCCTCTTAGCACGAGAAGGAAAACTCACCGGATTATGCTTCCCTTATACACAATATTCACGAGAAATCGAAATCCAAGGAGAAATTAGACATATCTTCTACCATACCATTTCCATGTAGTATTCGAAGGCCCTTCTCTCCAATATGTCCAAGCCGTTGATGCCATAGTATGGCCTTTTCTCCAGAGATATTTCTAGGCTTTTCGCTCCACTTTCGAGAATCACGGAACCGTTGCACCCATCAATAAAAATGCTACGTTGAAACTTGTACAGGGTTCCAATACAAACTCCCCCACATTAACACTGTGCTCCCCTGAACCATCTTGTAGGTATCTTTCTCAAACACTGTTTTTTACACCTCCTTCATCAATCTTTCTTACAAAAATCATATTTATGGCCAATGCGAGAATATGCGGAACACCAAGAATTGTTCTAATCCATCCACCTTACGGCTTCAACTTGAATTTTCCACGTCCAGATGATTCGGCCTTCCTTTTCATACCCTAAGAATACATCACCACCATCATACATCAACTACTTGAAGAATCACTCCCTATGGGGAGTGAAGTGAATGGATGCACTTGAGTCAATCAACCATACCTCGTGATCTACATGTGTATTTGAAGATGAAGCCAAATACACATCCCCCCCCTTCATTTGAGGTGGTTTTTGCCTTTACTGAAGGAGCATCATCAAATCCCTTTCCTTTCTCGGGAGCTTTAGATCTGTAGTCCTTTTTGTAGTTCCCTTCCCTTTTGCATTTCTAGCACACCTTTACAAACTTTCCTAAAGATTTATATCTCCCTCTAGAATTAAATTTCCCACTCGAAAACTTATTTTTTGTTTTTGTTTGGTGACCTTCCTTGTACAAATAAGGCATCTCCATTATTTCCCTCCATATTTCTCCTTCTCATTTCCTCCGACAATGCAGTGTCGAGACAATTTCATCAAAATTCAAGGTAGTTGTATTGCTACCTATTGCAACAACGATATTGTCCCATGAATCTAGTAGACAACCCAACAAATTGATGCACTTATCTTCATCCGATATTTTAATATCAACATATGAAAACCGGCTTACTATAATATTGAAGCCATTTAGATGATCTATCACGGAGTCTGCATCCTTCACCCTCGGGGTATATAACTTTTTCCACAAGAGAAATTTATTCACTAGAGACTTAGATTAGTACAAAGTCCCTAGCTTGCCCTACAAATTTTTTCATCATAGCTTCCCTAGATACATTCAACAATACATAATCCGAGATACACAAGTCTGTATTTTTTCTCTTTGCCTTCCGATTCAACTTCTTGTAGTCTTCATCTTACATTTTCGTTGGTTTAGTACTCGGATCTACCACGATCCACCGATCTTTATCCACCAACGGACCCTCCACCTTGAGCTTCCACAACCGAAAACTCCAACCATTAAATTTCTCGGTCTCTATATTTTCACTACTCACCATCTTCTTTCACCACAATAATCGATCCAACGAGATCTTCCATCTGAGCAAGGTCTACCACGAGCCCGAGAAAAAAACCCCTCACCAATAAAGGCTTCCCCCTTGAAGCCGAAACAACTTTAATACCAAATGAAGAAATAATTTACCCGAGAATATAAATAATTACAGAGAGGAATAATAAAACATAATCGGAAAAAAAATGCATAAACATGAACATAGATGTTTATCCGGGAAAAACCCCAACTCCGGGGAAAACCCATTTAATGAAATTTCATTAACCATTGGCCAAAACAATGACGAATCCGGCCATGTCGACCCTTCGCTGCTCGGCTCCAAGTCTCTCTTACAATGAAGTCTTCCAAGCCTTTTATAGGCTCCATCGCATGCAATACCATGGGCCAAAAACCATGGGTGCACAATACCATGTGCCCCAAAACTACCCGATTGTTTAACCTCGTCAACCTTGACTCTAACCCCGAGTCAATTTGCGTAACATATTGTATATTGTTTGTTGTTTAAGTTTCTCACATTGCATTTAGGCTGCGCGATACAATCGTATATGATTCACTTTTATGACACGAACATTTGTGGTGGCCATCAAGGTTCACGTTACATTCACACCTATGGACCGGATAATCGTGATTATGATAATTTACGAAAGGTGGAAATTATGTTGGGAAAACATTGCCACAAATTTAGAATCTCCATGGTGAACCCAAATACTTTCTTGGTGGTTTCTTGTATTTTTCTCTATGTTTGTTTGAATCTTATGGTATAAAATTTTTTGACTATGTAACTCAATAATATACTTCAATTGCTAAAAAATAATAGGCAAATAATGTTTTCCTAAATAGTTTGTACTGCATTGTTACAAAAATTCACAAAATTAAAAAAAAATCAATGTCGTGGAATGTGCATCCGGGTGTCGAGCATATTTGAACGCTCGATGACATCACGTTGATGCTCATTCCATGGTTGGGTTCCATTAATGTTATACCAATGATGCATTTCCATCACCCATTGGGCGTTCTCACGTGATCCTCGCCCATGCGTGTTTGCAAGGCGTACTTAAATATAAGTCCGTCGAGCCATTAATACAAGGTGCAAGGTGCGGATTATGTTTATTTATGCTTATTTTTTGGATAATGTATTTGTTTAAAGTTAACCGATAGTATATACTACTCGTCTAGTATTAATGGTTAGACAAAGACTTGTAAATATTGGTTGTTATAAATTTCAACAAAGTTGAAATTGGACGATTTACAAACCTCTTCGCTTCCTTTTACAATTTCGAAAAAAAACACTTCACAATTTTATAAATTTTTTAAATTTTATTTGACCATCCAACCCGATCTATGACGAACAATTTTCTCATCAAATTCCATCCCTAATCGTCAATAGCAAAATCACAAAACTTATATATTTTATTTATCAATTTTTTATCGGAGTAGTCTATAAAGCTACTTTTTGATGATGGATGTGATGTTTCCATGAATGGTGGTTGCCCATAGCATGGAAAAGATTATGGGGTCTCTTTCTTTTTCGAAATATCCTTTTTCCTAGGGACGCAAAAACCAGTTTACATATTTCCTAGGTCTCACGACAAACGAACAATAGCCACAACCACTATTCTAATAGGAAGAAAGAGCTACCGAAATCAATAGACCCCATAATGGAGTTGTTTATGGAGAAATAGGAATTGCCCTGGATGGTTAAAGTGGAAAATATATGAGAAAAAAAAGATTTAAGAAATCTAAGTCGCTTTATAAACTACATTTTTATTAGGGTATCGGGATTCGGGGTTTCAATTTATGAAATTTTATAATTTTTTCATTCTAGTTTCCTAGGATAAAAAGTTAAAAAAGGTTATGGACGATAATTACATGGTCGGGCATTTTTATTTGAAAACAACTCCCCTAGTCTGCCACTATGTTCTTGTTTTCACCATTCGATCAAGTGTTAGACAATTGAAATGTTTTAGACCATTAGATCCACTTGTCTCTTTTATTTAAGCTCTAATAACCACCTAACTAACTCACCCGACCCTATTAATTTCCCTTCCGTAATTTCCCTTCCGCTTTATGAAAGCCAATAGGGGAAATGTTAACGACTTCCATGTTTTTGGTAATTTACGGTATCCTCGATTTCTCTAGTGTTCCGGATATAAAGCGATCTTGCGTTCTTACTCTCCCGTCGGCTAGGTTTTCTTTAGAGAAGAGGAAATAAAGTTCAAGGGAGTCGTAGAAACTTGGAAAAGATCAGTAAATATTTTATTTCCCGTTTATTTACTTTCTTTATTTAAAGCATCAAAATAATCACGAGTTAGTAAATATTTTCTTTCATCCTTGTTTAATTTTTTTTCTTTCAAACTTTAAGATTAATCAAGTTAATGAGAAGTTCCAAAAATTTTCTTTCAATTACTGCTCATTAGATTAAAATATTTATACATTTGATGAGACAAAGATGGAGTTGACTGATCAAAACCTAGATTTATTAGAGGAAATGTCAACGATTTCTCTATTTTAGGTTGTTTACAATATCCTCGAATTCTCCAATGTGCCAAATATAAAGCGATCTTGCATTCTTTTTTTTTTCAGCATGAAAAAATACAACTGGTTTATATAATGTACCAGAGCAAAACATTTTTCAATCTTCGGATGGTTCAACATCAATTTAGGGCTACAATTTGTGAGGGCTAACCTCATACTTGTTCAGTAAACAAAATTGAAAAAACATGGAGACTTCCAATGAAGAATTACCACAAACAGAAAGTAGCTACATAGCAAATTAAGCGGGACAGTAATCACTGATATCTTTTTTCCATGGACAGCTGGAAGGCTCCACACAGAATCAGCTGCACACAATAACCACTGAAAAGCTCCAGCTGTGTAAACTAAGTCTCTTTTTTCAGCATGTGGTTGAGCAGTTATGCAAGATTGATCACTCCTTCAGCTATTGTTCCCTGCGAAATGATGAACTCATAATTCATGTATCCAAAAATACTCTCCAGTCCCTTCTTTGAAAGCCGGTCTGCTTCCATGTTTTTATCCCTGTACACATGACAAAAGGAGATAAAAGTGAACTTTTCCCTCAGTATATGAATACGTTCAATCCAGTGAGTTATCAGTCCAGGGTTTAGATTAGATTTGTTGTTCATATGATCGATTAATATTTTAGAATCTCCAAAGATCCATAGGTTTTCCACGCACAGAAGTGACGCCACCCATAGAAGTCCCCAAAGAGCCATGCATTCTGCTCTCGTGTTAGTACCTATACCACCATTCCAGAAGAATTTGTATTGGCAATTTGGAGAAAGCATTAGCCAAACACCACAACCGCAGTTATTATTTTGTGCAGCCCCATCAAAATATCCTACCGGGAAATGTAAATCATGAGGTCTATTCCTCCTGGAAAAATCCACAGGCTGCTTCTCAGAAGTCCTTTGCCTCTCCCAGCAAATTAAGATTTGGTTATAGGTTTTATCCGGCCAGCAAGGTCTCCCTTCAAAAATCATTCTGTTTCTATTTATCCAAATATTCCAGTGGAAAAGTATGGGTATGGCTCTAAAAAATTTTCCCCTACTGAACCACCATCTAATACAAGCCACAGTGTTTGAGTACTCTGGGATTGGGAAATTCCATTTATAACACAGCATTTCCAAGACTTTCTTAGCAAAGGGGCACAGATAGAAAAGGTGTTGGTTATCTTCACCATCTGTACCGCATAATAAACAATAACTCGGACCCTGCCAACCCCTTTTTTGCAAGTTATTCCAAGTATTGTTTTTATCTCTCCAAACGAGCCATAGAAAAATAATCTTTTTTATTTCGACCTTGACCTTCCATATGATCTTAAACCAGCTGTCTGCACCCAAAAGAAGCTTCGATTCTATGAGGGTCTGATAAATATCTTTTACCTTCGGGCCACTCTCAATTGTTTTATCTCTCCAAATAAGCCTATCACCCCCAGGGATTTTACACAGTCCCAAATGTCTGAGAGAAATAGAAAGCTTTGTCCAAGATTGTTCCCATCTATGATTCATACATGTGTCCTTGAAAGACTTCCAAATCGGGGTCCCATTCTCCCAGTTAGCAATAATCTGTTTTAAGTAAAAAAAGCCACCTTGGTTTAGTGCCAGGATTAATGCTCCATCAATGTCATGAAAATTTCCAAATCCCAACATGTTGGTGCTGCCAACTAGGACTTTTGAGCCATCCCCAAAGAACCAATTTAAGTTTCCTTGTACAGTGGGCCAGATTGAACTAAAGCCCTTCCAAATATTTGATTGCTTCTTTTGTGCCTTCCATCCCTTAGTGGCTATTGATTCCATAGACTCCTGTCCCAAATATTTCCCTCTAATGATATCTTGCCATTTTCCCTTGTAATTTAGGCCCCTCCACAATGATTTGATGAGCAAGGATTTACCAAAGATCTCCAAATCCTTTATGCCCCATCCACCTTTATCTTTCGGAATTGCAATTGTATCCCATCTAGCTAAGTGCATGCATCTCTTATCTCCTCTTCCTCCCCAAATAAACTGAGCCATAATCTTTCTAATGTCATTTAAAATCTGTTTTGGGATCACATATAGATGTGCCCAGAAAACAGTTTGTTGTTGAAAAACTGCTTGTGTTAATATCAATCTGCCCCCCTTTGATAGCCATTTTGCTGACCACATGCTGAATTTCTTTTTGTACTTTCCAATAATCCATCTCCAATCTTCGACTGTGTATTTCAATGGTTTCAACCTAAATCCCAAGTATACCAGTCCTCCGGAAAGATCAGCTCTTCCACATTTAAAAAAGGAAATTATATCGTTTATTACCCCTTCCTCTCCACCTGCACAATATAAGCAAGACTTGCCTTCGCTGATCAACATACCTGTAGCCTCACAGAAAACCAGAAAGATGTTTTGAAGTATCTGCCAACAATTTCTCCGTAACATTCCAAAGATTAAAATGTCGTCTACAAACAGGCTATGGGAGGCGTTCATATTAGTGCCAACATTAATCCCACAAAAAGAGCCATCAATAACTGCCTTTCTCAATTTCAGGCTCATAGCATCCATCATTAGAATAAACAAAAGCGGTGATAAAGCGCACCCCTGGCGGAGCCCCCTACTAGGAAAGAAGAAATCTGAGGCTGTACCATTGATGATTACCGCCATGGATAAATTGGTGGAGCAGCCCATCACCCACTCCACAGCCTCTCTATCTAAACCAATCCTGTAAAGAACAAGTCTCATATATACCCAATCCATTCGATCGAAAGCCTTATTAAGATCGATCTTTAATACCGCAGCATCCTTCTTCTCGGATTGAATGGAGTGTATGATCTCTTGTGTGGTCGCCACAACATCATGAATACTTCGTTGTTTCAAGAAACCTGATTGTTCAGGCGTAATAAATTTGGACAGGACACCCTTCATTCTTTCAGCTATAACCTTGGAGATGATTTTATATAAAGTATTGCATAAAGATATAGGTCTGTAATCGTTGAAGGAGATAGGTCCTTTTTTCTTGGGTATTAAGGCCAGAAAAGTGGAATTAATGGCACCTTTTATCTTGCCACTTATCCGAGCTTCCTCCACCATTTCAGTGAGTAGCGCTATGAAATCTTCCAAAAAGTGTATGAAAAAATCCGGCGTCCAACCATCCGGACCCGGAATTTTGTTAGTACCAAATGATTTTAGCACTGCAGTTACCTCTTCCGGCGTGACCTTTTTCTTGAAACACCTCAAATCCTGCTGATCGAACATTACTGGGTACTGCTGTATCATTTCCATCTGTGCATCCGAGACCTGCACCTCCCTTCTATTATATAGAGCGCCAAAATATTTCACCGCTGCCCTCTTAATTTCTTCAGTAGTGTGAACAGTTTTATCGCCATCTTCAATGCACCAAATGGTATTTGCCCATCTCCTCCCGGATGCATATTTATGAAAAAACTTGGTATTTTGGTCTCCGGCATCCAACCATATGGCTCGGCTTTTCAAACGCCAAGTCATCTCCTTCCTGAAAAGATATGTTTTTAATTCTTCCTCTAATACTTTCAGCCTTTCCCAATAATCTCCAGCTTGTCTACCTTCTTCAATGTCAAAGAGTATCTGAGCTTTCTCCACCTGTATATTCCGAATTCTGTCATTTGTTTCCCGGATTTTCCTTTTTTCCCACAGTCGAACAGCCTTCTTAATTTCTTTCATGGAATCTGTTAAATGATCCATCGCAGATACACCAGCTTGCCTCTGATATAAATTAAGCTGGTTTTTAATAAGGGTGTTAAAACTCTCGTCTTCAAGCCAAGATCTGTTAAATTTGAAGGGATACCCCTTATGTTTCCTCTCAAATTCCCAGGTAAGAGAAATCGGCCTGTGGTCTGATAGAGTCAGATCATCTACAGAGGCCAAAACCCCCCCCATAACAGCTTTCAAATCAAAACTGATCATAAATCTATCGAGCCTCTTTCCAATAAACTCAATCCCGCTTCTGCCATTTAGCCATGTAGGAGAGTTTTTCTCCATTTTAATATCAATCAAATCAGCCTGAACAAAAATGTCTCTAATGGCGTTGGCAGCAGGGTCAATTCTCTTCTTCACACCCCAGCTATCATCTGCATTCAGAGCCACATTGAAATCACCTGCAATGATGACATTGCGCAGTTCCAATAGTCCACACCGTTCCATTTTTACCCAGAAAGAGAGCTTGTCGCGGTATGGAGCATATAAGTTTACCACATGGATTCTCTGACCATATCCCCTACCAAAACCTGTAAGCAGCATTCCACCAAAAAAACCGAAGGCTTTTAGAGAGAACCACCTTGGATCCCACATTGCTGCGAGTCCCCTGGATAGTCCATTTGCACTTTTAGCAGCAATGTGCCATTCTGGTAACATTTTCCGGAAGTAATCATAGGTGCATTCTGCAGAATTCATGGTTTCTTGAAAAAGAAGTAAGTAAGGCTTAGAAATAAAAATGTAATCCTTCAATAATAAAAATTTCCCAAAGTCCCCCAGCCCCCTGACATTTAAAGCAATGATCTTCATGGGGGAACCTCGGAAGTCTGGGTCAACGCTCCAAGGACCCTTTCTATAGCTAAAGATACAGGGATGTCCCGAAAAGAGCTTTCCGACGGAATATCCTTTAGATCTGACACAGCCCTTTAGATATGTATGTTCTTTATGCTTTCCTATTTACAGCCATTTATGCTTTGGTTATACATGAGTAAAAGGGCAAATTGTGAAGTGATTTGACTGCTAAGGAAGAATATAAGGGGCTGATTTTACTTCTGTAATTACAGCCGTGAAAGTGCATTTCAGATCTGATTATTGATTAGTTGCCTTAGCAGGGGCTGAAACTTATCGTTTTGTTTGGTATCTTTTTCTCCTTGAATTTCCAAGAAGTTTGGTGCTGTTTGAAGTGAATTATTATAATGTTTTTGCTGTTGTTTTATACTCTAATTGCTGAAATTCCAGGGCTAAGATCCAGGAAACCTTTAGGAAGAAAGTGAAATTTCAGTTTTGCATTCATTGCCTGAGTGCATGAAATTTCCACACCAATTAATATGAGGATGGTACCAACAATGAAATATAATATTCACAGTCACACATCAAAATAATGAGGGAATAAGTATTTAAGTATGAGAAGAGGATTACCGAACTGTACACATGCTGTACAGTCATTTGTATTACTATGTATAGAGTACAAATTGTGGGGAGAGTGGATTGAGGTTGACCAAGATTTATATAAATACAATAAAGGTTGATTAATCAATTTAGATCACCTAAAAGAGATAAGTACAAAGTAGAAAAGTACAACGTACAACTACTAGGCTAAGTGTCATCACTGCAATTGTAAATTTACATATGAATTTCAATTACCACTCAAAGTTCTATCATTGTTTATGCACAAGTGCTAATGAAAATTTAGGAGCTCTTTGCCCCCTTGGGGGACTAAATTTGTCTTATGGCCATATTCCCACATCCTGGAGAGTGAATACAGATTCTGGTAGGAAGAATCCCTGAAGGGGTTGGAATGGTGGAGCTCTTTAGAAGCCGTAATTTCAAGACAATGATACCAATTAATAGGAGCACGATACTCCACCATGCAAGACATTATTCACGTTAGAAATAATAAGGAAACGTATGTGAATATGATAAGAGGATTACTGTAATCGTACACATGCTGTTCACTCGTTTGTATTACTATATATAGAGAACAAAATTGTGGGGGTGAGTGATCAAAGGTGATTAAGTTCCCAATAAAAACAATAAAATGGGTGGGTAGTCAATTTAGACTAAATCACCCAAAAGAGATACGATAAAGTACAAAATAGAAAAGACAACATGTTCATTAACGAAAGTTTGTTCATTAAGGAAAGTTTCATCAATCACAATTGTGTATTTACCTATTTCACTCAAATTTCTATCATTATCTATGCCCAAATGCTAGAAGTGTAACTGTTCCTCTCACGCACACAATTGTTAATAGGCGTTGTTCTTCATTCTTATTGAATTGAACCAGCTGCCGTTGATTTTGCTATTAGGGTCTAATTTTTCCCATGATATAATATCACAAACTCATGGCCTTTGCATAGCCCCCATATATGGCCTCTTCGTTTTGGGTCACATATTATTTTGGGGTCACATATTTCTCTGACCGTGAAAGGTTTTTAAGTGCCTTGCACAACTTGGTCTTAAAGACATCCTTTTTCTCCTCTTATAAGAGTCAATATGTGTCTGTGCATACAATTACCCTGTAGGTTGTCTGTAAGATATTGCAAAAATGAGCATTATTCTTAGTGTACGTTATAAAAGAGGATCATCCATGCAGTCCTGACTTGGTTTCCTTTTGTGGTAAAAACCATCCGTGATTTCATTTTGCAGCAACAAAATAGTGACCTCATGAAGTTGCAAATTTTGTTAACAAGAAAACATACCACTTGAATTGTGAAAAAATCTTTCTGTAAAAATCACATTTAAAGCTTTTCAAAAAGCGGAAAGGGGTCCTAGAGTTAAGAAAGATCCTTGCGAACGATTATCAAGAGTTCACCTTCCATTTATCCAAGGTACTACGGATAAAATCGCTAGGATCCTAAAGAGGTTTAATGTTTCCTCAACGTTTAAACCCTACCACACCATTCGAAGTTCCCTTAGATCTGTTAAAGACCCGATTTTCCCTAAGGATGGTAAGGGTGTGTACTTGATTCCATGCTCTTGTGGGACACCTTATATTGGTGAAACGAGTCGGTCTATTAATCAAAGAATTCATGAGCATGTCGCTGACCTTAAGCATAATAGATTGCGCTCCTCGGCCCTAGCAGAGCATGTTGAGAAGACTAATCATCACATTTGCATTGAAGATGCTAAGGTGATTGCGAAGATCGACCACTTCCACCACCGCAAGTTGCGAGAAGCCTTGGAAATCGAAAAGAGGCCTCTTAACCTGAACAGGGATGATGGGTGGATGGTTAGCAAGTGTTGGATTCCTGCTCTTCATTCCTAAAAAATAAAAAATAAATAAATAAATATTTATTTATTTATTTTTTATATAATTATTATTATTATTATTATTTATTTATTTATTTTTTAATTATTATTATTATTATTGTTTTTGATTTAATTTAATTTAATTATTATTATTATTATTTTTTTAAATTTTATTTTTATCAACTTAATAAATCTATAAAATAAAATCAAATAAAAAAAAAATAAGAAAATAAAAAAATAATTAAATAAAATAAATATATAAATAAGTAAATTACTTAATAAATATTAATAAAATAAATTAAAATAAAAATTATTAAAAATTAAATTATTATTATTTATTTATTTATTTTATTTTTATTTTTTATTTATTTTATTTTATTTTATTGTAGTAGCATTTAATCCTTTATATTTTAAATAATATTAAACAAAATAAATATTTTAACTATGTTTTATTAATAGAAATAATCCTATATTTATTTAATCTTCTAGAATATTTGAATAATTCCTTATTGTATTATTAAATAAAAATAAAAATTATTAAAATTAAAAATAATAATAAATAATATTCATATTATAAACTTTAATCTTTTTATATATATTTTTGGACGTTTTTATTTCTATGACTTTGATTTAGTCTAACTAGTCGTTATTTTTCAACGGCTAGTTGGAGCTTCTCATATCTATAATTAAGAGGTTACCCTCGATCAGTTTTTTCATCATCAAGTCCCGATGATGAACCACACTCGGCTGATTCTTAAACGCGTCGACCAAATTGGATTGGATGATTTTACCGAAAGATTTTTTCACAATTTATGGATCACAAAAGCAATATTCCTAAAATCCCCACTTGAATATCAGCAAATTTGATGTATTTTCTCTGATCAGGGAGGAAACCGAGTCATTTTATTTCAATATTTTTGTTAGAACAGTTGATAGAAACAATTCGTCTGTGTATCATCAAGATCTTTAATTTTCTCTGCATTATCCTATAGACATTATTCCACTGTATTGCTTATCTTGCAATTGAGTTATTTCTTGGAACATCAATAGCAAATCTTCTTACTATTCTCCTTGTTGCAATTTATGTTATAATGTACACTATTATATCCCTATGATTTGTTTAAAGCATTCTAATGATGGCTTTATTATGAAATAATCACAATAGATCCTATCATTATATTTTTAACGTCTTCAAGTTGTGCTTGCAAAATTCCCTACTACCACATCTGAAATTTGAATTATACATTTCCAGTCGCTAACTTTCTTGATATTGGCAAGCAACTTCTATGGCAACTCCAACGTCATTAAAAATCCTATTGTTGACTATATCAAGGCCAATCATCCATAAGGTAAAACCCATTCAAAACTTATAAAAGGGCAATGTGAGAAACACTCAGTTGGAAAGTAAGTCGGAAATCATGTCAAGAATATTACAATGCAAGAAAAAAAATGCAAAAATGATGGGTACCACCCATTACATATAGCGTATTCTTGCAAAATCTTTGATGGAGGGCAAATAATATCTCTTGTTTGCATAATTTGTAGATATTTTCCTTTATATCAATTGTTTCGAGCTTTCAGACAAATGCATTGGCAGTGCATCTATTGTTTTTCACCTGTATAAAAAGCCAGGGCACTGAAGAAAAGGTTCCAAGCTCTCAAGGAGTTGGTTCTCTAAGATGCATCCATGGCCTAATTAGGTGTTCTGTTTCATTATATTAATACATCCTGCTTGATCAAAACGGGGATTCTATTGCATGATATTGGCCTGTTTTCTTGAGATGTTCTTGAAACTAGGCCATGTAGACTGAAAAGTTGATGACTCGTGTAATTTTATGCCTCTTCTATTGCCTATATACTGTGTAAAACACTAATTTTTGTATAGAGTAAAACCATATTTTAGGAAGACACACTGTGCAGATTACCGCACAATTATTTAGATGATCTTATTGCAATAAACCGGATCATGATGAGTGGAACAGTAAAAGTTCTCTTTGTCAAGAGAGAAGTTTCTGGTGACTAAGACCTTTCTGGTTTGTATAGGTATTGTTTTGGAGGCTAAAGCACAATTGGTAGGGATTCGTGAACGGGTGCGAAGTGATGTTGCAGGAACTATAGCACGAGCTCCTGCTACAGCAATGCCACCACCCAAGAATGTTCCATCACCAACTCTTGATAATGTCCGGAAAACTCCTGGTGCAGCAATGCCACCTCCAGAAGATGCTGCAAAGCTACTGAGGTTAGTTTTTTTAAGTTTTTTATAATTACTAGTAATGAATTATGATTAACCTATATTTTTTGGGAATACAGTATGTGTCTTGAATGTGGGGTGCCAAAGACGTACTCAAATGCACGGGGAGGTGTAGTTTGCCCAGTTTGTGGTGATCGACCTCCTGCAAATCCTAACCATGAAAATGAAAAGAAAAAAGGCTCAACGATCAAAGAGAAGGAAAAATCCAAGCGGTTGAAGGGCCAGTCGAGTCATGCCTCGTGGAAGAGTGAAACTGAGATGCAACTACGGCAACAATTTGACTAGCAGAGTTGAATAATTTATTGATTTTCTTTGTAAATGGAATATAATATATCTTATTTCTACTTATCAAATGTTGAAAGCATTTTCTTCGATGTCAGACGTTATGTTCATCAAATACTTCTGATGAAATGCAGTCTACAACTACCATTCAAACCATGCTGCATATTTCTTCTGCTTCACTGGGATGCCAAAATGGATGCCAAAATGTTTATGTATTGTAGTTGCAAAGGAAATATGCGGTTTAGCTGCTATGAAGGTGCATCACGTTGATATTTCTGGCTTGTTACTGAACTCATATACTAATCCATGTCGGAATTAAGTTTTGAAATTTCAACATTAGTGTTATGCAGCATTTTTGTAATTGGTATTGCTTAAACTAATGCTTTACAAGCATTTGCTTCTCCCTTGTGAATTATGATACAGTTTTTGGAATTATACCATGATCTTAGGAATTAGAAGAATTTTAAATAGAAAGTTAGCCCTGTTTTACTGCGCAGAGAGACGTTCTACAACCCAATATAATGGAGATGTGTAGTTGCAATGTAAGAAAGTATGTAAACATTTTTACACGTTGGCTCAAGATGTTGAGTTTATATTAATATGACGTAAAAGAGTTGTAAGCATTTACATGTGGGTTCAATTAAATAATAATAAAATATTAAAAGTAATATAGGGCCCAGCATGGGGAGATGATGTAGTGTAGGTAAAAGGTTAAAATAATAAAATTAATAAAATTCAATTTGTTAGATTTAAGATTTTTGTGATTCATAATGTAAATTAATGTAGATAAATGTCTTTCGGATTAATCACATTATTAGGATTTGGTCGACGTTGCGAACCAACTAATGTGGTTCATCCTCGGGACAAGGTGAAAGAATTAATCGATCTTCATGAATAAATAGTATGGATGCATCATTGCACGGAAATAGCTGATGGTGAATAAGGTAATTAGTTAGTTAGTTATTAGGGGATAAATTTCAAAAGCGTTTGTTATTAAATTAACCTAATTTAACAGGGGACATTTCAAAATTGTTTGTTATGAAATATTTATTAATTAGGTTAATTTAATAACAAACGCTTTTGAAATTTGTCCCTAAATAACTAATTACCTAATTCACCAACGGCTAGCTTTAACGGCTATTTCTGGGCAATGATGCATACATACTATTTATTCATGAAGATCGATTAATTATTTCACCTTGTCCCGAGGATGAACCCCATTAGTTGGTTCAAAATGTCGATAAAATCCTAATGATGTGATTAATCCAAAAGACATTTATCTATATAAAATTCAATTTTTTATATTGTAATTTTGTTTTTAGTAATAAAACTAAGAAAAACTTTTTAGATAAAAGAATATCATAATATACATCACATTGAATACATAATATCCGAAAGACATTTTAAAAATATATTACATATAAGTAGCAGCTATAAGTTAAGATCCATTTTACCTTATAAATTAAAATAATGATTCTTTAACCATATTTAAATTAAAAACTTCATTACTTACTAAAAAACCTTACAATATAACAATGTTTTTAATCATTGATATTCATGCCCTTTTTACCATATATATTATTAATTTGTAAATAGGTTTTGTTACAATACTATGGCCCAATACCATGGTTCATCAGTAGCACATGCCCAAAAACCATCTCTCATTTCACAATTAAAATATTTTATTACATTTTTCCGTAGAGAGACACTTTCCATCTTACTATGGAAGAGATGTTGTAATGTCCTATTATGTCATCATTCATATTCAAGGAAAACCACACCACTTGGAATTACCCATGGTGCTTTGTAAGGGGGCAGAAAGAATTTCACTCCTGCCTCTGGGTCTTGGGCCATTAAAGCTAGACATTTTGACACTGTCAAATTATAATAAAAAAAGAAAAAGAAAAATATTAATTAAAACATTTTGACTCTGTGAAATAACATAAAAATAAAAATTGAATTAAAAAAACAAAATTAATAATTAAAATTACTACTGCATCTTAACTCTGGGTCTATCAAGCTCAGAGGGATCAATCTTGGAGGGGTCATTATTATTAGTGAGATACATGGTTAAAAGTAACAAAACATGTTGACTCTGTCAAATTATAATAAAAATAAAAATAAAAATATTAATTAAAACATTTTGACTATGCGAAATTACATAAAAATAAAAAGTGAATTAAAAAAATAAAATTAATAATTAAAATTACTAATTATTAATAATTAAAGTAGCCTAGTGCATCTTAACTTTGGGCCTATCAAGCTCGGAGAGGGATCATGTTGTAACAAAATTGAAATCGAGCCCTTCTAAGGAGAGATGGTCTACTGTAGACGTGGTCCTGTCAGAATTTCTTTGTCAACCCCTTTCTTTGAATCCACGTGGCCTATTTTCTTTGTATTATTTATTTATCGATTTCGAAGAAGGTTATATTATACTTCCGGGCTTTGCTTATATGTTATCTACAGATTTTTTATAATCAAGGTTTAACCCTTCGCGCTTTATATAAATCCAGCAGCCTACGGTACCCGAATAAATAAGCATGTAATAAACTGGCTCCGGGCCCCACCTCTATGACCAATGGGGCCAATCACAAACACCGCACCGTACCTCACTTATCGTTCGCGCGTCTACGACAGCGATCGTGAGTCGATGGCCCTTTCCCAAATCAACGGCTCTCGGCAATATCTCTCGCCATCCTGGTACGAATGTTAACGTGCGATGGCGTGGTTTAAACAGTGGTTTTCCAAGGGTCCACTTCGCCACGCGTCAACAGGTCTATGGAATCGCTCCACAACCGGAAAATACCGCCTATACACCAAAAGCGGTGCGATATGGGCAATCCGCCTTGCAAATCCACTGGCGGTTTTTATACAGTGATTAACCAAGGTTAAGTCGGGTACGCTCTTCCTTTTTAATTCATTAACTCAGGTCAGGTTCCAAACTTCAATTAACAATAAACGAATTCATCTCTTTATTAAGCGGCTTCACCATTATTACCAGACCTCGCCTACACATTGGATTTCTTCACAGGGTTTATCCAAACTATTACAGGGAAATAGACAGATAAATGCGGACTTATACAACCACCACATCCAACGATTCCACACGGAACCAGCGTACAATCGTCTCACAATTAAACAATTTCTTCATAATTAACGGTTCGAGAAAATACAATGGCAAATAGGCTCTGAAATAATTTAACTGGAAACAATTGTTAACACACAGAGTTTATTGCATAAATCTCTCTTCCTCCCTCTCTCCTTCTTTTTAATACATCCGAGGATTCAACTTATATACATTATAGTGTGACTCTTCGGTTCCTCTGCGAGGACCATTTCATAAAACCAAAAGCCTAATTACAACTATTCAACTAACTGAAATGTGACAGATGGATCGAACTGAACTATTCGAATTCTACAAATCTAACTAATCTAAATAATACAGTCAACTGAGGTACTGACACCTAGCTATTACAATTCAAATTTTTTGAACCCTCCTAGCCACAACATGTGGAAAAAACTTCCTACATTGCTGGCTAGTGTCTAATGCCCCTGCATCGAATCTCATGTGCAGGGGTCATTATTATTAGTGAGATACATGGTTAAGTATCCAAAACACAGCCAGATGTGTATGTGCTATCGTAGTATATTGACCAATATTATTGGAGTGTTGAGTTTGATTAGTTTTGGGCTAAAAATTATTTTGAAATGATCCTACGGATGAAGATTACGATTAAATATTTGTTTAGACTTGGCATCATGTTGTGTGAAGAACATGCAAAAGTCTGGTTTAGTATTGTTTAAGAGAGGATTTCGCCTACAATAGTAGGTTACTTTAAACCCAACAAACTTTGCCCAGACCCATATATTTCCTAGACGGTGTGTGTGAATGAAGAAGTGAGACAAAAAGTAGACAGTCCCCGGTACTTTCGGTTACGAAGGAGGTAGTCAACATACCTTTTAACACTAGATCCTTAACTCTTGTTTGATGAAGCCAACTCTAGGAACTTCTCACAGGATCTTTGCTCTTGGATCCTAGATCACCTCTTGTTAAATTTGGACAACTAGGTCGAAACTCCATGTTATGATGCTCGGATTAAGAGGCTAATATTTTTGTTGGAATCCTCTTTCGGAGAGGTGTAAAATCCATATATAATATGTCTTAATCCAATGAGCAAAACATTTATTTTGAATTTATTATTCTTAATAAATTATATGTGCAGGTCGGCCTTAAGGTTGCACGCCCCCAGCAGATGTGTCACACGCCCCAATGATGGATATAAATACAGGAAAAGTTGGAGAGCATTTCATCACAACACAACTCACATCTTCCTCTCTCATCTGAAATAGTACGAGCTACCTGGAGGACGAGTTTCGACCCTGCCTTGAAGGAGAGAGGACGGACGAGTACGGGCGGGGTGAGAAGTACGACTTTTACTGTTGCTGGGGTTTCGAAGAGTTGACATAGCGACCGGCTTTGGTCAACGCATGGTCCAATCAACCTAAAAACTTGTGGAAGGTTCGATTTTTGAAGGCCGTACTACTTGGCACAAAAATCGAGGTCAAAGGGTTGACCGTTTTGCTGCTGCGTTGACTTTTAGCTTGTTGCCCTGCGTTGACTTTTTCAGGACAGCGTTGACTTTTGTGGAGTTGACTTGGGTTGACTCATTTGCTGATTGGAGGTCTGTTGTGACACATGCTGGGCTGGCTGACCAAGGAGACTTTGCTGGTTGAAGCATCCTGTTGACCGCCGTAACGAACACACACATTTTCCTGTTTCTGATTTGTCTTCTGTAAGATCTACTTATATGTTCTATCTGCATTTTGCTTAACTACTTGTATGATTGCTGTGAGAAAAGTGAAATTGCTCCTAGCATAGAACATCTACAAAACTTTACATGGAATCGGAGCTGAGGTGAAGACAAACTCTATCTATTGCAATCATCACCGGAAGAAATGGGTTCCACTAGTCTTGAATTCAAGGAGAATGACAAGCTGACTGGAAGTGATGACTTCCATGCCTGGAAGATGATATTGGATCTCAAATTGGAAGATCATGATCTCCTGGATCATGTGACAGGGAAGATTCAAGAACCTCCATCAAATGCCTCTGCTGCTGTTAGAAACAAGTATAAGAAGGGAGAAATCAGAGCAAAGCTGCTGATCAGGGAATCCATAAATAAGAGTCTGGTTGCCTACATATCTGAACTAGGTACATCCAAGGAGATGTATGACAAATTGATACTTATGTTCCAAGTAAACAATGTGAACCAAGTGATATTCCTTAAGAACAAGTTGAAGAATATGAAGAAGGGCCGAGACGAGTCTATTCAAACTTTCTTTATGAAGTTGACCGAAACCAGGAACAATCTGCTAGCTATTGGGGAGACAATAGCTGATCGTGAGATGGTTCTCACCGCACTTGGAGGACTTTCATATGAATGGCAAGTATTCACAACTACCATTCTCAACAATAATACCATTCCTAACTTTGATGAGCTTCTGTCTAGATGTATGCAAGAAGAAACAAGGATGAAGGAATTTGATAATGAAAGAAATGCTGCCTATGGTGCTCATTCCCGAAAGAAGAACTCTGGTGGTTCTAAGGACAAAGGAAGGACAAAGACTCAAGAGAAGAAGGGTAAATCTTTCACTTGCCATAGGCCTGGACACTATGCTAGAGAATGCCCCTTCAAGAAGGATTCTCCCGATGGTGACGATAACAATAACAACCGAAGGAATGGGAATCGAAGAAATGACAAATCCAAAGGAAAGAGGAAGGCTCACTTTGGAGGAAACAATCAACCTTCTAAGAGGACCAGAAATACCGGGTATGAGGAGTCTAATGTTGTTGATAAAAGAAATGAGTATGTTCTGGTATCTGCTCTCTCAGCTGCATCTCCGCCCGACACTATGGATGTCTGGCTAATCGATAGTGGTGCCTCAAGACACATCACCGGATTCAAGGAAGCACTTTCTGACATTGTTGAAAGGGATACTAATCTAGAAATTATCCTTGGGGATAATGCCACTTATCCTGTGAAAGGGACAGGGACTGTGACCCTCCACTTGTCCCAAGGACAAGTCCTCCGTTTGCAAGATGTACTATATGTACCTAAATTGAAGAAGAACCTTGTGTCTGTATCTGCCATGGAAGACAAAGGATTCAATGTAACTTTCTCTGATGGAAAGGTGCTCATGTGGAAAAAGAGCTTCAAGGAAGCTATCTCAATTGGTTTTAGAGTTGGTACACTCTACCAGGTTGGAGGGAGTCCGTTGGGAGCTATGACTTGTGATACTATTCGACAAACCGAACTATGGCACCGAAGATTTGGACACCTTCATTACAAGGCCCTTCCCGAAGCAAGGAAGGTGGTGACAGGGATGCCTGACTTCGGAAATAATCATGAAGGTGTATGTAAGAGGTACATCTTTGAAGGGAAACATACAAAGGGGACACCCTCAGTCTCCTAAAGACATACGATATATTGCAAGCTGGTCCCATTCGATCTTTACGGTATATTTAAAGTAACATCCCACAGAAGGATGTTCTTACTATATGACATTCCACCGTGGGCTTCTCTCGCAAAACACGGATACACTTCTTGAAGAAGAAGAAGGATGAGGCTTTCATCTGGTTCTGTACCTTCAAAGCCTTGGTGGAAAATATGACAGGGAAGAAGATCAAGATTTTGAGAACTAATAATGGCATTGAATATGAGACAAACGAGTTCAAGAATTTTTGCAGAGAAAGTGGCATTAAGAGGGAGACTACCATGCATATATACGGCGAATGGTGTTCTTTGGGCATGAGAATAGGACCATTGTGGAAAATTTCCCAGTACCATGTATGTGACCCGGGGGTCTACAAAGTTTCTATGGGGAGAAAATTTGTAAATGCTACTTGTGTACATTTCCGCCGTGCCCTCATTCTTTGGACTCCAGAAAACTCCGAAGAGGTTTTCTACGTGAAAACACGATGTCTCACATTTGAAATTTTTGGATGTCCACATCTATTTCATGTCTTGAAAGAAAAGAGAAGTAAGCTGGATGCTACTGGGAAGAAAGGAATGTTTGTGGGCTACAGTGAGACTTCTAAGGCATATAGAGTCTATGTACCTGGTCAAAGGGAAGTAGAAATAAGCCATGATGTCACTTTTGACGAAGATGCTTCCCTGAAGAAAGTAGTAGATCTTCCAAGATCTGAAGAAAATCATGAAGAAAGGCCTGGAAATCAAGAAGAACCGCAGGATGAGACAATGCCTGATATTGAAGGACCAATGGACCCTATTGATCCATCTCCTTCACTGGGAAAGAGACCATCATGGCTCGGGGACACCCTCGAAGATGCTGAGGGTCATGCTGCCCCAAGGGGGACATTCCGAGAAAGCAAGAAGCCGTGTAGATACCAAGGGTATCTAGCTGCCATGAGTACTATTGTACAATCTGAACTTGGATCTTTTGAGGAAGCCGTAAAGCATCAAGTTTGGAAGGATGCTATGCACGAAGAATATGAGTCCATAATGAAGAATGATGTCTGGGATGTGGTCCCGAGACCGAAGGACAAATCTGTTGTCACCACGAAATGGCTCTACAAGATCAAACATGGATCTGATGGGAGTGCTGAAAAGTTCAAGGCAAGATTTGTTGCCCGTGGCTTCTCTCAAAAGGAAGGAATAGACTATGATGACATATTTGCACCTGTGGCACGATATACCACCATTCGATCAATCATAGCCCTTGCTGCTACGCAAGGATGGAGTCTTCATCGGATGGATGTCAAGACCGCTTTTCTGCATGGTGCAATAAAAGAAGAGGTGTATGTAGAACAACCTCTGGGATTTGAAGTTCAGGATCGAGACACTCATGTCTGCAGGTTGAAGAAAGCCCTCTATGGGTTAAAGCAAGCACCCAGAGCTTGGTACGAAAGGATGGATAGTTACTTGAGGAAGCTGGGCTTCACTCGAAGTAATGCTGATCCGAACCTTTACTTCAAGGTTGTGAAAGAGAAGCCTCTCATTCTAGTACTATATGTGGATGACCTCTTCCTGACTGGTGATGACCCTCTCATTCATCAATGTAAGAGGGAGCTTGCTGCTGAATTCGAGATGAAGGACCTAGTACTGATGCACTATTTCCTAGGCACAGATTAAAGCGGGGGCTGGAGATTTTTCGCTGTCAAATATATTGTGAAAGCTTACGGAAAGATTTGGAATGGTGGTCGCAGTACGGAGTGTCGCTTACCGATGGAACTCAACTTTAAGAAGTTGGTGGCGAGCGGCTAAAACCTATCCTTGGCCAATCTCTGAAACCATACGTCAACTCATGGGAGCTTTGATGTTCTTAGTGAACACCCGTCCGGACATATGTTTTGCAGTGAACACTTTGAGTCAACAGATGGTTGAGCCTCATCATTTTCACTGGGTTGGTGCCAAGAATCTTTTGAGATATCTTCGGGGCAAGATAAACCATGGGCTGAGATACACTGCCGGGAGTGTGATACTCCGTGGATATACTGATGCCGATTGGGCTGGCAGTGTGGTGGATCGTAAGAGCACATCTGGATGCTGCTTCAATCTTGGTTCTGCCTCGATCTCATGGATGAGAAGGAAGCAGAAGTCGGTGGCTTTGAGCACCGCGGAGGCCGAATACATTGCTGCTAGTATGGCCTGTTGTGAAGCAGTTTGGTTGCGGAAGCTCTTTAGTGAGCTGTTTGGACATGTGCTAGATACCACTGTGATACTCTGTGATAATCAGAGTGGGATTCGTATGACTGAGAATCCTGTGTTCCACGACCGATCCAAGCATGTTGATATCAGGTACCACTTTATCCGGGATATGGTACAGCGAGGCGCCGTAAGGCTCGATCATATAGGAACTGATGAGCAGGTCGCGGATATTCTCACTAAGCCCCTGGGGAAGGTCAAGTTCCTAACCTTCCGTGAGAGTCTTGGTGTCTTGGAAAGACCCTATGATGTGGGTCCTGTTGGACGATGAGCTCTGGGAGCTCTGGGGGGCTTTGGGGAGAGCTTCTTGGAGCTATAAAAGCACTCACTAGTATTACACCCACCCTTTGTGAGTTATTAGCAGTTGCCTCTCATTTATCTGTGCCCCGTATGCATCCTACCCATTGAGTTTAGGGCTCATGGGAAGTACCTCTCATTTGGCCAATGAGGTGGGAAAGGCTAGAGACTATTCGCCAGGCGAGTAGGCCTTCGAGTGCATGCTCTCTCTATCTAGGATGGCACGGTCCAAATGTTTGATGCGGGATCATGTTTTGTAGATATAGGATATCTGGGTAAAATCATCGATCGAGGATGATGTCTTTGTGACTGACCCACTTCTGTTCTGAAATAAAGAAGCCAGCAAAGCAAGTTTGGGCGGGATGACGCACGATGTTGATTGCACTAATAGATGGAGTTCTCCCTAGTTGAGAGGGAGTGTTAAATTTGGACAACTAGGTCCAAACTCCATGTTATGATGCTCAGATTAAGAGGCTAATATTTTTGTTGGATTCCTCTTTATGAGAGGTGTAAAATCCATATAAAATATGTCTTAATCCGATGAGCAGAACTTATATTTTGAATTTATTATTCTTAATAAATTATATGTGCAAGGTCGGCCAGTTTTGTAATGTAGGCTCACATGCCCAACAGATGTGTCACACACCCTCATTGATGGATATAAATACAGGAAAAGTTGGAGAGAATTTTATCATCATCACAACTCACATCTTCCTCTCTCATCAAATAGTACGAGCTACCTAAAGGACGAGTTTCAGCCACACGTGTGAAGGAGAGAGAGGACAGACCGTACGGCTGGGCTGAAGTACGACTTTCTGCTGCTAGGGTTTCGCAGAAAGGTTGACCAGCGGTGACTTTGGTCAACGCATGGTCCAATCAACCTAAAAACTTGTGGAAGGTTCGATTTTTGAAGGCCGTACTACTTGGCACAAAAATCGAGGTCAAAGGGTTGACCGTTTTGCTGCTGCGTTGACTTTTAGCTTGCTGCCCCTGCGTTGACTTTTTCAGGACAGCGTTGACTTTTGTAGAGTTGACTTGGGTTGACTCATCTACTGATTGGAGGGCTGTTGTGACACATGCTGGGCTGGCTGACCAAGGGAGACTTTGCTGGTTGAAGCATCCTGTTGACCGCCGAAACGAACACACACATTTTTCCTATTTCTGATTTGTCTTCTGTAAGATCTACTTTTATGTTCTATCTGCATTTTGCTTAACTACTTGTATGATTGCTGTAAGAAAAGTGAAATTGCTCCTAGCATAGAACATCTACAAAACTTTACAC